>JAOTRH010000001.1:27726588-27745646 GCA_034768845.1 Heliamphora exappendiculata
GCATAAAATAATATGAGAACTATTTTGAGTAACCTTTTACACAACTTTATAAAATATGATTTCGCAATAAAATTGTGAATATATATATATATATATATATATTATAAAAAAACAAATTAATATTTAAATATAATTAAATGACTCTACTCATTTTTTTTACTTTTCTCCTACAAATTCAACGTCAATTTATATTAATTTATATTACAATTTATTATTTTGTCCATATCGATCCAAATTTTTTTACTGAATGAAATGTAGTTATAGGTCATGTATGGATAAATTGACTTATTTGTTTATTTGATTAAGTTGACTTTTTATTTTTAATAAATTTTTTTATTATTTAGTCAAATTATTATAATTTTTAGACTCCTTTCATTACGACGAGTCAAAAAAATAAAAAATTTTGATCAAAATATAAATAAATTCAAAAAAAACAAAAATAAGCAAAAATAAACTAATAAGCCAACTAAGCAAGTTTTTAACTAAAATAAGCCACTAAACTAATAAACAAATTTGCCCAAAGAGGCCCATAGTATTTTTTGTTAAATGGATAACAAAGTGGATAAATAAGAGAACTAATTTTATCAAAAGGGATAATTATACTTATTTTTTATAAAATTTAAGTTTATTACAGAGACCTCCTCATGGTCTCTGAAACTATACTGCATTCTCTTTTGTTTTATTTTTATATTTTAGATACCTCCTTCTGTCAAATAATCGTTAAAAAATTTGATAAAAATTGCTAACGTCAACAGTTATTTTATATTATTTTTAATTTTACCTTTATTCATATTATTATTTTTTTAATTTATCCTATCACTCTTTTCTCTATCATTTTTCTCTTACATGATTCTCGCTTAACTCCAACATTTCATTGCTCTATTACTGAGAAGGAAGAAAAGTACACACATATTTATATTGATTTTACATATACACACATATTTAAAAGACTAAAATTATATTTTTATCATTTTTTCATGTTAATCCCAAAAAATAAAGAGTTATATATATATATATATAAAAAATAAAAAGTTATATATATATATATAATTATTTCTCCATTGTTCTTCTGTCCGGCGGTGTTTCGAAGTTTAAGTTTGAATGGTTGATTAGAGATTTGACTTATTCACCAGATTAAAAACTTTCTAATTTTTATTAGGAGATTCAGGACCGGCCTCTCCCTCAAAACCTTGACGTCACTAACAAAAAAAAAATTTTTAAAAGCTTGGTTCTATTTTGCTAACTTACATCTTTGAAATAAGATGCGAACCAAATCTCTCCGACCAAATTAAAAAGCTTGATTCTGTATTTTCATGAATGAACCAGTCCCCTTTCCTCCCCTTCTTCCTCCATCTTCTACTCCTCCTTTACCCTTCCGCCGTCGTCTCCTATTCCCTCCATCCTTCTTCTCCGACAACCACCATTTCTCCGACCAAATCCCCAATTGCAGCAACAGTACTCCAATCCCCTTCTTCCTCCCACTTTTCCTCCTATTTTCCCTAAAATAATTTTGAATCAAACCCACTAATTACATCTACTTCCACAATCATAGCTATATCCAAAACAATCGACTCAACAGAGCAACACACACACACACACACACACACACACACACACATATATATATATATATATATATATATATATATATATACCGGGAGAGGGAGAGAGAGAGAGGGAAATGTATAGAGAGATCTATTTTATAAAGACAGAGAGAAAAAGGGAGGAGAGATTATAGAGAGAAAGAAGGGAATTCGACGATTGGAGTCGGCGTCGGGTCGCAGAAGCAGGTGGCGTCGGCGCCGGTGGGAGCGCGGCGGTGGATGGGTGACTCGATCGGCGTTGGTCGGGGCGTGGCCTCGGTTGTTCTTCCTTAATTTCAAGCATCTTGTTTGAAGCTTAATCCTCCACTGAAGTTGTTCTTCCTCAGTTTCGAGCTTCTTGATTGAAGCTTAATCCTTAACTGAAGTTGTTGGGTTTGGTAGGAGTTTATTAGACTTACATATGTATATGATTATTATTATATCTCAGAGCCTCTCTAAACATTCAATCCTGGTTAGGAGAAATAAATTTGTTCTTCAACTGTTTGATGAATTTTTTGGGGATTGAGGATGATTTTTGAGATTATTGCAGAATTAGGATAAAGAAAAAGAAGAAAAAGAAGAAGGACAGTCAAGTAAAGAGTAAAAATGTAAAAGTATATTTTTCGTTAACGATGTTAAGTTAATAAGTTTGATAGGGAATAATAGTGTAATTTTAAAGATCACATAAAAAGTTCTTGTAATAAGTTTAAATTTCAAAAAAAATAAATGTGATATACTTTATCAATATAATTCAAATGGAAATAATTACCTATTATATATATATTGACTCTGTTTGGCTAACTTTACTTATTTTTTTATTAATTTATAAATTAAAAAATAAGTTACGTTATTTAGGTAACTAAATAAGTCATAAATAAAAAATAAACAAATAAACTAGATAAATTGAATTATAAATAAATACGTAAATAAACTCGTCTGGACAACTGATTTATAAATAAATAAATTACAAGTCACCTAAACAACCATACTTAAATAAAATTTAATTTATCTATTAATAAATAAATAAACAAAGTTCACGGGCCATTTTTAAAAAAGAGTTATATATGTAACTATTACTCCTTCAGCTTAAACTGCGTGGAACTAAAAGGAGGTGTTTGGTCATAAATTTCTTATAATAACAAGTTAATAAAATAAGAATAACACTTATTTATTTCCACTTTAAGTTTTTCAATCAAATTTAAAATTAATATTTTAAATAAATATCCTTAAACACTAATACACCTAGCGAAACTATGACTAAAATAAAACTTTATAATTATAAACTTTAAAACAGAATAATTTTATTCTATAAATTCGTTTTATATAAAATTAAACTTTTTAAATTCTTTAACCGAGATTTATCAAAAAAAAATCCACGATAAATATTAGATTTTTAAAATCAATGGTTAAAAAATTTCACTACTAGTTGAGTTTTAGATCAATTTCAATAGACAAATAAAATTTAACTTTTAAATTATAATATTTAATATTTCTAAAAAGTTCACCAATTGTTTTTTTTTTTTTTAAGAAAAGAGCTTATATATATTGTAAACACACTATTATTTTAGTAAAATAACTATAATAAAAAAATTAACTCTACTTACAAATTAAAAAAACCAATTATACCAATATCTCAAATAGTAAAATTAAAAATAAAAATATATTAAATATTTTAACAACAATGAATAAAAAAATAACCAAATATATTCATCTCACAAGTTTTGTGATGCACTTTTTTTTATTTAATAATAATTAGGGGTGGACACAAGCGTGTATATGCAAGTTTGTATTTTAAAATTAAAATAAATTTTTAAAAAATAAAATAATTTAATAAGAAATTATGAAAAATTAGATAGTGGAAGAAAAGCTCAATATATAAAAACTAAATGAAATTATTTTAGTATTAAAAAATTAATGACATTTTTGGCATTTAAAATATTCACATAGTTTCATCATACTAAATAAATGTTATCCTTTTATATATTAGAATTATTAGTATAGATAATTTATAATTAAACTTTATAATTAATAAATTATAAGATATTTAAATTTTTCATTAAATTATATTAAAAGTTAAGGAGTTAATTTTTAAATTTTTAGCTACACCAACACCTTCGTATATCGTCCACCGCCTCTGGAATTGGCAGCGCTATAAACTAAAATACAACCCGAAAACCCTAAAATCAACCTCTGCAGTGCAGTCTGCACCACCACAAATCCATGGAAGACAGTTTCAGAGTCCGCGTGGAAAAGGCTTTTGGTTCGCTCGCTTCGTCGCCATCTAGTACGTCGCCGTCGCTGAGCTCTATGTGGTGTCTCACTGACGAAGAGATCGAAAGAAGAGAATGGAACCGAGAGAGAGGCAGCCCCGACGACACCGAGCCCAAACCCTACCCCACGAAACTCGACGGGTTCTTCGCGAGCCAACGACATCATCTCCCCTCTCAAAATAATCTCGCAGTTTTTCACAAAGAGCTCGAGGCCGACCTTCAAGACCTCAACAATGACTCCGACGACGACGATGATAACACTGATTATACGGGGAAGAAGCATCATGGTGATTCGTTGTCGCGTCAATTGATGAAACCGGAGGATCCTGATGACGAAGCCTGGGACATCCGATCCTCGATTGGCCTCGATTGTACTCTAGACTACG
Organism: Heliamphora exappendiculata; assembly: GCA_034768845.1. Lineage (NCBI taxonomy): Eukaryota > Viridiplantae > Streptophyta > Magnoliopsida > Ericales > Sarraceniaceae > Heliamphora > Heliamphora exappendiculata. The sequence continues at coordinate 27,730,828 of JAOTRH010000001.1, forward strand.
AGGTACCCTAATTTCTCAATTATGCACTTTAGATGAAGCAAGTAACGATGTTTATATTTGTAAGGCGTTTTTAAATTGAGTAACCATGAATTGGAAAAATGCAAATTTTTGTTAATGCATATGAACTCACTTTATGCTCTCTTAAAAAAAAATTTAATTTACTTTTTAATTTCTAATCTCACACGTGTGACAAACTAACCGTTCATCCGAATAACTAATCCAAAAGCTTAACCAACCTCAGATTAGACTATACTCCAAATTATTCCATGTATGGCGAACTAACAAACCATCCGAATAACTAATTCGAAAACTTAACCACCCTCAGATTAGATTATATTCCGAATTAATAATCTAAACGAATTATTAGTTCGCCAAGCCAAAACAAACGAGGTTTTATAGTCTGCAAATCCCAGTAGTCAATTCATTTGCCAGCCAAAATTGATCTCCAGAATTACTTGAGTTATGCGGAAGTAGAGGAAGATTTTTCTTTTTCTTCTTATTTTGGTGACTTACCCTGTGCGGCGCATATCTCATCGAGATCAAGAGAGGTTGAGATGCCCAAAAACATTAGGAGAATAGCTCTCCGTGTGTTATTGGGTGGCATTTCCTTAGTCGTTTTATTTTTTTTATCAAAAAAAAAAGAGTGGGAGAATAGAATAATGGATTGTCTGATATTGCGTGAGATTGTCTGCACCTCTTTGGCCGACCAAAACCTTTCATTTGAGGCATGGTAGCTTAACTTTTTAACTTGCATTCTTTTCTTGGTGGAAGATTTTTCTATGACAGTATCTTGGGCCTGGTGCATCTCATTTGGTTCTATTTCTGTCATGGAGAATTCTTGTTGTTCCTTATATCCTTTTTACTCGAATGACTCTGGATATTGACCTTTTATGTCCATCATTTTTGTGTAGGAAGAGGAAGATGAATATGATAAAGTGGCTGCTGGCAAAGAAGAAGTTGGTGACCGCTTATATATGAGGGATATAACCGGCTGTGGGATTGATGATCTAAATTTCTACGATGAGCTTCCTGATACATTTAAGGATGTCAAAAGAGACCCTCGTGCAAATCATATGGCTGCGAAGCTTAGGCTTAAAGAAGATGCAGAAGCAGCTGGGAAGTTTGACTGTCTGCGAGTTTCTGATACTGATACTGGGCCACATGTTGCAGACACCCACATGAACACACTGGAAGGTGTCAATCTGAAATCCATTCTGAAGAGGAAGGAAGATCAGACAGATCTAAAGTCGCAGAAACGTGTCCGGTTTAACTCTGAATGTAAAAATGAGCGTGAGGAAGAGTCTGAAGTAGCTGAAGATGAAATAATGAAAAACTGTATAACCGAAGAAGCCAAACTATCAGAAGCATCTTTTCTGCCACAAAAGTATTCTGGTATTCCAGATTATGTACGAAATCCTTCAAAGTATAGGCATTATACTTTTGATTCATCAAGTGATATTGATGAAGAATCTAATCAAAAAATCTGCATGGACTTCCTCAATCAGCTTAAGAGGTCAAAAGGCATGGATGGGGTGCCAGATGACAGTTGTGTTGATCTTCCAAAATCAATAAGCTTCGCTCCAAAAAAGAAGGTTGGTGATGCTTTGAAGGTGAAAAATGGGAAGGAATTGAAACAAAACCGGGAGGATGCTGGCAAGGAGTTTGTTCCCAAGAAGGGTCAGCCCATTGGCATGGCAGCTGAGGAAGCCCGGGAAAGCGAAGTTTGTGCAATGGAGGAAGATGAGCCAGTAAAAGTAGCAACTGAAAATAGCAGCCCGGGGAGGCGAGGTCGAAGGTACAGGGCAAATGCAAACATAGAGTCGGAGGAGCCTGTTACTTGATCGCAGGTTGGGTTGCCTTGTTATTGAAAGCGTGGGGTCTCGTTTGAAATCTTTGGAAGCGGAGGAAACATATATTCCTCGGGAGTCCCCTTGTATTCAAATGATGTGAATACTGAACAAACCATGTTGAAGTAATATTGACCGAGTTACATAGCTAACAATGTGTCGATTAAATTTGGATGGTTGAAGTGTGATCTCTGTTTTGAAGCCCCTTTACTTACTTTTGATTAGGACTAACTCCTCCCAGGATCACTTCTGTTGTACCCTTAATACAAGCAACCATCTTTGAAGTCGCATGTATTGGGTAAGTCAGCTGCAGGATGATTGAACAGTGTTTATCGCTGGACAACCTATGGGCGACTCTGATGTGTAGTACATGTGGCCAGTGATAACACAGAAAGATAACACAGGCAAAATAATTTTAACCATTATCACTTACTAATGGAACTTACATGCATGTGTACAAGTGAGATCAATTCTGTGGTTGGCCATTCTCAATTTTCTCTCTTTAAAATTTTCCTAATTGCAAAGCGTGCTTTTGTACTGTATGCATCCTTTGTTCCAGTGGCGTATTAGGACCACGTAGCTGGCACCAAACTACCCCTTTGCAGATGCAAGGGTCCGTATGTGGGGCAAGGAATTCACCTTGTTTGATTGGGAAATGGGAATACATGTTTATAATAGTCGGTTTTCACCCAATACAGGCCATCCATCACTTGGTAGGGACTACTTTGTCATCTATGCTAAGCAAGACGGTTGGACAGTAGACACCTTTCATCTTGTATTGGTGAAAACTCAATAACTCAATGTAGATAACAAGTCAATCATAAATATTATCTCAATTTTTACCAAAGACGACCAATGACCATGCCAGATTTTCTTTTCTCAGGTATATAAGTAATGATTTTTCGTGTGGCAATTCAGTATGGAAAACCCCCCAGAGAAGGAAGGGTGGCAGCTGGTAAGGTACGTAAAACTACAACAGTAAATGTCTTCTTTATGAAGAACGAAAGTACAGTCACCAACTAGTTGCTACATCATCTTCAATCCCAAAAGTTTGGTGCAAAATAGGTAACCCACCAGTATGCGTACTTTTGACAGAAAGACCAGAGACAATATATAATAATGTGTGTAAATAAAACAAACATGCAATTCCACAGCCTATAATAAGCGTTTCCGACAATCTGCTGCACCACAATAACACGGCACTTGTCTTACCCTGCCATCAGGACCCATGACACTATCAAGGGCGTAACCATAATCATATGTAAGCTCCTACAGGTTACCAAAAAAGGCAGGAGTCAGTTACTTTATAATCCAATCAAATATAATCCAAGCATCTCTCTCATTAAGTTCAATCTAAAAGATGGGATTCTCAAGCCTATGCGGCAGATGATGAAAACAAGCTCATCATTCAACAACTAGCTTGTAGGATATCCTGCAGAGGAATTTTTTATATAGAAACACTAAACTTTTATGGTGGATACTTGGGGACCGTTTGGCTACTTAGGCTTTTTGTCATTTTGGCTAAAAACACAAAAAAGTTCATATGACCCGTTTGCCAAAAAAAGCTAAAATAGTCAAAATTAAATCAAAACATTAATTTTTAAAATATTATATTCAAACTCTTACAGCTTTTAAAATACAATAATACCCCACACTTATAACTTATTTACTATCACTACCAACTACATAAAATTGTTATTTTCAACCACATAGAAGGGCAAAAATTTTCAATTAGAACAAAAAGCAAAAAGTTAACTTTTTATCCATGCAACCAATTTCAGAAAAACTAGCTTAAAAGTTAATATACCAAACTAATCTATTTTGAACCAAATTTAGGTTTTTGGCTAGAAACGCAAAAAGCAAAAAATCTAGCTTTTAAGCTAGTTGCCAAGAGAGGCCTCACTCTGGATATGAGGAATGGGAAGAATAAAGCTGTCAAGTTACAAACTCCAAAAAAAATACTACATGGATAGAGGAAGATTTTATTTCTAAAATAATGAAGCTAAAAGTTGACAATGAAACATGATACTGTTAAATGCAATCATCCATCTACTTTTTGAAAAATGGAAAGGGCTTAATTTAGGGTGTGGAAAAGTACCTGTGCTGTCATGTTTCTCATAATACGTTCCTAGGTGTATCTCTAGGGAGTTGGGATTTTCTAGCAAGTACTAACTCCATTGCAGATAAAAAATCCATTGAGTGGAGTATCTCAACATTACAAACGGCAAACATTTACACAGATCAATACAAGACACACATGCCATTCAATCTCATGAAAAATTCTAAAGGTCAGAGAAGGCTTACAAAGCACATACTTAGGGTAGGCTAGATCACTGCTTTATTGAATACCTTGGATCACATCCTTTTTCTCGTAGACTACACCCCCCACCACTCCTCTTGTGATTAAGTATAAGAATGATCACATCATTTATTAAACAGTTAAACAAAGAAAACATCTTTTTACAGTTCTTTCACGCAATTAAACAATCAGGGAAGACAGTTTATTCGACTTATTCCATAAACTCCATGAGTAGATTTCAACATCATACATACGTAAAACAATGAATGGATCACAACCACCTTTACGTTACGGTACACATGAATAGGTTCTAACCGGCAATGATTTAACAAATTTAAATAAGGAGATCAATTTATCGTTCACATCAGCAATTGATCAAGGAACATGGACTCAATAAGTTTTTGGGAAAGAAAATTTAGAAAAACTGCACACACACACACACACACAGAGAGAGAATAGAACCTTCAATGGAGGTATGTTGTCCGCTGCAAATAGAACTACTCTAGCTAGCTTGATATCATGGTGCGAGCTCAGAACACACTGAACAAAAAGATTAGGTTGGCAACTATGGTTGATGAATCTGGCAATATTCCCCGTGGAGCCTGCATCAATGCAGAACTCTGGCACATTGTCAGATCTATGATCATCACTTTTGCCCAAGTCTGTAGGTACAGATACATCTCCCAATCGTCTCTGTTCAAAAACTACGGTCAACTAATACAAATTTAATGGATCATAGAAAAAAATATACATATATATCATAGAAATGGTGGCGCCAATATTGAGTGAAAAGAAAACAAGGTATTAAATGTAAATATTATTCAACTATGAACATAAAGTATTAGACGATTGACTCAAGTGGCATTCTAGGTACACAGCCAGTGAACACAACTTACTTTCTGAGCCTGTTCTGTCAAGTACAATTTCTAGATGAGTAACCATAAATGCTTTGCAACTTGTATGACCATTCTGAAATGATAAATACATGCCCCATTCAAGTTATGATACGCGAATGAAAAACAAAGAAATGCCATTAGTTTGGTACTAGATATGACAACATACCTTGACTTTGCAAGGCGGATAATCATTTAGGGTCATTCCAAAATGGCAAAGAGGACAAAATATGGGCAGAGAAAGTATTAGGTAACATCTCCACCTTTGGCATTCTCAAAATCACTGGTTCAAAGACAAAGACAGTTTCAGGATGTTTGTTGCTTACGATGTTCAAGGTTCGTCGTTGGCTTAAATACATAAAGGATTCAGCTCTTGCAAGTGAATAGTTTGACAGTTGTTACTATTGGCTTTTCAAGTGTTCAGCTTTGATTGTCAACCTTCTGGCCTGTTAAGCTTGTGCTTTAGGGGTCCTAATCCCCAGTTTAAGTCCTCAGCTGTTGGACTATCCATCGTGTATTATTTTCTTTGTTTAATAGATTTATTATTCTTGTCCATTGAAAAGAAAGTGAAAAAGACGGTGTATCAGCTGAAAAAAATTACAACGTTTTTACTGTCAAAGGGCTAAAAGATACCAAATACTTTCTATTGCAACATTAGCAGACAAAACATTTATATACTGCACATTTTGGGGATAACTTCATAGAAGGTGCCAAGATATTCCATTTCACAGTGCATAGAAAGGGTTCTACCAACTACAAACTTGAGCATACACGGTGATAAACATGGAAGAGATATGAACCACAAAAATCCTGCTGCAACATACTAAAAATTGCGAGGGGAAATCTGGATAGATTATCTCTCTTGCATCACATGAAGGTTTGAAATGTCCTTTATACGAGTTGATAATACCAACCATATAGAAAGTAGCTAGAAATATCAAATGAATGGAACAAGAGAAGAAAGCAAAAGCAACAATGCAGAAAAATATAAAATAACATCGACATTTTAATTTCCATGATTGAACAAGCTATAAACAAACACAAATATACAACTTCTAACAGAGATAACTCCACCACCAAAGAAAAACAAATATTCCGAAGTTTATAGTCTCGCCATATCCATACCTCTCTTCCATCGAGCCCTTTCATTGTTTGTAAACAATCAATGTCAAAAATATAATTATTTTCATATGCAGAGTCTATCTCATCTGTCCTCATGAGAATTCCTGTGTATTCACACACCGGCGCCCCAGAAGGTATAAAATCCCAAGATCTTACACCCCAGCCTTTCTTTGGTGTGCGGAAAACCTGTTAAGTTCGGATATTAAAATCTAAAGATATGCATGCCGCCTTATATAAATGAGTCTATAGCCAAACTATGGACAATATTGTATGGTTATGTTTATTGAACCTCAAGTCGATATCTCAGCCCTCTCTGGGACGTTCGGTTGACACAACCAGGTCCACAACCACAATTTGGACCACATTCGAACACAACGGCCTTCGGTTCAATCAATCTGGAAGAGCAAGTCAACACAAGCATTAGGTAAATAAATGAATTTGTTAAGAAAAAAAATCAAACAAGCATAATAAACAATAGATTAATTGCGATCTAAATAGTTTGCAGACAGAAACATAAATCCGGCACGCCATTCCTGCATGTTAAGCCAAGTACTCAAAACAACCTTAATCCTCTCACAAGTCAATTCAACAACCCTTAATCATAACTACTTGCAGTTGGCTCTACATAAAGTCAAATACGAGCATTCTTATATATGATCACATCCTCGGTTTAAATCAATGAAATCATGTTCTTTACCCAGCATAAGTCATCCTTTTGTGAACATTTTATGTAGAATCTGTGGCTTCAAATAGGGAAACGCTGACAATTTGACTAATGAAGACAAACAAACTCAAATTAAACCCAAAATAAAGTGCCAATCAACTATACCAGAACAATCTAGCAAAGCTCAAAATTAAAAAATATCGAGGTCCTGGGCAAGCAAACATAAACAAAGATTAACACCACCAATAATTGATCAAATTACCGAGGTCCTGGGCAAGCTCCAGATGTCATTCTCAATTTTTCTTCTTTCTCGTTAGCACATGCATAATCATCCAACTGTGAATAATACATGATTGGGATAGTTTCCCATTATGAAGATTGTCAGAATATACTGTCATTATTAGTAATATTATTATGATTTAGTTTCTTAGTCTATTACCATTATTAGGATTTTCATAGCCTATAAATTCGATGTATTCTTTCTTTGTAAATCAAGTTTTTTTGGCTCAATATGCAATAATAGTAGTATTTACTTACACGACATCAGAGAAAGGTTATAAACCCTAACCCTAATCCGCCGCAGTCCTCCCCTCCCACCTGCGCCGTCTTCTTCCTTCGCAAAACCCCAAGCCGAAAACCCTAGTCGATCCAAAAAAAACCTAGTCGAAAAACCCTAACCCAAGCCGTCGTCTTCTTCCTTCGCAAAAATCAAAAAACCTTAGTCGAAAGTTGTCCACCTACGCCGTCGTCTTCTTCCTTCTCAAAAATCAAAAAACCCCTAGTCGAAAGTTGTCCACCTACGTCGCCGTCTTCTTCCTTCTCAAAAATAAAAAAAAAAACCCTAGTCGAAAGTTGTCCTCCAGCCCAAGCTGACATCCAAAACCCCATATCAGGAACACTTTGTCTTCGGCACCGTCGATCTCGCCCATTGTTTACACCACCGACATACAAAACCCTAGATTAGAAAACCCTTTGGCCTCAAAACCAACATCGACAACTTCGTCAGGTCCTTCTTCCCTTCCGATGACCTCTTTTAGGACATCGGCGACCTCCGGCAATCTCTTTCAGTACTCCGACGACCTCACCAGTAGCAGTATTGGTGAGGATTGGCTCCCGGTTCTCCTTTGGCTCCTAGTTATTTTTCTTTGGTAGTATTGGTGAGGTTTGGCTTCTGGTTCTCCTTTGGCTCCTTGTTCTGATTTTTGTTTGGCTCCTGGGTCTCCCTTGGCACTGTTTAGCTTCTGGTTCTTATTTTTGGTACTCTTTGGAATTAGTTTTGGTACTACTGGATCTTGCTTTCTGTGCTTTAGTTGATATGGCTGACGCTATCAATATTCGCTTCAATGGAACCAACTATTCTTATTGATCCAACGTTATGAAGAATTTTCTCCTCGGAAATAGGGGTTTGGGGATACGTAACAGGTTCTACCGTTTGACCTACAAATTTCAAGACTAAAGGTTATGCATCATCTATTGCACTCTGGGATATGGAGAATGCAAAAGTCCTCACCTGGTTCCATAACTATGTGGGGCCAAATATTGGAATGAACTTCTCCAAATATACAACCGCCAAATTTGTGTGGGACTACTTTCAGAATATATATCTCACTTCTAATTTTGCCAAGTAATATAAGTTGAAAATGGCCATTCGAAGCGCAAAACAAAATGACAAGTCGATCTAAGAATTTTACAACGAGATGACAACTTATTGGGATCAACTGACCCTTATGGAACCTTCTGACTTACGATTGTTCCCCAGTTATCTCCAATATCGCGAGAAGCAGAGGCTTGTCCAATTTCTGATGGCCCTTCGTGATCATTTTGAGCCATTTCGTAGTGCTATCCTCCATCGTTCTCCTTAACTTCCTATTTATGGGGCTATTCGAGAACTTATTGCGAAGGAAACACGGTTCAAAATGGCTTAGATGACTATTCCCTCTCAGTCTGTCTTTGCCATTCCTTCCTCCTCCATGGGTGTTCCTTCCCAAGCTCCATTGCTACCAACTCCTCCGCATCTAATTCAAGTCACGAAAAAGCCCAAGTCACGGATTGCTATGGATGAGTGCAGCTTTTGTCACCAAAAGAGCCATTGAAAGTCTGCTCTTGCCACACCCGCATCTACTAGTGGAACCTCTACTAACGCCACATCTCTCGTATCTCAGTCGATGTTAGGTCAGCTTCAGGCTTTGCTCGCTTCTTCTGGGACTCAATCACATGCTTTCATGGCTACCTCCCATTCAGGTTTGCATACTTCTTATTTCTCAGGTATATCCTCCTCAACATGGATCTTTGACTCTGGCTCTTCCCATCACATGACCTCCGATTTGGCTTGTCTTCGTAACTGTGTTTCTCTTTTTTCCTCTATTACTGTTCACACTGTAAATGGTACACATATGCCAGTTATCTCTATCAGTTTGGTTGTTCTTTCTTTGTCTTCATTATCTATTCCTAATGTGTTTTATATACCGTAGTTATCTGTTAATCTCTTGTTCATTAGTCAGCTTTCTGATTCTGGTTTTGATGTTATTTCTCTTCCATTGGTTGTATTGTATAGGCCCGGACGTCCAGGAAGCAAATTGGGATTGGACGTAGACCTGGTGACCTGTACATTTTGGAGAGTTTACACCTTCTGACGGCTTCCTCCGTTGCCACGTCCTCATTTTCTTTAGACCAGCATTCTTTCTTTTTTTTCATTTGGCATTCCCGTTTCAAATATTTATTTAGTGAACGTTTAAAACTTTTGGTTCAATATGGTAAATTAGACAAAGTGCCAGTTAGTGGTATTTCTGAATGCAGTGGGTATAAACTTGCTAAAATATCAGTTGTTACTTTTAATAAAAGCACTTCTATTTCAACCCCTCCTTTTTATATGGTGCATACTGATGTGTGGGGTCCTTCACCTATTGTCACCAAGGGTGGCTCCTTCTACTATGTGTCCATTGATGATTATAGTAGGTTATGTTGGGTCTATTTTCTGCCTCACAAGTCTGATTTATTTCGTATCTACCGAACCTTTCACATTATGGTTCAAACCCAATTTTCTACTATAAAAATTCTTCGTTCAAATTTGGGTGGAGAGTATTTTTCGACTGAATTTATTGATTTCCTTCTTCTGATACCATTCATCAGTCTTCTTGTTATGACACCCCAGCCCAGAATAGTATGGAAGAACGAAAATATCGTCATATTCTAGATACCGTTTGGTCTCTTCTTCTCTCTTCCTCTGTTCCCGCCAGTTTCTGGGGTGAAGCCGTTCTTACGGCCGTTTATCTTCTCAATCGTATGCCTTCTCCTCTTCTCTCTAGTTTCTCTCCTTATAAAAAACTTTTCGGTCAGCCTCTTAATTACCCTTTGCTTCGGGTTTTTGGTTCTGTCTGCTTTGTTCTTCTTCCGAAACGCAAGCGAACCAAACTAAGTGCTCGTTCTGCCCTATGTGTCTTCTTAGAATATGGTTTTCAACAAAAAAGGTATCGATGTTATGATTCTGTTTCCAAACGTTTGTATATCTTGCATCATGTCGTATTTCTCGAGTGTCTCTACTACTTTAATCTTCCTCCCAAGTATGCCCCTATCACCAAGGATGACTTGATCTTTCTAGATCATTTTCCTCTTGATGTGCCTTCTGACGAGTTCATCTCTACTCTTGATGTTACTCAACTACCTCTCTCATCTCTCCCCCATTTACCTTCCTCTTTCCCCTTAGTTTACTCTCACCAGACAATTACCTAGTCTTCCTCGTTTTTCGCCAACTCGGATCCTGCTCCTGCTGCTTCTTCAGCGTCCGATCCTCCCGACCGCCGCTATCCTTCACGCACCGGTACACCTCTGGTAAAGCTTAGTTTCTCACATACATGTTTCTCTCCATCCTATCGTGCTTTTTTAACATCTTTTTATACCAATTTTGAGCCTCAATCTTATAAGAAAGCATGTACTGATCTCAATTGGATTAATGCCATGTCTAAGGAATTGACTACTCTTTAGAAAACTGGTACTTGGGAGCTTGTTCCATTGCCTACAGGAAATAATTTCATTTGGTGTAAATGGGTGTATCAAGTTAAAACTCACTCTGATGGCTCTTTAGAGCATTACAAAACTCGTTTGGTTGCCAAAGGCTTCTCTTAGGAATACGATGTGAATTATGAGGAAACCTTTGCTCTTGTGGCAAAAATACCACTGTTCATACTCATATATGTCGTTGTCGTCTGTCGTTGGCCTCTTTTTCAGTTAGATGTCAAGAATTCTTTTCTCAATGGCAATCTCAATGAAGAAGCTTATATGTGACCCCCTCCAAGTCTATCTCATCCTCCAGACTTGGTTTGTCGCCTTCATCGTGCATTCTGTGGTCTCGAACAATCTCCTCGAACCTGGTATGAACGTTTCCAGTCTACCGTTTCCCAGATTGGTTTTTATCCTAGTACACATGATTCGATTCTATTTCTTCGACATACCTCTGTTGGTTTTGTCATCCTGCTCTTATATGTGGATGACATGATCATTACTGGCTCTGACACTACCACTATCTCTACAGTCAAGCAACATCTTTTTCAGGAGTTTGAGATGAAAGACTTGGACCATCTTCGGTACTTTCTTGGTATTGAGGTGGCTACCTCTTCACAATACTATTTTCTCTCTTCATTTAAGTATGCTTATGAGGTTGTTCACCATGCGCACCTAACCGATGATAAAATTATTGACACTCACATTGAATTGCATGCTAAGTTTTCTTCCACTGATGGTGTGCCACTTGAAGACCCTTCTCTTTATCGGGAGTTAGTGGGGTCCTTGGTTTATCTCACAATGACACCACTTGATATCGCTTATACTGTTCATGTCGTCAGTCAGTTTGTGTCAGCCCCACGCTCTAGCCACTGGGCCGCTTTACTTCGACTCATTCGCTATGTTTGGCACACTTATCTTTCAGAGTTTATTGTTATCATCCACCTTCTCGTTGACTCTTCAGGCATATGCAAATGCTGATTGGGCTAGTGATGCCTCCGATAGGAAGTCCACCACTGGTTTTTGTCTTCCTCGGTGATTCTCTTATTTCCTAAAAAAGCAAGAAACAATCTGTGATTATACGTTCCACAGTTGAGACTGAATATCGTGCAATGACCCATGCTACTGCTAAAATTGTCTGGCTTCGATGGCTTCTCTCTGATCTTGGTGTACCTTCTACATCTCTTACCTCCTTATATTGTGCCAATAAGAATGTCATCCAGATTGCTCATAATTCTGTGTTTCATGAGCATACCAAATATATTGAGATTGATTGTCACTTTGTCCGTCACCATTTTCAGTCGGGCACTATATCCTTACCATTTGTTTCGTCCACCTTGCAACTTGTCGATTTCTTGATCAAGACTCACACTACGACTCGCTTTCGTTTCCTGCTGGACAAACTCTCGCTGCTTTCTGGGCTTGCATCGTGAGTTTGAGGAGGGTGTAAAGAATATACGATTGGAATATTTTTTCATTATCAAAATTGTCAGAATATACTGTCATTATTAGTGATATTATTATGATTTAGTTTTCTAATTAGTCTATTACCATTATTATGATTTTTATAGCCAATAAATTTGATGTATTTTTTCATTATAAATCAAGAATTTTTTGCTCAATATGCAATAATAGTAGTCTTTACTTTGTTTGCTTACACCAACATGAAATTACAAAAAAATATGAATTAAGTGACTCTAACAGCATCAATATATGATCAAATTAGTAAGCACCAGATGAAATTCTCATTTTTTTCTTCTTTATTGTTAGCAGGCGTAATCATCCAAATTAAAAAAAAATAAAAATAAAAAGAATTAAGTGAAAATTCTCTTGCTATGATTTCTCCAACATTTTTTAGCATATTCTTCCAAAACTCAGTGTTTAATTTATTTCTTTCCTACCTGCCACCATCGCGATGCACATATGGGAAGTCTGAGCCATTAAGTCTAGCACAGGCACAACTCTTAGGATCCGTACAGGTGCCTTGGCAATCACATCCGGTGGCATTTCGAGGTAGCTTTACACTTTCTGCCACTTGAATGCTTTTGCAATAGGTGAAACCTGATATTTTTAAGAATTCAACACCAAAAAGTTTTAAGATTAAACAGCAGAAGAGATAAATGAACAAAATAGGTATGGAGTTACCATTCAATATGAACTCAAAAGAATCAGTAAGAAATGCCTACCGACTGACAACAAGCATAATACAAATATATAGAAGACAAGTAACACTGCCACAAAAAATACAATGCTCGAAGAAAGGGAAGTTCGAATGAAAATTAATGGAACTAAATGGCCTTGGTTCAGAGCAGCCTAGCAGAGGTGATTCCCGTTATAGATCAGACTAACAAACAAAAATAGGGATTTAATTTTGAATTCTAGAGTTCCTTGGGGCTAGAAGCTTCAGCTGCTGCATCAATCCAATAAAACAGAAAGTTAATTCTTTTCATAGCAATAGGAAGAAATGAAAGTTTTGGACCAACCACTAATGTGCAAACCATAAAAGGCAACTGCATTACTTGAGGTCCAGTTTGAAGGGTGCAATTGATCTGAAGAGATTTAAAGCTTAAAGCTACAAATATACAGGAGGATTAGCTATTGGCGTTACACTGGGAGACCAAATGAGGTGACCAAGTAGGTCGGGTACATTTACATTACTGGAATCCTTACAAAAGTCTTGGCCATCATAAGGAAGGCCTCATCTTCTCAGCCAAGTTTCAATATCTCTCACGATTGATGCATCAGGTCTCCCTGGTCATTCCATCCTTCTGAGAAGGGGATTACACCCCATCTTGAATCATTAGTAAGGAATTCCATTCCTCTTTGGCTAAGTTCCCCATGTTTTCTGTTCTGCATATTCAACTTCTATCTCCTTTTTCTTCCTATACTAACATTTAAAAAAGAAGGCCACAATTAAAGGGAGGGGCGATTTGAAATAGGTCTTAGGCTCAGAATATATATATATATATATATATATAGTGTGAAGTCAAACATTTGTTGAATCGGAGCCGCGGGAGATGGGAGAAGAGTGTGGTGGTTGACTGTGGTCAAACAAGAGTGAATGTGAGGCCTTGTTAATCGCAGAAAAAAGGAGGTCAAATGGAGATGACTGGCAGGGGCTAAGCCACATTCCACTAAAAGCAGAGGTATCTTATCTCCCGGTCAGTAAAAGACGTATGAGAAAAGTGGAGCTATCTTGGAAATCAGATGTAATTGATGAAAGGGTTGGGCCTGAGTTAAAAGAAGGCCCAATTCAGTGCTTGCTTGCTCATAATTTAAGTCTGTTTATATCATTAGCCTTTTGATAAGGAGGTTGGGCCTTATGTGGATATCGGTCTGCAGTTGGGGGAGTAAGGTTGGGCCAAAGACAAGTAGGACAACTCAACGTTCAGCAGCCCAGCAGCTACATAGAAGACACGAGCATAATACTTCTGCTAGATCGGGCTTGTGTATATCTGGGTCTAAGAAGGTACTCTTTCACCAACAAAGTGCAGCGGTTGGCGGTGGTTAAAAAGGCTGAAAGAAGTGGGAATGGGATCATTTTTCAAAACTCGGATAAAGATATGAACAAAAATTGCAGGTTGCAGTTTGAACCGCCCAAGTGAGGACATGAGGTTAGTGCCAAAGAGTATTGGCTGCTCAGAAGTGGGCGTGGGATCATTCTTCAAAACTCAGATAAAGGTATGAAGAAAAATGGTGGGTTCCAGCTTGAACTGCCCAAGTTAGGACATGAGGGAAGCAGGCCAAAGAGCAGTGCAGCTCAACAAAATGCAAGGCCTGTTCTCTTTTTCTCATTCTGAATTTTCTTTGAATCATCTTTCGTCCAAGCCCAGGCTGACAGATTCAAGGATCTTGGCTCTATGTATTCTACTCTTTCTGCTTGGAATAGAAGGGGAAGTTAAAGGTTTTGGCATTGAGGAACAATGCAATAGGGAGAGAGAAGATGCAGGGTTAGAAACAGTGAATTAAATTGCAGGACGGCATTCAAAAAAATAGAT
>JAOTRH010000001.1:27768578-27779861 GCA_034768845.1 Heliamphora exappendiculata
GGTGTTTGCACGACTAACCAATGAATATTATTTTTCTAGTGTTTTCTTTTATAATATTTCTTTTTTCAATAACTTTTCTGTTGAGAAATTTTCCTGGGTGAGATGGTTGAAGTTCCATGCTTAGCATTCTTTTTCTTTTTCTTCAATATTTAAAGTTTTCCAACTTGTTTACTTTTCATATCCTTCTCTCTTTGATGTTTCTGATTGCTTGAGCTCTATTAAATACAGGAAGCTTAACCGATTCCAGTATTTACTGCAGCTGAATTATAAACAATATATTTGGCTTGAAATAGTAATGTAATATCCCCTCTTAATGAAAGCTTGAGATTTGACAGTACTGAGTTAGCTTCCAACTATGGTAATACGAGGGAGGAAAATCTGCTTTTGGGTTGCTGACTGGTTGATAACATTTCGATTATGATTCTATAATATTTATGGCATACTTCTTTGATATAGGCCCCAATTTGTTTTAGTTTCATAGGTTTGTGTATGTTGGCTATAGATCCAATACAGATTTTTAACTGGCAACCCACAACCCATTAACATCCTGGCTTGTAATAATGCTTTTCACTTATATTCCTTAGCAACTTTCAAATATAATTTTCTGGAAATGACAAGCTCTCCGAGGCACAACATTTAAGAAATTGAGGCTGAAAGGATGCCATTGTTGACATGTTTCCATCAGCTGTAGTCCAGCTCTACATATTCATGTATTTCAGCACGCTGAGTTCATCACCCTTCTACGGTTCCACACCCCTCTCTCTCTCTCTCTCTCTCTCTCTCTCTCGTGCGCACGCACCTCCACACAGGACCTTTGAGAATAAATCAGGAAATCTATCCTGGTGATGAGTTGAAGACATTCTAGTTTATCTAATAATCATATGGTTTGGTCATCTGCTTATGATGTTATCTGAGGCATGCCATATTTGTAACTTGTTTCCGGTGGACCTGCTATGAAGGAATCTAATTAGTTTTGCTGAACGTGGTGATCTGCAGCCAAGGCTTCACGGAGGACAAATATGATAGTTTATCAGCAGGGCATAAGGCGGTAGTAAGACCTAGAAAAGGAGAAAAGCTGCACAAGAAAAATATCCATTGCGGTGATGGTTCTAGATATATGTCTTATATCAAGGTGGTTTATCTTGCATAATCACCAATTCTACAAAAAAAAAAAAAAAAGAAGTTAAAATGCCGGACTGTATATTTAGTCGTCTCTGTGTTTCTTCCTAAAACTGAACTTTTACTGTTTAAAATTGTAAATTTAATCATTCAAAATTTCCTTTCATTTTGATAACTCCACAAGTGACTTCTTAATGGTTTGTTGTAATTGAGCCCAGTTCGGAGGTTTTTTTCCCCTCATTTGAACTTCAGCTGTAACCTTTGCCTAGGAATTGACTGAAGTTCATAGCACTGTTTTTTCTTTTTGGTATCTATGGCTGATCTTGACTTCATTGCATTTCAGGTTACCAGGGAGCAACATCACCGTGTTAAGTGTAGCATGAAAAATTCCAGTAATAATTGCATTCAATCTAGGTCTCTTAATCGTGTTTTGGGTAATCTTGATACTTTTAACGTCCAACCAATCGAAGTATTTGAAGAAGAAGAGCGGAAGAAGTTGCATCAGCATTGGTTAGTGATTTTAGAAATTAATACTAAAGGCTTCTTTACTTCAAGCTGCTTCTCCTGTTGAGATTTCAGTGTTGATTGTACAGGCTGCAGTTGGCTACCAAGGATCTTCCAGTAGCATTTGCATACTGGAGAACGCAGTGGATAAAGAAATGGCAACTGGCACAATCTTTGGCGCAAGAAATGGAAGAAAAACTGAAGTCTCTTAAAGAGGTTTGATACTTTGCCCCTCTCCTTATCTGTTTGTGTTATGAGTGTTTCTGGTGGTAAGACAAAGTTATTGAATATTCAGTCGACCCTTGTTGTTTCCTGAAAATCATCATTGGCTGCATAATGCTATTTTTTCATTTTTTAACTGGGTCAGGATGAGGAGAAAGAGAGTGCTGTTAATATGCTACCTGATCATATATCTGCCATTGCATCAGAGGTCTGTACTCTTTAGTCTTTGCTTCTGCTGTGTTTTCATGAGAGTTGGTATCTGAGCATTTAAATGCTACCTTGAATACTCATAAGATCTCGCTGAACCTGTCTATCATGACAATCTGCATTAGATACAGTAGTTTAACTTTGTGATTTCATTACTTTATGCTCAGGATGAAGAAAAAGAGAACCCTGATACCATAGTTCAGGTGATTATAGAAAATGAAGTAGCTAAACATGAACCCACCCTAGAAGATGACAACGAATCTCTTCCTGTCTCCACACACAATCAGCATCTACTGCCAATTCCTTCACTCAGTGGCAGCCATGAATTTCATCCGATGGATTTGGATTCCAATAATCAAGTAATTATGGAGACAGATGACATTCCTGCTAATGAATCGAATTACCCAGAAAATTTTAACTGTGTGGGCATTGCTGCTAGTCAGGGGGATCCTCCCTCTTCTACTAGTGATGTTTGGCCAGCAGAGAACCCGCCAGATTCTTATTATCTCTCTACTTCTTTGAACCATTGTTATGCTTCTCCCCCCAAAAGGCCCCTTGGCCATTTACGAATTCTTGAAAAGCAACCAGCCCGACTGATTGATCCTGAACCTGACAATCGTAGGGAAGACACTTTGAAAGATCTGTTGCACATACAACGCAATGAGAGGTTTTTCTTTAATTCATACCCTGATCAAGAGGTCCCAGGCCGAAACGAGCTACTGCAACGTTTCTTCAAGGGCCAGGAGGGTTTGCGTTACCATCACGAAGAGAAACAGACACGGTTAGATTTACAGCCAGCATCAAATGTTTCAATGGAGACAGGTCAGTTTTCTGGGCATTTCAGGGAGCAGCTCCATCCCTCGCTGCCATTGGAGCTGAGGCGGAAGAAATTGAATGATGATATATACATGCATCAAAACATTCAAGAGAAAATCTTCTCTGGTGGAGGTCAATACAGTATTCCAAGGCAGGAACACTTGGTGTCTGTCAATGTTCAAGATTGGGCGGTTAATTCCATGCACGTGTCAAAGCCTCTCCAATCCCAACTGGATGGTGGAGAGTTGGGTCGGAATTGGTTTCCAGGTGAGCATCGAATTCGCTGTGGCTGGCGCAGTTTGGATGGTGTTGGCCCAACCCAGAGCATTGTAAATAGAAGCAATGCAGATGATCAGAGCCTATTTGGTGTTGTGACTCAACGTAATGAGTTGCATCCTGGTGCTCCTTATGATTCGGTGGGCTCCAGTGAACATTACATTCAGCCAGGGACCACCTATGGTGCAGTGGGTGCACTCATCTCCACAGCAAGCAATGTGTTGCCGCCGCCACAAGCAGCAGCTCACCCACTCAACTACTTTAGGGAGCATGAAGAAGCTGCTTCTGTTGCAATGAACAACAACAATATAGGATGTATGAGCATGCGACATCAGAATTCTGCTTTACAGGAGTCTATGGTGAAACCATTCTTGAGGCCCTGGAACAAGTAAGGATGATGATGATAAGAGTTAAGACCCTTATGTGGGCAAGTCACAAGTGGATTGTAAGTTGATGAGCATGGACGGCACTGATTTACGAAACAGGAGTCTTAGGCTAATCATTTTCAGGCTTACGAAACAGGAGTCTTAGGCTAATCATTTTCAGGCCTAAAAGGTTCAGTTAGGGTTATTTTTTTTCCGGAGGCTGGGTACACAACACAAGCCTTGTGATGGGACTTTGTACATGAGTATACTTTTTTTTTGGGTTCAAGGGTGGCCAAAGGCCTGGGGAGTGGGAGAGTCGAACCTGCGGCCTTATGAATTGCCTTGCAAAGGTCCAACCACGTGCGCATGGGTGAGGGATTTGGGTTTGAGTCATGAGGATTGTGTAAAGAATCATGGGTTTTTATTTTTTTTGTTACCTCCATTTGCCATAGGATCACCGTTTGCCTTGTTATTTTGTAATTTTTTAATTTTTTAATTTTTTAAATATAAAATTACATTTTTTTAAAATTACAAATTTTAGACAGTGCTTTTTCTAAAAATTGTATGATACATATGGGTGGATTTCATATGCACGGTTATAATAGTTTTACACTTTTTTATTATTAGCTGTGATTTTTGTGATCTTTAACATTATGGTACTTGAAAACTAATGTGGAATTAGTTTGTTTTTGTCTTTTAAGGCATTTTTTTCTTTTTTTATTCGTTTCAATGAGATACTAAAAAAGTAAAACTTCTTTATAAGATGAAATGAAAGTCATTAAAGACAAAAAAATAAAATAAACTATATGGTTTTTTTTTCCCTTGTCTTTCTTGAATTCTTTTATGGTCAAATATTCCCCACCTTTGGGTTCATCTTAACGATGAGAATCTAAAAAAGAATTTTTTTTTTATCAATGATATATTTATATTAATGACAAAAATAAACAATAAAAGAGGCAATAAGCTATTATTTCAAATTTATCCTCAAATTGCGAGAATAAGGGATTGGTGACGGACCTCATTGTGTGGTGATTTTTTGAGGGCTCAATTTGAATATATTCAGGAATTAAACCCTTTCTACTGTAGTTCTTAATTATTTAGGCAAAAATAAAATTGATCAAATATCCATAACGGTGAGATTTGATCTCATTTGTGTTTCCAAAATTCTACAAATTATTTAGGATTTGATGAGCAATGTGAATAAAATTCACCTTCTCACTAGTTTAAGTTGTGAAACTTATTTTATATTTTGCAGTAAAACGTACAAGTTAAATCAATTATAGAGCGGGTATTATTCATCTTCGTATCAAGTAGAAAAAAAATTATTTTTCAAGAGAGGAAGAGTTTGCAAGTCTCTCACCCTGCACTTGATTAATTGAGCTGTAGTGTGTCATCCATTTTATGCAGTAAGTTAACCTATTTTGGAGACTTAGCTCCATTTGAATTCTTTGAAAATTGTAGATGTTTCCATTCTTTTATCACTCGGCCCATGTTAGATCAAATTTAATGATTCAATCTGTTTATTTTATAAAATTTGTTTATTTTGTAAAGTACTAGGTATTGTTCGTGCCAATTGCACTATTACTATTTATTTTAAATTATTCGTGCATTTTAGCAAAAAAATTTCAACAAAATGTTTAAAAAAATAAATTTTAACGCATAAGATCTACCAACAAATTTTTTAACGTGCGATGTCCAATTACTTACAACATATATAAATTTAACACAAATAGATAAATTTAAAAAATACAAACTGAATATGAAATAAAAGGTTTCTTAAATATTTTTCATGTCTATCGTGAATCAACATTCAAAATGAATCTAATTACCAAATTTTTTTAAAATGATTACTAAAACTCAGACTGAATCTGATTATCAAATTAAATTGAAAATGAATCTGAATTTAAGCTTCTCTGATTACCGAAACTGAGAATTAACAACTTACATAAATTTTCATTAATCTGATTACCAAAACTTTTCATATAACCAATATACACAAAAGATTTCATAAATCCTTCGCATGTCAATCGTCTAGATTCTAAATTCAAAATAATAAACATTAAGGCCTGATTGACAACATTGGCGTTTTTAAAAAAAATGCCAAAAAAAATTTAACTTCCTTTAGAAAATTACAGTGTAAATTTTTTTTTATATAATCAACATGAAAAAAGGTTATTAAAACCTTTTGATGCATAAAAGTTATTAGATATTTAAATCTCACATGAAAAAAATAAAAAATTATTCTAAAATCAAACTATTTCCCACAACAATCATAGCGTAAAAAAATCATTAAGAAAATTGAATAAAACCCAAGTGTACGTAGAACTTAACAAATTCGAAAACACTGTGAAACCCACAAAATCAGCGTGAAACACTGTGAAACCCTAACATAAAAATCCACCAAATCCACTGTGAAACCCAAAAACAAAATTACCAAATATAGAAATCCACCAAACCCCATAAATTCAAAAGAGTGTGGTATTGTTATTTTTCTATTTACCTTAGAAATCCAAAATCCGATAAGAAGCCCCACGATTTGCTGGGCCAAAGAGAGGTTTTACCTCAGTACCTTCAACACCCAAAAAATAAGAATCTATGAGAGTTCGAAGGACAAAAAAAAACCTAAATAAATGCAAGCCATATAGAGGTTTTAAAGAGAGAGAGAGAGAGAGAGAGAGAGAGAGAGAGTGCGATCTAGCTTCTACGGCGTGCGAGCAACAGTGAGCTGACGGCCCGTTCGGGGGCCGCAGCAAATGACAGTTGTTGGAGAGAGAGAGAGAGAGAGAGAGAGAGAGAGAGAGAGAGAGAGAGAGAGAGAGAGAGAGAGAGAGAGAGAGAAGCCGTGGAGATGGCGAAGACGATCGGAGGGGAGAGAGAGAGAGAGGCAGTGGTGAGGGAAACTGAAAAACCATCATCAGATCGAGCGGCGGTGTCAGTGAGGCGACGTTCGAGCGACAATGTCAAAAGCGCCGAAGTGAGCGACGCCGGTGCCGTGCCCTTCTCGCCTTCTCAGATACCTGCCTCAGTGAGGCGTTTTAGCATTCACAGTCTTTAAATTTTTTCACATCCAACCCATCTAAATTGTAATATAGATATTAATAAAATTATTTCTACAAAAACTTATATTAATCAAAAAATAATAATTGCCTAATTAGATTACATTGTTATTAAAAAATAATGACATATAATTCAATAGTAGGTTGTTCATTTTTTAATTAATATGATTTAATTATATAACTATTAATTTCAAATTAATCTAACTTCTAATATAAATAATCTTTTTTTTACATATTTTCAATATGAATGATTTTTGATTAAAAAAAAAAGATAAACTCACTAGAAATATAATTTTTTACTTAAATAATTTTCACGAAATACACTATTATAAATAGTTGAACTAAAAAAATCAGTTCTAATACATGTAACGTGGCCAATTAAATTCTCAAGCAGCTTAATAACTTATTTAAGACCATTCAAAAGTTAAGTGCCACCATTTTTATAACTTAAAAAATTATAAAGCAGAGAGAAAAAAAAATGAACTGAGAAATAACTTGTCTTGATATTACAAAAAAAAAAAAATTATAAAAAGAATTAATTTGTAGAGAACTAAAAAAAAGTATATTGGTAACCACGTACCAAAGCTGCTCTTTCACTTCTTTGGTGCCTACAACACCTGTAACTTTTTGCACCAAAGCTGCTGCTCCATTTATTTGGTGCGCATGTATGGGTTGGCCACGAACGGTCAACTTAGATTTTATAATATATTAAAAATTATATATATATATATATATATATATATGTACTAAACAGTCCAAATACTAGCCTACTACAAGAAGCTATCCTTTGATCTTTTTAACGGAGATTTCAGTCAAAATTTAAAAAAATAAATTTTAACGGGCAAGATTCATAAATAAATCGTGTAATTTTTTTTGAAAATATTCAATAATAGATAAATTTATTAGTTTTGCACAATAAGCAGATAAATTTATCTGTTTGATATGTAAATTTATCTGTGTTCTTTATACGTGCTTTCAGTACGACAAATAAATTCATCTGTATTCTTTATACGTATTTTCTATAAAAAAAACAGATAAATTTATCTGTATTTTTTATACGTATTTTAAAAAGTCACAGATAAATTTATCTGTACTTTTTATGTGTGCTACAATAAGACAGATAAATTTATCTGTTCAGTCTAACACTTTATATGTACTTTTAATAAAATAGATAAATTTATCTAGATTCTTTATATATATTTTAAAAATTACATATAAATGTATCTATTTTTTTTATACGTGTACTTACAATAAAATAGATAAATTTATCTATAATCTTTATACGTGCTTACAATAAGTCATATAAACTTATCTATATAGAGAGTATTTTTGTTCTAAAAAATTAGACACACATCAATAGAGGATTTTGTGAGTTAAAACTTTTATGAGGATAAATTTTGTTCGTTAAAAAATATTATGCTAGATAAAAAATAGTAAACGACCTATAAATTAGATTATTTATTAATTTTTCATTTTAAATTAAGTACAAGTATGCAATATTCCTGACTCTCTTTCAGATTTTTTCTCTAAAGATTTCTCATCTCTTGTGCTTTGTGACTAATTTTGACGGGAATTAAAGAAAAATACTACTCTCTTTTTTCACTTTACCGAGAGACGAATATCTTTTGTCGATTATAAATTCATTTTGAGTAAATTATATTTACTTCTATTGAAATTTAAATTTATTGTAACAATTTTTTCTGTAGTATCTCAAATCACACTAATTTCTCTCAAAATTTAATTTTAACATCAATTGCACCTAAATATTAGATTTTCGAATAAATTTTTATGATCTAATCTGTTTATTACGTAGAACTCGTCGAATTTGTTAAACAAATAAAAATTTAGGTTTATCCAATATCTGTAGTTAAGTGATTGAATAATATGTATTTATTTATTTATCAGGGGATCTTATTCAATCATTTAGTTACAGATATCGGATGAATCTAAATTTTCACATGCTAAACAAACTCGACGAGTTCTACGCAATGAACGAATTGGATCATAAAAATTTATTCAAAAATTTAACGATTTAGTGCCATTGATGTTAAAATTAAATCTCATGAAAAGTTAGTGTAATTTTAGATACCACATGAGAGGTCCCTGTAATAAGTTTAAACCTTATGGGAGGTAAATGTAATTTACTCATTTATTTTATAAAGGGTACCTAAGTTTATTTTATTATTTTATAATTTTATTGTATATATATTTTTTAGATTTAAAAATAGTACATTTATAGTTGAAAAATCTATCATATGTATTTTTTTTTGTTATTGTGAATGGTTGGATTATCGTTATTGGATGATTATTAATTATCATAAAAAAACAATTATCGGTTATAATTCAAGCTATATTATTCTATTATTTTTTATCTAAAGGTTTAAAATTATTATGTGATTATTGTTCTATTATTTTAATTGTGCAAGTTATAGTATTTTTTTAATTTTTTATTTGTAAATATTATTACTGGCGGCGAATCAAGCCTTGGGCCTAAGGCCTAAATCGAACAAACCATTATTCGGACTACCAAGCAAAATAGTCCATAATTAAGCATGGTCCATCCTAAAAGGATAAGCTACGATAAATCTGGCCTAAGAGGCCATACCATAATAATGATTAGGATGGATCATCCCAAGAGGCCCATGAATCCATTCCCACATGAGATAATAACCTAGCCAAAAGCCTAGGGGGACAATAATCGCCGAAGGAAATCTTGTAGCCTCAAAATCAATTTGAAAAAGATGAGGATAGCATATTAAAATTACCAAAACTGCTTAGAGATACGAAAATCAAATTCTTAATAAGCCCAGGAGAAGGGATTGATTTCAGAGCCACAAAATAACTAAACTACCCAATAGTTGACAAGCAAATACAAGCAGGCCTTACGAGTTCGATAATAGAAGTTCAATCCTATCTCATTGCTGTTCGGAATTACAAAAACAGGTCAAGTGGTTAGCCTATATTATGCCAATAATTTTCAACACACACAATTACTTATAAATATGTCTACTGGAAAATTTGAATCAAGGTATTTCAAATGTTAAATGAAAAGAAAAATAGAAGAATTGATTAAATCTCAAAAAAAATATCTTGAATTTTTTTTACTAGCAACAAAAAAATTATAGCAAAAATATAAAATAAATAGATAAATGATATTAAACTAAATAATGATAACGAAAATATAAATGATATACAAACATGTAATGTAACAAATACCAATGAAAAATATCAACAAAATTTAAATAAAGATAAAATAACACTACAAAAAAGTAATAACATAAATAAGTTTGGTGATAATTAAACATATGATATAACAATACCCAAAGAACATAAACAAATTTTAGAAAAAGTTAAAAAAATTAGAGATGCGTGTAATGAGATTTTTATAAATATTTATAATCAAAGTCAATGAAAGAATATTGATATAAAACTAAGAGATTTATAAATAGAAAAAAGTTTAATTGGAGCTAATAATAAAAAAATTCCCATAGATGAAATATCTAGACATTTTTCCACTGCATATTACATTTGAAAATTACCAAATGAATAGAAGCATGATAGAAAATGACTTATTTATTCAAAAACGTGAATAGAGTATTTTGTTTTTATTGTAAGTTATTTAGTTTAAAATCTAGAATTAGTTAATGAAGAACTAGAGACTGAAAAGATCTTAAATTCTTGTTGGGTATAACAATTTAGTATAATATATTATTTGCCATTAATATAGTTAGTGAAAATTTACAATCAAAAGATGTGTATTATTGATGTTGTTATGAATCAATTAAAAAGTCTTGCAATTTTTTTAATGAAGTATAGAGAATATAGGTTTACATCAGTTATGATATCATCTAAAGAAATTGCATGTGAAATGGAAATAGAATTTTTATTTCGTAAAAAATGTATTGTTCGTAAAGAAATATTTTAATGAAAATATTAAAAATAAAACAATATAATCAGTTGAAGAATATTTCAGAATTGATTATTTTATATACATTGTGGATCAAGTTATTTTTTCAATTCAAACAAGGTTTGAACAATTTCAAACATACTTAGACATTTTTAGTTTTCTATTTAATTTTAAAAAGCCAAAATCCTTAAATGATATTAATTTGAAAAAATATTGTCTTAATCTAGAATATAATCTAAGACATGATATTTTATCTGATATTGTTGATTTAAATTTATTTTTAAAATTAAAATTTCTAAAAAATGTTGTACATAGAAGAAACTAGTTTACTTTAAGGTATTAAATTATATATAAAAACTAGTTATTTTCCAAATGCATATATTGTTTTTAGAATTTTAGTAAGAATACATGTATCAGTTGCTTTTGCAGAAAGAATGTTTTAAAAAATAAAAGTAATAAATTCTCTATCTAAAGCCGACTATATCATGATAAAGTTTAAGTGGTTTATGAATTATATCAATTGAAAAAAATATATTACCAAAATTTGAATATAAAAATTTAATAAATAATTTTATCTCTTAAAAGGTAAAAAGAAAATTTTTTAATATAAAAATTTATAAATGTCCTTTATTTATTTTTTTGCGGCCCAAATTAGTTGTAGCCACAAAAAAAAAAAAAAATCATTCCATATAAAATAAGTGTATTTAATTTTGTATTTTATATTTTTACACGTAACACTTTTTAATTTCAACAAAGCAATAGGCCCCGCTTGAGGCTCATCGCCTGGCACCGCCTGTAGCTTTTTTTTGTT
>JAOTRH010000001.1:27810774-27862175 GCA_034768845.1 Heliamphora exappendiculata
TGATAGTCAAGTCTAAGGATCGGGATGGCCACATTACAGCACTGCAGAAATTCTTCGAGAGGATTCGAAAGTATAAGATGCGACTTAACCCACAGAAATGTGCATTTGGAGTCACCGCCGAAAAAATGCTTAGATTTATGATCACCCAACAGGGCATCAAAGTCGACCCCTCGAAGATCAAAGCAATTTTGGAAATGCCTCCTCCAAGGACCGAGCAAGAAGTCAGGAGTTTTCTAGGAAAGATCCAATTCATCAGCCGCTTCATCGCAAAATTGACAACTACTTGTGAACCGCTCTTCTGTCTGTTGAAGAAGGGAGCTAGATTTGAATGGGATCAGAAATGCCAAGATGCCTTTGATGCCATACGACAGTACCTGCAAAATCCACTAGTTCTAGCTCCTCCCGAACAACAGACCACTAATTCTTTACTTGTCAGTGACTGACTTAGCTATGGAATGTATGCTTGCACAAGAAGGAGAAACTGAAAACGAAAAGGCCGTCTACTACTTAAGCAAGAAGATGACCGGGTCAAAAATACGGTACACGCCGCTAGAGAAGACGTGTTGGGCCTTGGTTTGGGCTTCCCAAAAATAGAGGCATTACATGCTGTCTTTCATAGTGAATATCATCTCCCGAATGGATCCATTGAAGTACTTATTTGAAAATGCAGCACCAACTGGAAGGCTAGCCCAATGGTTGCTGTTATTATCCGAGTTTGATCTCCAATATGTCACCTGGAGGTCAGTCAATGGTAGAGCAGTGGCATAATTTCTGGCCGACCAACCAATTGAAGGGGATGAAAACACGGAGTTCTAGTTTCCCGACGAATAGTTAATGAAAGTTGGGGATGACAAATGGACTCTATATTTTGATGGCGCATCCAATCAATATGGCTATGGAATAGGAATCCTTCTTATCACCCCCGATGATTCACATGTTTCGTTGTCCCAAAAACTCAGTTTTGAAGTCACCAATAATCAGGCTGAGTATGAAGCATGTTTAGCGGGATTGAAGGTAGCCTTAGAATTAGGGGCAAAGAAACTGGAAGTCATCGGAGACTCAGCACTGATAGTTTCACAAGAAAAAAGAGAATATAAGGTCAGGGACTTAACCTTAATTCTCTATCATCAAGAACTAGAAAAGTTAGTACTATGCTTTGAATCAGTGATCTTCACCCATGTGCCGAGACTGCAGAACAAGTTCACTGATGCACTGGCTACCCTAGAATCCATGATTGACTTACCGCCCGCAGTCTACATGAGGCCCTTGATAATTGAACAAAAGAGAAAGCCGACATATGAGATGACAGCCGCTATCGAAGAAAGCACTGATGGCCTTCCATGGTACTTTGGCATTCAGAACTTCCTAGAGAAAAGAGAATATCCCAAGTTTGCCAGCAAAAAGGACAAAAGGACAATACGACGACTATCTGCGTAGTTTATCATTTGTGGTGGTAGACTATACAAACGAGAATATTTTGGGGTCAACAAGCTGTGTGTAAACATTGAAGAGGGCCAAGAGTTGATGAAAAAGATACACGCCGGAGTCTGTGGGCCGCACATGAGTAGAAATATGTTAGCTAAGAAGATCCTACGACAAGGGTACTTTTGAATGACAATAGAGACGGATTGTATATAGTTTGTGCGGAGGTGTCATAAATGTCAGATTCACACAAACCACATGCATGTTCCCCCATCTCAGCTGTATAATCTAACGTCACCATGGCCGTTCTCAGTATGGGGCATCGACGTGATTGGTAGAATAACACCAAAGGCATCTAATGGACATGAGTTTATCTTAGTGGCCATCAACTATTTTACCAAGTGGGTGGAAGCTGCTTCCTACTCGATATTGAAGGCCTCCCATGTTGCCAAGTTCATCAAGCAAAATATCATTTGTCGATACGGAGTTCCCCACGAGGTCATCTCGGATAATGGCTCACACTTCCAAGGGAAAGACATGGATCTTTTCGAGGAATATCGAATAGTGGCTCACAAGTCCTCGCCATATCAGCCGCAAACCAATGGAGCAGTTGAAGCAGCGAACAAGAATATTAAGAAAATTCTGCAAAAGATGATCAACTCACATAAAGATTGGCCGGAACATCTACCCTTTGCACTCTGGGGATACCGAACGTCAATCTGAACTTCAACTGGAACTATGCCATACTCTTTAGTGTATGGGATAGAAGCAGTACTCCCCATTGAAGTGAAAATTCCCTCGCTAAGGGTAGTGGCCGAGGCCAGTATCTTAGAAGCAGAATGGCAAACAAACCAAATGGAGGAGTTGCTCTTGTTTGATGAAAGAAGACTGAAAGCCCTATTTGATGTACAAAGTTACCAAAGGAGGATAGCTCGGGCGTTCAATAAGAAGGTCAAGACTCAGGACCTCGGAGTAGGAGATTTGGTTCTCAAAGAAATCAGAGCTCCTATCTTTGACCTGAGGGGAAAGTTCAAGCCAAATTGGTCCGGTCTGTTTCTGATCAAAACCATTATGACTGGTGGTGCAGTCATCATTATGGATCTGGATGGAAATGCGTTCTCCACTCCAGTTAACCTCGATCAACTCAAAAAATATTATCCCTGAGCTAAAAATAAGATAAAAGTAAAGGCTCGCTGAGTTGAAAATCGAGAAGGCAACTCAGGTAAAAGTTAGAGCAGCCCGTAAGGCCGAAAACCCAAAAGGGCGACCATGACAAAAGTTAAGGCATTACAAAAGGAGAGCATCAATACCCGAGTGAAAATCGAGCCCGAACTACGTTAAGGCCTGATTCCATCTTTTTGGGATACGTTGGCAGCTTTTTTTAAGAAGTCCGGCCAATTTATTTGTTTTTAACCATCTTTGAATCTGAGTAAAACCAATGCAAATTAATTTTTAAATTTTGAAAATAAAGACATTTAAGCTTTGGATAAATTTAAACCATCTCAAACACAAAGTGGGAGTTTTTCATTACTTTAGACAATACTATAAAGTTCTTACATAAAAGGAGGGCACGCAAGTCCCAAACTCTACAGATAAAAAAAAGAGAAGAAAGCTATGAAATTTTTCAAAATAAAGAAAAGATCCTCAAACTCTTCTCATTTTTGTTGCTTATTTCCCCTCTTCTCTATCTTTCTTTTCCCTATCTTGTGTCAACCATGTCTTATATTCAGCCAAAAGATCGGGGCACTGCAACTCGTGCATCTCCATCAATGAGTGAGACGGCCAAGCATCCCGATATTGTGCTAGAAAAGGAGCCCGCGGTACTAAAGAAAACTAATGGCCACGAATACTAGGAAATACGATTTGACTTCGCCCGAACTGCCACATGATCCTATGAGGGTAGTAGAAAGTAGTCTGACACAGACCAACAAACAGCACAACAGGATGATCCATAGTGGTCAGAGTCATAGCAGGAATCTGCCACTAATGGCACTACCAGGTAATGTTTGAACCGGTCAGAGAGGAAAGATATTGTTGCCAAGATGCCTCCGTGTTGCATATCTGATAACGCGAACGGTAAAGAAAAGCAACGGCATTGTGTCTATTAGTGGGAGGCTTCTGTATAAGGTTCACCTTCTCCATCAGCCTGATCTATAGCAAGAGTTAGAATAGTAGGAGAAAGGATTTGCAGTGTAAACAGAGAACTTGATACAAAGGAAGATGTTAAGATCACCTGGAGAAGTAAAGGGCTGCCAGCAAAGGTGGTGGTTTCGCCACGATGAACAGCGTCCAAGCCCAGCAGTGTCTCAGCCAAAACTAGGGGCGCGAAGTCTTTCCCTATCCACATTTGGCCAACAATGTCAACCAAGACACAACTAACCCATCCATCATGAGGGACAAGGAGATACTGGGCAAGAAGGCAGAAGCAAAGTGCATAACGGCACCGCAGCTGAAAGTTTAGATCGCTGAGGTCACCAGTAGGATGAAACTTCTTAATAAGCCATGAAATGTCGAGACAGTCACCCGAGATCATACGTGAAGCCTCTATCTTAGACAGACCGCAAAGTTGCATCACTTGCTGCCGAACAGAGAGAAAAAGAGTGGGAACAACTACGGAACTCCGTGGAGTCAAGTCCAAGATGGCAGCAAACTCCTCCACAGTGGGGTAGAGTTCTTCAAAACCAAATTGAAAGATATGAGACTGAGGATCCCACAGTTGTGCAGCAGCCGCTAGTAAAGGTCTGTTAATATTCACGGTCCTCAAAGAGAAAAGGGCGTTAAGGCCAAATGGGGCAAAGTTCAAACGTTCGATATAGGAAAGTCGCTCAAACCATGAAGAAAGGGGATTGGCCATCTGAGTCCGAGTAATAGCAAACGGGGCCTCCAGAACTATATTTATAAGATAGAAAAGGGCGGGAAATTGAAATTTTTGCAAAAAGGGCAGTCAATGTGGCGACCGCCACCTTGTGAGTAGGCGACCGCCAACTCAAAAAGCACAGTACAGTGACATCAGTCCTTTGACCAAGCAACCGCCGGCGACCGCCATGTTGAATTATAGCGACCGCCATGTTGGAACATGACAGGTACAGGTCAATTTACAGTTTGTGTAATTTGTATTAGTTGTGGCATCTGAACTATGCACCCATGATAGTTTGAGCAGTAAAGGAAAGAAAACCATATAAGCATAACGATATAAGGAAATGAATGACACAAAGGCCCCCAAAATGCATCAAAAAGTAACAAAATATAACAAGGCAAAAAACTGGGGCACGCAGGCCCAATAAACAGCAAAATGAGGCACGCAGGCCCATGAGTGTATCAAACTGGAGCACGCAAGTCCATCAAAATAAATGTATCAAATAGTAAATAATGCTGGGGAAGGGGAAAGCTCTCTCTCTCAATGCCTGGGGCGAACTCAGCAGGAAGAGGGGCCGGCCGCCTCCGAACTGTCATCTTCGAAGAGTCTATCGAAGTCGTCGTCGTCATCACTGCTAAAAGAGGAGACAACTTTGGACCCTCTCCGAGCAGATGAAACAGACCCTCTGGAACGAGCCCGAGAGGACGCCTAGAAACCACAGCCTCTAATTGGGGCTGGGGCTGGGGCTGGAGCAAGTGGCGGCAACACACCGGTGGCCGGAGCTGGAGGTTGCCAAAAGAAAAACAAAACTCAGAGTAGAATAAAGACAAGAAAATGTAGAAAAGTTGAAACACATAAGCTACTCACGGCAGCTATTGGTATGAAAGCAACGCTGGCTGCCCGCATCGAGGCATCCATCTGCCGGACCAGTACTCTCAAATCGGTAATCATCAGCATCGCCCGGTCTAACCAAGCCTGATCGACCTGTAGAAGAGAACAGCTCTAAAATAAACTAGACAGGTAAAGAAAGAACAAGTGACTGAGAGAAACGTAGAAGACAAACTTGGCCGATGTTAGCCCTGAACTCCGATTCTGACGGAACATGAACCGGCAGAGAGAAGGGGAAGCTGTATACCACAGTCTAGACGTCCCACGGTAACTCTGGGCCCCTCCCGCCAGTAGCATCCCTGGTAGCAGCTCCGGCGGCTACTCCAGCAGCAACCGTAGCCCCAACACCTCCTACAGCAGCATCGGCATCGGCGGTCCTTGGTGCTCCCCTCCTACCACCAGGACCAGCCGGGCTAAGACCTAAGGGACCCATCAGGTGCGCCCGGGCCCAGATGGTGTAGTCCCCCTCCGCCACTAGTAGTTCTGCAACTGGGGTCCCCACCGTCTCCAGCTGCAAGTCAACGGGGCCCAGATGATCAGTCCGGCACATATAAACTAGAGTGAGCACAAGGATCCGAAAGTGACTAGGCCAAGCGACTGGCGAACCACTCGCTCTCCCAGATAGTACTCCCATCCAAATAGCCGCTCCAGTAAGATCTGCCTGGAAGTGAACTCTAGGCTATGCATCAAGTATGCGCTAGCCCAATTCTCAACTCCCTGCCAGACGCCCCAGTGAACCTATAAAGTACAATGATATACAGTAATCACAGTGCAGCATCAGTAAACGAAATGTAGTAATCAGTATGGTAGAGTGCAGTGAACAAGTATGGTGCAGAGGGTAATGAACAGTAAGTGGTGATACCTGGCCGGGAGTCAGCCGGTCCAGCGAGACCCAAAACCGGTCAATGTTCTTTCCCCCGGCCTTCTTCTCCTTCAGCCCACGTGCCCACCGGGCTACACGGGGACTAACCAGAGGGTCTGCCACAGAGTTCGCCGAGACATGAAGCCTGAGGAACTCATAGGTTCATAACTGCAAAGAAGAAGATGTCAGCCAGCAGAAATAATAGATAACAGAAATGAATGAAAAAATGCAAAAACTAAACCATACCTCCCAGACCCTCCAGTATCCCCCAATGCTGAGCTGCTGAGGAAACTGGATTAGTGTCCTCATGAAACTGTAGAGAGTGGCCAGAGCAGCGCCTCCCCAGTCGTACGAAGCAACCCGGTCAAGACGAGCCAGGCCACCCAAGTAGTGTAAATGAACGGTATTCTCCTTGTTTGAAAATAAGAAGGTACCAAACATATACATCAAGAATGCCTAGGCAACCCACTCGTAGTGGCGAGGCTCGGTGCCCTGGAAGTATTTGAAACGGTCGAAGAACCAGGTATACTGAACCTGGTCTCTGCCCATTTGTGTCGGAATAGCCCCGAGAAAATACATCAGGGCATAAGCAGACTGCTCAATGGTAGGATCGAATGGGATGGAAGCTCCTCCAACTCGAATGCCGGTGATGAGAGCAAAGTCCAGAGGCATCAGAGTAGCCTCGAAGGTGATGAAATGGAAGGAGTTGCTGGTATCCCACCACCGCTCGGCCAGGGCTGTCAGCCATACCCGATCATTCTCATCTTACCCAGCAAGGGTATGAAACAAGCAAAGCCAGAAGCATCGATATAAGTCCGGCTAGGAGCAGGGAGGGTATCGTACCACTCCAACACCTCCCCAGAGGCAGAACCTCCGAAGCCTCGGACATAATGACCAGCCTGTAAAAGAAAACAGATAGAGAACATATAAAGAACAAATCGAGCAAGCAAAGTGCAGAAAATATCTAAAGGCAAAGCCCTATGAAACTAGGTGCCCTAACCCTAGATTCGTGTGCAAGTGACAACCCTTCGATTTCTTTCAAGCCCTAAGAAACTAGGTACCCTAACCCTCGGTTCGTGATTCTTAGTGACCCTAAGCCCTGGTGCTCCAGGCAAATTTCTATCATTCTAAAATAAAAATAAAAATAAAAATCTTCTTAAAATCTCTGAGATTTTCTAGTATTTTTTGCAAAATTTCTAGGATCTTCTAATAATTTTTTCAAAATTTTCTTCAAAGTGTTCAGGATTTTCTAATATTTCTAAAAAAAATTTAGGATTTTCTTAAAATTTTCCTCAATTTATTAAAACTTTCAGGATTTTCTAAAAATTTTCTAAGATTTCTAAAACATTTCTAGGATTTTCTTAAAATATTTCTCAATTATTTAAAATTTTTAGAATTTTCTAAAATTTTTCTAAGATCTCTAAAAAATTTCTAACATTTTCTTAAAATTTTTCTTAATTTTCTAAAATTTTCTAAGATTTCTAAAAAAATTCTAGAATTTTCTTAAAATTTTCCTCAATTTTCTATTCTCTAGGTCTGAGTCTTCTGGTTCAGGTGCTGCCCATGATTCTCCAGCCAGCTCCGCATCGGACGCCATCCTAAGATGAGAGACGATCAGGAAGTGAAACTTAAGGTATGGATTTTAAGTCATTAGAATTTTAAGTGATAAATTAATAATATCGACGCTCTACAAAGCTTCGACGCTATAGAACTCGTAGTCTCCCATAACCCAATGCCTAAAGGTTCACTAAACTTAGGCTCTAATACCAACTATGACGCCCCGTTTTTCGAGCACGTCGAAACATGCATTGGTATAATTAAAGGGAATACTCTAGCCATTCATTCATAGTTACATATGATAAGTATTACATCATTAAGTGTTTTAGGCTAATCAAAAGTACATAACATTTACAATTTCAAAAAAGATTCAACAAAAATTACAATAAGCACGTGGAAATTGAACAAAAAGGAACAAAAGGTGAAAATTTATTTCTTCAGCTAGCATTGTCGAGGTCTGCTGGCTTCTACCACTCACCCTGTTCTTCAAATCTGTCTTCTTCTTCGAAGGCGACTTCCTCAAAGAACTCCTCGCCTGTGGCACGAATATCATGAATCAAAGCCTAGTAGAAAATATTCTACACTTTCTAGCCATTCTCATGGCAAAATATTGCACAACGCATCTCATATAACACCAAATATAATTTAAAGTCAAAGAGACAATCAAATTTGACAATTATAGCAGGGCAAGCAGATATAAGAACAAGTGTACAAGTATGCAATGCCATGGATGTGAGGCAAATGCCCAGCCCAACATTCACCCAAAATCATAACATGAGTTCCACGTCGCGAAACTGCAAAGTAGACTTTATGGGTAATTAATCACCAAACCTATCCTTGTCTCGTTGTGAATAGTAAGTCCAACGTCGGACTTCATGCCACAGCTATTTTACTACAAAATGGCAATGGCGTGGGGCAGGCCATTAACATCCTTATCCTCTGGCCAACCAAAATAATAATGCGCAAACTAATAATCCCACATTAAGGACAAGAATGCTCGTTTGGCATTACCCCAAAATATATATTACAAGAGAGAGAATGCTAGTGACGAATCCACGGTGCCTAACCAGCTTCATGAAAAATAATCTCCCAAAATCATTTTCAAAATTGGCAATCAGGGACGCCCATGAAGGGAATAACTCTCACATAACCCAACCCACATTGACAGGTACAAAATGAACTCCGATATGCCAAGATGCAAGTGATGATAATGGTCATGGTACATAATGTGTACCTCAAATATAACTATCAATAGCATGACTTTAGACTAAGCATAGTATAGCATATGGTACAACTCATTAAAGCATGAAATACAAGCATACAAAGCATAAATTACAATTTATATGACATGGCTCGAACTTAGTAGCATGGATTCCAATTATCATATAATTATTCTAAGACATTAACCATCCAATTTAAATCAATGAAAGCCTATACTTCAAGTCCCACAATAAAACACGTCAACTATACAGTTAACAAGTTAAGGGTAAATTTTCAAGTGTTAATTTAAAAAGAACCACAGTGTTTTGGGGTTCCTAGACATGAAATTAAGTTTTGATTTTTGGACACCATTTAGATAAAAATATTTTTTACAACATTTGGACACCATTTAGATAAAAATACTTTCTACAACTTTTGGAGACCATTAGTTTCATTTAAGAGACAATGATTCAGCACTTTACAGAGAAAAGTATATAATATGTGCTTCAGTGGATCTCGATTTTGGGGCATCAAATCAACGACTATAAGTTCGATATTTGGATATGTTCTAGCTAAATGTGTCTCCTACAAGTTTCATGAATCGTGTTAAGGGTAGTCATTTGAAACAAGTTAGAGATATAGGCAAATTTATAAAATGGGTTCAGTCAGCTGAAAAATGTTCAGCAGAACCCGGTTACCACAAAAAGTTTACAAATGGTTTGGGGGACCATCCGTGGTTATCTAAGTCTAATATTTGGACAGTACATAGTTCTATATGTTATCTACACTTTTTATAAAAACCACTTTTGCATTGGGTCACTAACAACATGGGTTTCAGGTCATACAAAAACATGTGACAGTGGGCTCTATCAGTCATGGATTCACAATGGTGACTTGCGGTGTGTTTTGACCTATCCAATCTCATATTTTGGGCTCCTTGTTAGTGGACAGAAAAATATACATGTTAGCTACAACTTTCATGTTTTGACCTAAGCTCGAATCTCATTCTGAACTAAGGTTTTTATGTTTATAATTTTGGGTGGCCAGAAACTAACACTCTTTAGAAAAAAAATGGCTTATCTTGAGTTCTACTCGATGAAATTAGTTTCAACCAATTTTGTATGCAAGATAACTTAAAAACCTGGGTCAAGACATAAAAATCACTCTTAGATCATTTTTTGACATTTAGTTATGGTAATTCAAAGTTCGGGTCAGCAAGTCAAAATAGCACAAAAATCAGGCCTT
Organism: Heliamphora exappendiculata; assembly: GCA_034768845.1. Taxonomy (NCBI): domain Eukaryota; kingdom Viridiplantae; phylum Streptophyta; class Magnoliopsida; order Ericales; family Sarraceniaceae; genus Heliamphora; species Heliamphora exappendiculata. The sequence goes on from JAOTRH010000001.1 coordinate 27,820,806, forward strand.
TATGGGTTTTTGTCTCCTAGCTCATGGTATTTCTAGATTTGGTCACATTTCTTTCCATGTATGTGTTTAAGACTAACATATATTTGTTTCAAGACTTTTAAAAGCTACACAACTCATAGATACAAACATGCAAGCTCATTTCATATCATAAAAATCACAAACAACCCATATTCTCTCATCACGACGCCTTTTTTTATCAATGTTTTGATTCTTGTTCTTGGTTGTATTTTAAGAGATGAGTTAAGGGAGATCTTGAGTGAGTATGAACAGAAAATTTTGAGATTTTACTTACTTGTTTAAGGACCTAAGGTATGGAGAATGGCCTATGGACTTGGCTTTAATGCTTCTCCTTAGTTCCTCATTCCTTTCTTCCTTCTTCTTCCCTCCTTTCTTTCTCAATTTTGAAGCACACTTGAACACTGAAGAATATGATCTCTCTCTCTCTCTCTCTCTCTCTCTCTCTCTCTCTCTCTATAATGCCAAAATATGGAGGAGGAAGAGAGCGGCTTAAGTCCTCATTTGATAGGGAAATTAGGTAGTGGATGTAATTATACACTTGGAAGTTTTTAATTTAATTTCCTTGGCTCCATTGGTTGCATGTAAGGTGAGAGGCTTTTGAGACTTAGACATATCAGATATGGCAGCTAGGGATTTTGGCTAGGGGTAGTTTGGGACAGTGCAAAACTAATTTTGTATAAATGTAGGGTTTAAATTATGTTTTGATACCATTTTGTGCAAAAAAAATGCTTAAAAATTAATTTAGTGTATCTTTTGGGTGTCTTTGCCTATTGAAATCTATTATTTTAGTATTTTTATTATTAGTTTAGTGTTCCCATGAATTATCGTAACTTTCATAGTAATTGATTAAATAGGTGTAAGCTTTCAAGCCAAATTTAGCTATTTTGATAAGAATTGACTTTTTCACTTATTTTAGTGTGTAGGGACTTAAATAATGATTTGTTTACTTTTGCTAGCCTATATTATTATATTTTCATGTATATTACTTGTTTAGATAATCTTATATCATCATAATGCTTGATTTATATAAGTTTTTTCTCATTTTTGAGCTAAAAAGACAAAATGTGACTTTTTGGGCACAAACCCCAAGGAGGCCGGCCATTTAGGTGTATTTTGTTATTTTTGTTGTTATTTCATTTTTTATTACTTGATTGTATCTAAATATCTGATTTGGTGTGTCAGTGTGTCAAAATTTAAATTTTTAAGACTTTTTGCTGTACTATGGGCAAAATGGTCATTTTATCCTAATTATGAGAATTTTTTATTTTTAATATTATATTTCATGTTATTTACTTAATTTAGGATGTTAGGAGTCTTCTCTGAGTATTAGGATTTTGCCTCCGAACATTTGATCTCCTTAGAGTTTTTGGATCGAATTAGGGTTTTCAATCTTTTAGTGACCTAAAATCTTATTGGCTTACCGTTACTAATACTAGGGTTTGGGCTAGATCGCTACACAGGTCATTACAACCTAGGTTGTTACAACTAGGGTCTGTACCAAGTGTTACAATAATAGTCGAATTTGATGACAAATTTCATCCGATAAGAACTCGAGGAGCCTTCTTAATGGGACAACTTAGGCAAATGGTCCGCAATGGGAACAGACTTCCTCTCACGTATGTTTGTTGGAAAAGTGTGCCAAAAGATATTACACAGAAAATTTGAAAAGCGGTTAAGGTATAAATAATATTTTTTATTCATTTTACTCATGATTTATGTTGGTTGCTAATTTTTTCAACTACGCTTTGTAAGATAATTTATCCTTTTGTCCGGAGGAGTTCAAGCCAATTTGTATAAAGGCTTGCCAAAAGTTGTGGAAAGATCACAATAAGAAGACAAAAAAAAATATTAGAAGCCTTACAACACAGATCCGGATATAACCTCAAAAGTGCAAGAAAATATAGTGGCAGACCAATGGACAGAGCTTGTTGAGTATTGGGCAAGTGATCATGCACGGGTAATATTTGTACATATGAAATCAAATTTATGGTAGCAAAATTATGCAAGTTAAACTGATGTTACAGGTAATAGCCTTTCGAAATTCAAAGAATCGGGGGTTTCGTGGACCCACACATAGGACTGGGCGTACACACTTCTTCTAGGTTCGACAACAGGTATTGATGTCCACATATGGCTCTAAATAGATTTTATATTTTAATATCATATTTTTCTCTAAAAAACTTTTTTGTTACAATTTCATATGAAACTTAAGGGAGAGAGAATTGACAAAATGAGTGTCTACCTTAAGACACGAAACTAAGATGATTATGATGTGAAAGAAATCATGGTATGGTCTTTAGTGTCTAGCTGATAGTTACTTATTTCTGTTTTATTGTATACCCGTGGTTTTAAAATGTAGAAACAATATAATGATCTACTCTCCGAGGTTCCAGAAGACCTACAGACAACTGAGGTTCGAGATCGTATATTTCATGAAGTGTTAGGAAAGGATGGACATGGGCATTATAGGACTTGTGGCAGTGCAGTGCCCCCGAGCATGGTGTATCAATCGGTTAGTGGTCCATCCCAATCCATTAAAAATTGCTCTTCCACAGTTGAAGAGATTACGCAGCAGGTGAGAGAGGCCATGAGAGAGGAATTTAACACATAGATCGAGCAACTGAAGGCTCAAATTGATTTATTGGTATCCCAAGGTACAGATAGCTCAAGACAGGTGGAGTCAAAAAAAATTATATTTATTGTATATGCATTCTTTTACATACACTCATGCATATAAGATGACATCCACCATATTGTAAGTTCTGGATGCATCTAGTGGACATCAAATATTTTGGGAGTCTGTGGGAGATGACATCTTCAACAGTGAGCAGTTGGGTTCTCCTCTTTTGCCACCTTCTGCATGACCTAATAAGCAACAAGTATCTTTTATATATATGCAACTTAAATAGATACAATCATACACACAGTTGAGGTTATGAGTGATCTTACTAAAAACCCTTAGTGGTATTAGGAGGTTGAGAGTGAGCCTATTGAAAATCTGGATATGTTATGTTTTTTATTTGGTTTGATAATAGAGGCTATGGGCGAGCCGGTTGAAAACCCAATTATATTGGCTTCTCTCTTAAATATTATCTTCTCTTTTAAATATTCATCTTCTAAATCACTCAATTCAAAATCTTGATCCTGTGCATCCATTAGCAAGTAGAAGAATAATATACACCCTTTAAATGTGAGTTTGTATTGATTAGTATACACAATTGGCACCTATTTGATGATAGATAATGAAAACACCCTTTGTGAAAAGATTATATTTTTGTATCAAAATGGAATCATCATTCTCTACTAATTAATTTTTCTTGGCAAGTACCCACCATGGAATCATCATTCTCTACTAATTAATTTTCCTTGTGTAATCTTTTAAAATTATTAAAGAAGGTTAGCACTAAAAGTTTCAGAAAGAAATGAATACATTGGAATAGTATTTCTCTTAATGTTAGTTATTGAATGTTTTAGGTGAAGGCACTCTGAAATAAATTTAAAAACCTGAGATTTTAATTGTTATTATTGTTAATATTTTTTACAATAACTCATTTTATATTGTTCACATTTTATGCACATATAACAAGATTTTGGAAAAATTATATTTGTACTTGTAGGTAGGGATACAAGTTGACTTGCTTAATCATGGTATTCTAGAACATGATTTGGGCGAGGGGCATTTGATTACTAGGGACCCATTGTATGAACTAGACGGAGTACCATTGGGTCTAGGTTATTGTCAAGTATTTATTCAAAAAGCAAATAAACCTAATGTCCGTTTGAAAAGGCCTCGCAAAGAGATTAACACGGTTGGAGAAGCTGTTGGCCGATATGTTGCTTGGTGATATTGTGATGTATATTGCAACTTAATTTTATTAGTTCATGTATATATACGTGTATTGTATGATTTAAATACTTATCATCTTTCAAAATGATTTTAATTGATTTTCAGGTGCTAAAGAAGGAAAAAGATTAAGTAATGGTGGGGCAAAGTAATTAGCGATGGAGAAAGATTTATTTTGAATTGTACTGGTTGAAACAAGAAAGATTTATTTTGAGTTGTACTTGTTGAAACTTAAATACTGTTTTAAGACATTTGGTACACTTTTTAATATATTTTAATTTATATTTGACGAATGTGTACTTTTTAAATATTTTGATATGCGATTGAACGGATATGAATATTGTTATAAAGAGATAACATTTAATATATTGTTATAGATAAATGAATAAATATTTGATGTGAATGGATTGATAAGTTTTATTTTTATTTTTTGCATCAAAATTGTTACCATCGCTAAAACCAATAGTATTTGCAACAGACGGGTATTATAAGCACGTGTTGCATCGATATTTAGCCATCGCAAAAGAAACACATTTGCGACAGCGCAAGGCCGTAGCTAAAAAATCTGGACTTTTATATTTTTTTTTGCGTTGGGAGTTATACCGTTGCAAGAAGTTTTTTGCGACGGCAATCATGGGATGACAAATAAGTGTATATTTAAAATAGTATTTGCGATGGTACTGCATGGTTGCAAAAACACGTTTGTAAATAGTACTTGCGTCAGCCATTGTCGTTGCTAAACGAATACAAATCCGTTGCTACCATTTCCGACGACAAAACATTATTTCTAATAAGTTTTTGCGTTGCAAATTGGGCCGTCGCTGAAAGAATAGTACCGTCATAAATGTTTGCGACGGCTACGTGCCGTCGCCAAAACCCTTTTGCGACCCGGGCAATTGCCTCCTCCATTTGCCGTCGCAATGCTGACGCAAATATCCTTTTGCGACGGTAAGAGTATTATTTGCGACGGTAGCGAGCCGACGCAAAAACCCCCTTTTCTTGTAGTTTTAATCTAGAAACTTCCAGTGTTTTGATTTAAAAATTGAGATTCCATCATCATATTTTCAGTAAGGTTAGAATAAGATTGTAACAAACTAATGAACAACCCATGATTTGTACCACAAGTATAACAATTAGCATACATACCTACAACAACTAGTATAATTGATAGAGAGATCACACATAATTTAATAAGCATACTAAAACTTCAGAAGTAATGCATAATTATTTGTACAAAACTGATGAGTTACATCCTTAGAACTTATCTGAAGATAAAGATAAACTCCATATATAACATTCAAAATAAGCCAAATACAAATTTAGCGTCACATATATAATCAGGTCCTTGTTTTCTCAATCAAAACTAGTCTAATTTCATTAATAGAATGTGGAGTTAATAACTATTTAGTCTATATATAAATAATTCTCAAAAACTTTAATTTAAAGCCTAATGGTGAGGATGATGAATCAGATGTCAGTTATGGCTAGTAATCCTCAATTCTTCAAAAAACCAAAGAGCTTGAGCAGATGAGGTGATGCTGAGAGAGAAAATGGTATAAAAAGATCGATGAAAGATAACCAGCAAGTGAACAATGGTTAGTTATGTATGGCAAGATATTGTAGCAAATATCAAATTGGCAAGAGTGTATTGGGATTGGTGGAGCTTTCATTTTACATATTAAACTAACTAAAATGTGGGTATAACTAGTCTTGTAGAGGTGCTCAATAAGATTGGTTTAAATAATGTTGCACTTGACTACAAAATTGTTTATGTAAAAATTTTAGTTAATTGAATGGCAATAATTAAATACATTTGTCTAAGTGTGTATTCCAAAAATTTGCTTGTCATTCAATTTTTTTGCCTTCTTGCAATCATTACTTTTAGGACTTTTTTTGCCTTCTGTGAATTTTTTGAAGTTTTGATCAAATTTTTATCTTTTGAATTTTTCTCAATTAAGAATTTTGAAATTTTAGAAAAAAATTGACAATAGTAGAACACGGTTCCTAAACCCAAAAATAGGTCAAAAATTTTGGTAATGACTGAAAAACAAAAAATTGCTACTACTACTACTATTATTAATAGTAGTTTAGAGACATCACAAACGAGCATTACAACTTCTTTTTTTGAATTATTACAATAAAAGGTTGTGAGGGTGTTATTTGGCAAGGAGATAAACAAGGGCATGCCCAAGTTGTTACCCTTGCATTTGTGGGTGGGAAATTCAGAGATGACTTGCATGGGTTAATTTGGCTAGAGATATATGAAATATCTTGCAATTGGATGTGTTTGGTAAGTGGATAATAAGGAATTAATGGCATTACGTGAGAATGATAGTGAGATGGCATCGTGCTTTTAGCTCTAATCTTCTCCTTTTTGAATTTGATTCTCTTTTCTCGGTGATGGAGCATGAAATTCACATTAATTCTAAAAATTGTTTTGTGCCGACAGAAGTTCTTTTTTAACGACTCAAGAACACGTAAACTTTTCATCCGTCCAACAGTATTGAGACCAAGAGATTTGCATATTCATTGACAGATTAAGATTCTTAATTTGTTTCGAAATATTTATGTTTTTCTATTTTTATGCACTACAAATAATTAGATCATGGTTCAAGATTCTCTGTGTTTCAAAAATTTTAATGATCCAATAGCTTATAGTGTGTCGATGCATTAAAACAAACGAACATGATTAATTTTGGGCAGAAAATTTTATCAATGAATATTCTGTCATGCATCACTAGAAATGGGAGACCAAGGGATTTGCATGGTCACAGATGGATTAGAATTCTTTGTCTTGAAATAGTTATGTTCTTATATTTTCATGCACTCTGAACTATTAAATCATAACTCAATATTTTGGCCTCTTTTGCCTTTCGTTGCAGCTGTTAATGCTTTTTCTATCATCTATAAAATCTTTCTTTTGCTGATAAAAAAAAAAATTTGTCTTCAAATCTTTAATTATCCAATAAACAGTGCTTTGATGTATTAGAATAGAGGAATATGAATATTCCAAGACAAAATATTTTGTCCATATACGTTTTTGTATATGTTTATATATTCATGCATCACATCAATTGAATTAAACTTTTTTTATGATAGGAATCCACATGCACCAGGTAGCGTTTTTAGATCACTCTTGTCACAAAAAAAGAAAAAGAAAATAAAAAAATTTAACCAAACAATACAAAAAGTTCAAAATGGACGAAAAGTAGCTATTTTCAGCCCAAAACAGCCTTATTTGTCTATAGTGAACTTTTTAAAACTTTAATCAAAATAATTTTAATTTTTAAATTATTCATTACAAGAAGAATTAAAAAAGTAAAATATTTATATCCCAATAAAAAAATAAAGAGCGAAAAAAAAATAGTTTTCACTAGTTTCAACAAACACCATAAATATATGCTGTCACAAGTGTATACCCAACACAACAAATTAAAAGTGCAACTCCCAATAATGGAATGGAGGAGGAGTAGAACCGTTAATCACATATAAATAAGGTACAAGGACTCTGGCAAACTATTAAAAAAAGAAAAAAAAATGTATTCATTTTATTTTAATTTTCCTACCCCAACAAAGAAAATAGAAATAAAAAACATGCTTCTCTCAGTTCATTTTATTTTCAGATATATCTCATTCTTTTTTTTCCTCCAAATTGAAAGTCAATACCCAAACACAGTACTTTTTTATGACAAGAATCCGGTTGCCACAAATTTCCAATGTATGTGCCTTCTATCACTCTTATAAATCAGACAATATCAAAATATGTGAGAATCATAGAAATCTTGTGGCCAAATTTACGAAGAATTGATGACTTCATAGTAATTGCTAGTCTTTGTTTGAATTTGGATTTATGTGCTACCAATCATATTATTCTATCTTAGGGTCAACACTAGCTTGATCCAACACATTTGAAACCATGCTACAATATATATATATATATATATATAAACAAACATCTCTAGTTAATTTGGTGTTATTTAAAATTTAAAGTTACGTGGATTTAATTTTTGGTAAAAATGCCTATTAATTTTTTTTTCTCTATTATCGTATTTTTCAGTTATTACTCACGATTTTAAAACTACAACATTTCACTACTTCACTTTCTCTAATTGTTTTACTTCTTGTATATCCAATTTATATATGTATTGCATGTTTCCTACAACTCATACATATATATATATATATGGAGTTGTACATTATACACTAGTCATGGTATATATGGAATCTAGATTCCTTCATGATGCAGTGCAGGCCTTTACTTGGGATGGATCTCATTTCTTAATATATATATATATATATGCAAGAGAGACAAGTTGGTTTTGAAAATCCATTTAGCGGGTCATTTTCCATAGTCACCATGCATGTGATCTGACTAGTAAAAGAGATAAAAAGGAAAGGGTGACATCATAAAGTGACTTTGAGAAAAGCACTTCTGTCATCAAACCATACGACAACACATTTAGATAACTGATTTTTCCTACTCAAAAATGCCAATTCTCTTTCTCACATTCTCTATCACTATTCCTATCTCCCTCAATTTTTTATAAAATAAAATATTAAATTACAATATTAAAATACGTATTGGTATTGATAATACAATTATATATTGATTGATGTTGAATAATAATGACCAATACATTGGTGAAGTATTAAAAACTTGAAATCCCGATGAGTATTAACTTATACAATACGTAATTGTCAATATTTAAAATTGTAGAGTGAAATATAAAGTAATGATTCAATAAAAAGGGAACTAAAGTATTCTACTCACTGAAATTGGAACACCACCATATCCTTATTAGCTGGTCAATGCTACCTTTCCCTATTTTCACTGAGAGGAAGAAAAGGATATTGTTTGAAATAGATATCAGAAAGAAGAGGATTATAAAGAACACGGCATACTTTTCTTAAAGGCATTCGGGTGTAAAAAAGCAATAGCATCATGTGGAAGAGAATGGGTGGAAACTGGAAAGTACCAGATCGGGTGCATGAATTAAAAGGTTGGTTAAGTAATTAGCATAACAAATTAACTTCTTCTGTTTCTCAAAGACATGCTTCTTTCCATGGATTCTTAGAAAATTTAGGATGGTTTTCATGGTAAGATTCACAACCTCTCTCTCTCTCTCTCTCTCTCTCTCTCTCTCTCTCTCTCTCTCTCTCTCTCTTAGTAATGCTAAAAAACATTTCCATTGGACAAAAAGGAGACATATATATAATAAGATAAAATAAGTTGATGCAACATCTATATAGATATAAAAAATCTGACATTTGAAACGAGACAAATTTGGTATTTCCTTTTATTATCTCTTTACTCTCATGTTTTTGTGTAAAAAAGTAATAAAAAAAAACATTCGTTGTTATTATTACTATTTATATTAATCAAACAAAACAAAAAAAGTTTTTTACTTTTATTATTATTATTTTTTTTTTTTTACCTCCATAAATTAGTAAACAAAGTCATATTTTTTACTATGTATCTTAAAATTATTCGATTAACTAATTATTGAATTATTCAATAATATTTTATATTTTACTCTAAAATTACTAAAATAAAATAATTTAGTACCTTTGAACATGGGTCATAACTAGTAATCACACATAATGCCTAATTTTTCAAGGTTTTCTAAGTTATAATTAATTGAATTGAAGAAATGTAAAGCAAGAATGCAGCTATAGGTATCTCTCTCTCTCTCTCTCTCTCTCTCTCTCTCTCTCTCTCTCTCTCTCTCTCTCTCTCTCTCTCTCAATAAGGAAACGCAAAATACCTAACTTTGAAAGGTTTTGTACAAAATTATCGTCATAATTAAATTAAGGAAATGGAAAGCATGAATGGAGCAAGCGTTTCTTAGGAGAACAGCCTCAACATGCTATTAAAATGCTGCTACACATATAAAGTGGTTTCATGTTCTAATGTAAGTACCGTAGATACGCATATAGGGGGTGAGGCACGTGTAAAGGAATTTGATTTATCTTATGAAAAAGATCATAATGAAACGAAAATTTTATTAAATTGAATTACTAACCAGTGTTATACACGGGATGAACATAATAAATACTAAATATATTGTTTTGATATTATAAAGTACTTGAATAATAAGAATTATTTTTAAAATTAAAGTAGTGTAATTTAGTTCAGTTCAATATGTAAAGTAATGATTTTAATAAAATATGTATGATAATTATGAAATGGTTGAAGATATGCCATTAAAAGCTGTTTTTTAGCTTTGCTACTCTAACAAAAAAAACTACAATATATAATTTTTTTAAGTGTTCAACCCTCCATCCACAAAAAATAGACTTCGTAGTCTGGATTGATGAAAAAACCACCAAAAGGCGGGACAATGAAGTAGGGAGGGTCCTTGTGTCCACTTCTATTGCTATCCCCATTCACTAATTTTATCACCTTAAGGTGGGGAAGTTTGTGTACCCTATTATACAATAAATGCATTTTATGTAATAGGAGGAGGGAATGGAGTTGCCAACAATCTTCATTGACAACATCCTGAACCAAACACGCTGAGAAACATATTCAATCTATATGCAAGAATGGTTGATGCTTACATTCCTTTAAAAAGAACAACCAGAGACAAATCTAAGTTTGGGCTTGTTTGATTCTACAACAAAGACGATGCTGCTCATGCCACTTAGAGGTACAACAAACTTTGGTGTTTAGACAAACGACTTTGTGTCAAGGATGCTAGGTACGAGAGGAAAATGAGATATGATAAACAAAGATTGGAGTGGAGGAATAAAGGAGAACAATGGTCTAGTGCTTTTGAAGATAACTTATAGTTAGTAAAGGCAAGAAACTTACAGTCAGTAAAGGCAAGAAATACTAGATCCATATTGAAGGAAAAGACGTTATATGAGAAGAAAAGATGGATCATAGAGGCTACAAAAATCGACGATGATTGGGTTAAATGACGTCTAGTAGGAGTAGCTAAGAACTGCAACTTGATTAGTGACATCGAAGAAGCTATGAAACAGGAGGATGTTTACAATATCACCATCAGTCCATTAGGAGGAGCCAAAACTCTGCTACATTTCCAAAGTGAGCAAGATAGAGATCACTTCCTTATTAATGGCAGGGGTTGGTTAGAAAATTGGTTTGAAATTGTACACAAGGGGTCCTATAGAGAATTTAATGTAGAAAGAAGGGTTTGGCTAAATGGTTTTGGTGTTCCTCTACAAGCATGGAATGTTGATACTTTCTCTAAAACTTGGGCATGTTGGGGCGAGGTGGTGAGTATAGATGATAAAACAAGTATACGAAAAAATTTAGAGGTGAGGCATGTTTTGATCATAACCAATAATGATTTTATTCATCAAAAGATTCAACTGAAAGTTGGAAACTTCATTTACCAAGTGAAATGCTGTGAAGGTGAATACCGGGGGATGTACAAATGGAAAAAAACTAGAGAGGCCCAAAGGAAGCAGGAAGCATTTGTAAAGGAAGGATATGTGGTTGGTACATCCTCTTCAGCGGACAGTCATTACGTTGAGAGCAAGAAGCTAGAGCTTAGCCCAGGAATGAAGGACCAAGTTACAGAGATCCAAACACTAGGGAACCAATGGAAGATTGAGGGAGAAGAAGCAGATGGATGAGTTGGCATTAGCTTGCCAAGTGGACGAATCAAAGGAAGACACAAATGTAGAGCATACAATAATTGCGAACAAATGGGGAAAAATGGAGAGGCCTAAAGGAAGCAGGAAGCATTTGTAAAGGAAGGATATGTGGTTGGTACATCCTCTTCAGCGGACAGTCATGACGGTGAGAGCAAGAAGCTATAGCTTAACCCAGGAATGAAGGACTAAGTTACAGAGATCCAAACACCAGGGAACCAAAGGAATATTAGGGGAGAGGAAGTAGATGGATGAGTTGGCATTAGCTAGTCAACTGGACGAATCAGAGGAAGACACAAATGTAGAGCATACAAGATGATAGGTGATAGAAAAGTAGCCTTATACATTAGAAGAAAGGTGTATCGCCAACTGGGATAGAAGATGGGACCAAATCTCACGAGGAAGGGTACGATAGCATGGGAAAAGACCATGATTTTGAAAACACCAACCAAACCAACGTGCAACCTCGACAAAGGAAATCTTTCAAACTAAAGAAGAAATAGTCTCTGATGGATATGGGATATTCCACCAATAATTGCAACAGATATGGGAAGAACAAAGGCAAGAAGATGGGGCCCTGTAAAGCCTTGACAAATGTTCACGTCACCTCCCTATCTACTTTGGATATCCAAAATAGAAATGCCCAGATTATCAAAAAAGCTGAAATGGTGATTGAAATAGGGAGATTAATGAGTTTGAGCTTTCGTAAGAATCATATGGAGGAAATGAAGAAAATAACTGAAATGGAGTACTACTGCCGTGCTAAATGATCTTGTTGAGATGACGATTCTGCTCAGAAGTGACTGTGTTATGCTACATCTTGTTCATTTTTGCTAGGTCTTGTTGGGTTTTGCTAATTTTGCTGGTTTGGTATTGCGGGGTTTCAGTGGGTATTGTTGGTTTTGCTGAGATGATGGTTCTATTGGGCAATGGCTTTTTAGTTATGTTGGGTCTGCTGATATTTTTGGGCTCTTTTGATTTTGATTGCTGATTTTTCTTATCCATTTTTGTCATGGGTGAAATTTTTTTGGGGGTGTTGATGCTGCTATTTTGTTTGTCTAAAAATCTTATTGCTGAACTAAAGGACTTGAGAGAGGTATGTTAGCATGTTGGGTTCTGAGAGTGTTGGTGATGCTCTTGGATTTTAGCTAGTTAAGAGGCAATGATAGTTTGTTAGATTTTTGTGACGTTATTGGTGTTGCTGGACATTTGCGATGCTGCTGGACTTGATAGATTTCTATGCTGGTACTGCTAGAGTCAATACTGGTTTTTTTTAGGCAGCTTTGATGCTAGTTCTATGTTTTGATTTAGTTTCTTTGTATGTTGTTCTTACCATTCTCTATTTTGGTCTCTTATCAACCTCAAAGTCTTCCAATACATCTTGAGTATGTTTGATGCATTTTTACAAAGGTTTTTCATTCTCTTTAGATGCCATCCATCCTTTTTTTATATATAATTTTCCTTCGTAAATCAAAAAAAAGTGTGTACCCTATTAGGTGTAGTGAGCACAAAATCCAGAAGCTATTTGTGTGAGGTGATCAGTGTGGAGTTGTTGGTCCCCGAAATGGTAAACCTAAAAGGGATGTGGCCCAACCTTATATCACAGCCAAGATTGACCCTACTAGGGCTTCTGAGGAAGAGCTGGGGGAAATGCAAGCCAATCCTTTGAAGGAGTCGACGTTTAGTTCTAGCCATGGAACCTTCGCGGGGAAAGACGCCTGAGATGTGGAAATGCTCAGCATTGCCGAGGAAACTAGCTCTGATGCTGTAGTCAAGATTTCAAATTGTTGCATAAAAAGGATAATTCCCTCAGAGGTTTGGTGTAGTAGCCCTGAGTGATCTGAGAAAGGGGTTAGCACTGGGACGGTAGGTCAAAAAGGTGGTGAGTACCAAGGAGCTGGAAGAAAGCGGGGGTGCTGACCTACGAGAACCAGGTAGCCCCTTTGTGCAAGCTGGCTCCAATTGTAGGGCTATCTCTGCTGAAAGGAGTGCAAATATGGGTATTGGTGAGAACTTACACGATTGTGACAATTATAAGTCTGGCACAAAGCACTGCGAGCAAAGTCATATACCTACCATAGGAGGAAAAATAAAGAAGAAGAAATTACTAGCAAAGCTAGGCCTTCTACTCATTAGTAAGAGTGGTGGCAGGGATAAGTACAAAAAGAACAAAATCAGGTAGTTGAGTTAGATATCTTTGGTCCAATTATCCGTTTTTAACTAGGATTTCTTGAATCGTAACAGTATCATCCATAAGGAGGTTGAGTTAATCCTTGAAACTAGGAGACTTATGGGCCTAAACTATGAAGGAGGAGAGGCTTAGATCCTATCTGCTATGATGGTCATAGAAACGGCTGAATGAAGTTAGAATGAGGAAAGGTTGGGGTGACCAACCATGAGGATATTATCCTGGAATATTAAGGACTGGGAATGATAGAGAAAAGGAGAATGGTAAGAATGCTGATAAGGAGTAGGCACATCAAGATGGTGTTTCTCCAAGAAACTAAGTGGGTGGAATGTAATCTTGCTAAAGTTAGGTCTGTCTAAGGCAGTGAAGAGTTCGATTGGAAGGGTTTAATGCATCTAGAAGGTCAAAAGAGCTGTTCTGTGTGTGAGATAAGGAGTTCCTTATTGTACATCATAAACTTATCCACGAGAATTATATAATCATCTATGGAGTTATTGTTTGTCTTTGTATAGCATGCCCAAAGGTGTGATCTCCCAAATTGAGAAAATTCAAAGGAGTTTCCTTTAGGGTGATGAGGAAGGCCATAGGAAGATCAACATGATAGGTTGGGAGAGGGTAACCCAAAGTAAGGAATCTGGTGGTTTTGGTGTGCCTAACTTTCGTGTGAAGAATGCTTCCTTCCTTCTAAAATGGTGGTGGAGGTTTTGGAGGGAAAGAAATAGCCTCTAAAAGAGGGTTATTTATAGTAATTACCAAGGACATACCTTAGATTGGCTCCCACGATGAAGGAGGATGAAAAAGAGTCTGCATTATGGGAGGATATCTTGAAGGAGGGCTCTTCTCAGGGGTTACTGTATGCGGTTCTTAAGAAGCATTGTTATATCAGGCTAGGGGATGGAACACAGATTAGGTTTTGAGAGAATGGTTGGGTGAACAGGCAGCCCCTGAAGGGGCAGTTTCCAAGACTATATATGCTTTCAATGCAGAAGAGTGCATCTGTCCAAGATTTATTCCAAAGGAATTTGCAATCTTCTCCTTAGAATTTGATATTTAGAAGAGGTCGACATATATGGGAGTTGAGTATATTGGTGCAGTTATAGTCAGTTCTTAATCTCTTTTAGCCTAGAATAAGTAGCTGTGATGAGTTAAGGTGGAAGGGTGAGCAGAACGGGTGCTTCTCAACCAGGTCCTTTTGTTAAGCCTTTGAGCTTAACCTGAGAAGAGCCAAATCTAGTTTGGGTGAGGTTTGGGTGAAGGCCATCCCACAAAAAATCTATCTTTTCATTGGGTGGAGGACTCAACCCCTTCCCTACACAAGGCACAAGATAAAAAGCAAGAGATAGAAAGGATTCTCCGTTTGGCAAGTAATACATTAGAAGGGATTCTGCCGGTCTATTTCCTCTCACAAGAACTTCATTGGATCTATACTAGCAATGGAAATTACACCAGGCCAATAAACAGTGGAATGGTCCCTCTATCAAGCTTTCTCAACCAGATCCCCCTACCAAAATTGGTCTAGAGAAAGTTTGTTTCTCTGGTTCTTCTTACCCTTCCTTAGTTTTGTGCTCACTCCACTGTTCTTGATACTAAGCAGGTCTAACTCACCCAACATTTTTCTCTCCTTTTTCTTTCCTCCTTTTGCAAACTGTTGGTTTTCACCACAAAAACCTAATTTTGGTAGGGGCTATCCATTTTTGTGTAGAAACCCAAAGCTGCCCATATCAAGACTGTCACCTTAAAAAGTTGTCCTGCAAAAATCTTCTCTAGGCAATGGACACCTGACACTTTCTTTTGAGTCAACTCCAGCTTTATAGCCACACATTTCTCCCAAAGTACTGAAGTCCCCTTTTGTAGCTGGGTCCTCTTATGTAGTTCCAACCAAGCTCCTGCATACCTGTCACGTCCTAAAACCTAGGGTCACGTGAAAATTCACCAAACACCAATTTAACAAAAATAAGTTTTCATACATTTAAATCCACGTGTTGAAATCAGAAGAATACCCAACATGCGTCTCTTATAAGCAGTAATTATCAGATTCAACAAGGATAAATATATCACCTTGAGGCGTACAAAACATATCTTCAAGCAGGCATACAAAAAGAAAAAACTAGAAAAGTCTTCCGCTACCACAGGCACCACTAGATCAACTCCCCATGATCATCAGCCTCCAGACCTGAAAATGGTTTTACAACAAATCCCACACCGTGAGCCGAAACCCAATAGAAACAGACTATAAAACTGTAAAGCAGGATATGCAATCATATAGGGGAAGCTAACTCAACCACAACCAAAAAGGTTTTACATCATAAAATTCCAAATTTTTCCATCAGACTCCTAAAGCCTCCAAAATGGATTTCCATCTACAAAACCAAGCATTTCCACAATGCAAAAGTAATGTTTCACAGTTAAGGTAAAATAATAACCAAAACGTTATTTTTCCACTTAGATCACACACCTAGAAAAAAAAGAATGAAACCTATATACCAACTCTGTCACAAGGGGACAGAGAAAACAACTATAGACTCTTGCCCCTTATCCAATCTCTACACATTATAGGACCGGTTAGGTAATGACAAGTTCTATACTAAGCTACCACAACATAAAAGCTGACTTTACGGACTAAAATCGAAGGATAAAAGCACCTACCGCCTTCTTTACGGGAACTATCCCGAAAGACAAAGGTACCTTCTCTGCGCACGTTTCCAGACTTCCACAGAGGGCAACTCGTGCCAAATACCCGCTATCCCGGTACATCTAGAGAATCCTTTCAAAAATCATCACGTAGCTCAACCACGAAAACACTTTCACAAAATACATGAAACATGTATATAGATCCATCATTCAACATGGAGATCAAACAAAAATATTTTAAAATATTTTTTTTCGTTTTTAACAAAATGTTTCAAATAATGAGACCCAAATGTTAGCTCAAAACCTCCAAAACACCAAGTGTTGAAATTTTCATCAAAAATCACCTTTTTCAAACCCACATTTGAAAATCATACATTCACAAGCCATATAATGTAATAAACTAAGAAAAGCGAAAAATATGCTTTTTACCCGAAAGATGAGGTTTAAATATAAATATGACATTGATATATTTTCTACCCGGTAAAAACACGTATAATTACATATAGCACCCTTATACAGTAGTATGATCTAGAATCCTACCTCGGCGAGTGTGGCGCCGGGATTTAGGGGTTTTGAAAGTGTTCAAAAATAAGAGAATTCAAAAATATTTGAAAAATATTTTAACACCTTGAAAACCAATCTTTGAAAATTCCTTTTTATTGAAAATATAGTCGCCACTTAGTTTTTGAGAAAAACTAAGAAAAATAAAAATGGTTACTAATATTTTAAAACGTTAACTAGAGAAAAAGAGTTCGGAGGCTAAAGTCCGAATCGAAAAAGGTGTTAGGCACCCCATTCACCCAACCGTAAGATGACCTCTACTCATCATCGTTGGTTCTTTAATAGAATTTCTCAAATGCATACAAATAAAGAAAGTGGAGGTAAAGAGGAACATCTAAAATCAAATATGAAAAATACATAACATATGTACATAGCACTCCAAATTAAGACAAATAAAGGGATGAATTCCTAAGTCCTATGGTATCCAATTTCTAACTAAAAGATATATAAAGCGCACCCGCATGTAATATTCACAAAAATAAACTAACTATCATGATGTGAATAAGTAAACAAAAATATGCTAAAAAATGTTAAAATTACCTAAACATGATTTGTTACAAAAGATAAACTAAACTATTCTAAACATACTTTCAAGTAAACTAAAACATGCATTCACATTAATATGATGAATATTTAGCACTAAAAGTAAATAAAACTTATTAACAAAGAAAATAATGGTTTCATAACAAAGAGAATTTAGAGGTTTGAAGAAAAGGAAAATAAAGAAAATGTTTATTAAGAAAATTATTCTAAAATAAAAAATTTAGAAGATGTCATTAAACTAAAGAAAAAGAAAACATAACTATTTACATTTTATGCTTTGAAATAAACAAAAGAAAATTTTAAAAAAAAAGAGAAGAAAATTGCTATAATAAGAGAAAATTTATACTAAAATTTAAAGATTAATTTAAGAGACTTTTGTGATTTTTGAATTTAATGAAGAAAATAAGTGTTATGAAAAAGAAAATGAAACTTTAAAAGAAAAATAAACACTAACATTAAAATGAGTACTAAGTGGAGCATAATAAGAAAATTAGAGCTAATAATAAAAAGAAAGAAGATGAAATGCTATAAAAGAAAATAATACCACTATAAAGAAAAGAAAACAAAATGAAAAATGAAGGCCAACAAATGAACATTAAGCTAATATTGAAAGAAGATAAAAGAATAAGGAAAATAAATGCTAGAAAAGAAGCATTAAATTAAATATAATGGAACATTTAAATAAAAGCTATATTACAAGGAAAAAAAAAAGAAAGTAAATACTAGAAAGAGAACATTAAATTAATGCTAAAAATAAAGAAAAATAAAAAAATAACAAAGGAACTTTAAACTAATTATAAAAGAAAGAAACGAAATGAAATAAACATAACTACTTAATTAGAAGGTATGATTGTAATATTAACAATTACATTCATATAATGTAAGTGCCTTAATTATAACAATTAACAACAATAATAAGTTGTAATTGCTAAAAGAATGTTGCCACTAATTAATGAATAAAAAAGAAAATGACAATGTGTTTTGTGTGGAATGTGAGGAAATTAACAACTAAGGAAGTAAAGAGAGTAACCAAATTACATGAAGCAAAACAAGATTAACTAGATAAATGAAAGGAATATACAAATTAAGATTGAATTTAACCCGATCACTCCAAAAGAGAGATAATGGAGTTAGAAGGATCAGGGATCCAAACGAGATACCTAGATTGTCGAGGAATCCTCAAGTCGGGAATGTGCTTCAACGGTCCAATCCTCGGATGGTGATCCAAGCAAGACTTTAGTGTAGGTGTCGGAGGTTCGAATCTCGGTATTTCGGCAGGGCTTCAGCGTCGAGACTCGGAATTGCTCGGCAACTCGGCAGAGCTTCTCTCACTAAACCTCTCACCAAAATTTTGTCCTCGAAAACGTACCAGTGGTACAGTATTTATAGAGTTCTTCAGCCACTGAGATGTAGCCACGTTTTTTGGACACGTCAGGACATTTGGAATTGGCGGTCGCCACAATGCAAGTTGGCGGTCGCCATGTGTTTGAAAGGTTCCACAAAGTTCTATTGCGGTCTCCATGAGGAAAGATGGCGGTTGCCATAATAAAAGGTGGTGGTCGCCATATTTGGCTAGGGTTTCCAAGGGGTTCTATTGACGGTTGCCACAATGAACATGGCGGACGCCTTACTTGGGCAGCAAGTTTCGATGGTTCGACAAAATTTTATTATTTTGAAGGTTTCGGGTTTAAATACCGAGCTTGTATCACTTCCCGAGGATCGTACTAAGGCACCATTCCACCTATTTGCATCATCGGATTCACCTAAGATTAGGCAGGGTCAAATTGGGATGTCTACAGTTACCCCTCTTTGATATAATTTGCACAGCAACGCGTAAGGCAAGTTATATCAAAGATCCAGAGACAATAGCTATTTGATCGAGCTACCAATCTTAGGCCACAAACACACAAGCACGCATATGATGTTGGTCGTACTCGTATTTTCATCAAGATGCCTTTGTAGCCTTTTGCTAGGGATCAGACCAAAACGTAGTTCTTGGGGCAAGATGCAAAGATGTAAGATAAGAAATGTGATGTATGATAAGTATAGTGTAATGTAATGCGAGTCAGTTTAAGGTCATGAGGAGGACCGATCAGTCAGTTTAGAGTCGTGAGGAAGACCAACGAGTTAGTTTAGGATTGTGAGGAGGATGGACGAGTCAGTTTAGGATCATGAGGAAGACCGACGAGTCAAACATCAAATTAATAGGTCGAGTTAAGACCTAAAAATTCGAGGCGAAGTGCGGGATAAAGAATAATTAAAAGCCAAGTTACGGCTTAAAATTAAATTTAGCGGGAAAGATAACCGTGAATTAATAGGTCGAGTTAAGACCTACAATTTCGGGCCGGGATGCGAGTTAACAACCAAGTTATGGCTTAAAGCTGGATTTATCGAATGGAGAAAACACATCCAAAAGATAAGGGTTTAAAATGCATGAAATTACTTTTGGAATTATTTCTAAACACAAAATTTTCTCGAAGTATTTTTAAGAAACACCCGTTCATCTGCATTACTTAGGCGGCCTGGCTCGTCTTGACCGGGTTGCTACTTATGACTGGGGGGAAGCTGCTCCTGCTACACTCTACAGCTTCATGCGGACCTTGACTCGGTTCCCCCAGGAGCTGAGCAACGGGGGATACTGGAGGGTTTGGGAGGGTACAGTTCTTCATTTCATTTATTTCTGTCATCTGTTATTATCTGCTTGCTGACATCTTCTTCTTTGCAGTTATGGACCTATGAATTCCTTGGGCTTCATGTCCCGGCGAACTCATCGGCAGACCCTCTGGTTATTCCCCGTGCATCTCGGTGGTCCCGAGGGTTGAAAGGGAAGAAGGCCCAAGGGGAAGAACATTGACCGGTTTCGGGTTTCGCTGGACCGGCTGACTCTTGACCAGGTATCTTTATTTACTGCTTACTATTCTGTTCACTGCCTTCTTGTACTGCTCACTGCACTGTACGGCACCACACTGTACTGTTTCTATTCTCGTCTGCCCTGCACACTGTACACTATTCATCATACTGTGTGGCTTACTGTTCTTCGCATTGTACTGTATTTTGAACTGTTGCAGGTCCATTGGAATGTATGGAGGGGTGTGGAGGATCGGGCCGCCGCATACTTGATGCGCAGTCAGGATATTATTTCTAGGCGGATCCTGCTGGAGGGTCCATTTGGACGGGAGTACTATCTAGAAGAGCGAATGATTCGCCAGTCACTCGGCTTGGATCACTTCCAAATCCCACTGGTTCCTCCGGCCTGTATGCGCTGGACTGAGCATCTTAGCCGGGTCAATCTTCTCCTCGAGCTGGTGGGGACTCCCGCTACTGAGATGCTGGTAGCGGAGGGAGATTACACCGCCTGGGCCCGGGCCCATCTACTTGGTCCATTAGGACCCGGCCTGGTTGCCCCAGGTGGCAGGAGGCGGAGACACATGCCGGAGGCTGCTGATGTTGGCGCTGATGTTGCTGCGGGAGCTGGAGCAGCTACTGGAGGAGTTTGGGCTACTGCTGCTACTAGGATGAGGGGGGCAGAGATCCCATGGGATATCCAAACTGTTACATACGGCTTCCCTTTCTCTCTACCAGTCCCTATTCCGCCAGCGCCAAAGTTTAGGGCTGACATCGGCCAGGTTAGCCAGCTACCCTTCCTTCGGTCACATGTTCTTTTTATCTGTTTAATTTTCTTGAACCATTCTCTTTTGTAGGTTGATCAGGCTTGGTTAGACCGTACGATGCTAATGGTCACTGGCTTGAGGGTACTGGTCCGATAGATGGATGCCTCGATGCGGGAAGCCGGCATCGCTTTCACACCAGTAGCGGTTGTGAGTAGCTTGCGTGTTCTTTTCGGTTTTTCTACATTTTTTTGTCTTTATTCCGCTCTGAGTTTTGCTTCTCTCTTGATAGCCTCCAGCTCCGGCTACCGGCATAGTGCCACCATAGGTTCTAGTTGGGCCTCCTGTGCCAGTCCTAGCCCCAGCCCCGGTTAGAGGTCGTGGTTCTCGGGCATCTTCTCGGGCTCGTTCCATAGGGTCAGTCTCATCTGCTCGGAGCCGATCCAGAGTTGTCTCTTCCTCTGGCAGTGACGATGGTGATGACTTCGACAGACTCTTCAAGGATGATAGCTTGGGGGAGGCCAGCCCTTCCCGTCGAGTCCACTCAAGACACATATGAGAGAGAGAGAGAGAGAGCTTCCCTCCTCCCAGTTTTACTTATTTTCTGATACATTTATTTTGATGGGCCTACGTGCCCGAGTTTCATACATCTATATACATTTATCTACTCCATTGCCCTACGTGCCCCAATTTACTGTTTATTGGGCCTGGGTGCCCCGATTTTTTACTCTCACATATTTGAGATGCATTTTGGGCCTTGGTGCCATTTATTACTTCATCTGTTCATCTGTTGCGTGATTTTTCTTTACTTGCAAAACTTTGTGATTGCAGCTGAAATAATGAAAATTTCACGTTTATCTGAAAAAAGTTTTCAATTATTTACATTTTTTCGATTCTTGCAATTAAAAACTTTATTATCAAAACTCAAAGATAAATTTACATTGATCATTACTCAGATTCAAAGATGGCTAAAACAAATAAGGTGGCCGGACTTCTTAAAAGAAGCTGCCTACGTATCCCAAAAAATGGAATCAGGCCATAACGTAGTTCAGGCTCGGTTTGCCTAAGTCGACTTTTCGATTTTCAACTCAGCAAGCTTTTATTTTATCTCCATTTTTCTCTTAAGAGAAGTTTTTTTTTTTTTGAGTTGGTTCAAGTTGATTGGAGTGGAGAACGAGTTACCATCCAGATCCATGAAGATTACAGCACCACCAGTCATAATAGTCTTGATCAGATACGGCCTGGCTCAATTCGGCTTGAACTTGCCTCTTGAGTCAAAAATAGGAGCCTTAATTTTCTTAAGAGCCAAGTCACTTTCTCTCAAGGCCCGGGTCTTGTCTTTTTTATTGAACACACGAGCTATCCTCATTTGGCATCCCTGTATGTGAAATAGGTTTTGTAGCCTTCTTTTACCGAATAAGAGAAGCACTTCCCTCAAATTCTTCTGCCATTCTTCTACGGGTTGAGCCACAATTTATACTTCTTGATCGTTTGAAAAAATACATAACATATGTATATAGCACTCCAAATTAAGACAAATAAAGGAATGAATTCCTAAATTATATGGCATGCAATTTCTAACTAAATGATACATGGAGCACACCCGCATACAATATTCACAAAAATAAACTATCATGATGTGTATAAGTAAAATAAAAATATGCTAAAAAATATTAAAATTATCTAAACATGATTTTTTACAAAAGATAAACTAAAATTTTCTAAACATACTTTCAAGTAAACTAAAACATGCATTTACATTAATATGATAAATATTTAACACTAAAAGTAAAGAAAACTTACTAACAAAGAAAATAATGATTTTATAACAAAGAGAATTTAGAGGATTGAAGAAAAGAAAAATAAAGAAAAAATTTATTAAGAAAATTATTCTAAAATGAAAAGGTTAAAAAATGTCATTAAACTAAAGAAAAAAAATCTAACTATTTACATTTTATGCTTTGAAAGAAACAAAAAAAAATAAAAATTAAAAAAAAAAAAAGAGAAGAAAATTGTTATAATAAGAGAAAATTTATACTAGCATTTAAAGATTAATTTAAGAGACTTTTGTGAATTTTGGATTTAATGAAGAAAAATAAGTGTTATGAAAAAAAAATAAAACTACAAAAAGAAAAGAAAATGAAGCTTTAAAAGAAAAATACACACTAACATTAAAATGTGTACTAAATGGAGCATAATAAGAAAATTAGAGCTAATAATAAAAAGAAAAAAAATAAAATGTTATAAAAGAAATTTACACCACTATAAAGAAAAGAAATGAAAATAAAAAATGAAGGCCAACAAATGAACATTAAGCTAATATTAAAAGAAGAGAAAAGAATGAGAAAAATAAATACTAGAAAAAACGCATTAAATTAAATATAATGAAACATTTAAATAAAAGTTATATTACAAGAAAAAGAAAAGAAAGTAAATGCTAGAAAGAGAACATTAAACTAATGCTAAAACTAAATAAAAATAAAAAACTAACAGATGAACTTTAAACTAATTATAAAAGAAAGAAACGAAATGAAATAAACATAACTACTTAATTAGAAGGTATGAATGTAATATTAACAATTACATTCATATAATGTAAGTGCCTTAATTATAACAATTAACAACAATAATAAGTTGTAATTGCTAAAAGAATGTTGTCACTAATTAATGAATAAAAAAAAGAATGATAATGTGCAAAGTGTGGATTGTGAGAAAATTAACAACTAAGAGAGTAACCAAAATACATAAAGCAAAACAAGATTAACTAGATAAATGAAAGGAATATACAAATTAAGATTGAATTTAACCCGATCACCCCAAAAGAGAGAGAATGGAGTTAGAAGGATCGGGGATCCAAACGAGGTACCTAAATTGTCGGGGAATCCTCAAGTCAGAAATGTGCTTCAACGGTCCAATCCTCGGGTGGTGATCCAAGCAAAATTTTAATGTAGGCGTCGAAGGTTCGGATCTTGGTATTTTAGCAGGGCTTCGGCGTCGAGACTCGAAATTGCTCAGCAACTCGGCAGAGCTTCTCTTACTAAACCTCTCACCAAAATTCTGTCCTCGAAAACATACCAGAGGTACGGTATTTATAGTCTTCAACCAATGAGATGTCACGTTTTTTGGACACGTCAGACCATTTGGAGTTGACGGTCACCACAATGCAAGTTGGTGGTTCTCGTATTTTTGAAAGGTTCCACAAAATTCTATAGCAGTCGCCATGATGCAAGATGGCGGTCGCCATAATAAAAGGTGGCGGTCACCATATTTGGCTAGGGTTTTCAAGGGGTTCTATTGACGGTCGCCACAATGAACCTGGTGGTCGCCTTACTTGGGCAGCAAGTTTCGATGGTTCGACAAAATTTCATTATTTTGAAGGTTTCGAGTTCAAATACCGAGCTTGAATCACTTCCTGAGGATCGTACTGAGGCACCATTCCACTTGTTTTTATCATCGGATTCACCTAAGATTAGGCAGGGTCAAATTAGGGTGTCTACAGTGAGTCAAAACTCGAAGTTTCAAAAATTGAACCTCGTCGGAACGAGAATCTATCTAGATGGGTGCGAAGCCCATGTCCCTGATAGCAAAGATCCACAAAGAAATTAACGAAAAATTAGGCCCCGGGCCCTCAAAAGCTAGAGAGAAGACAGAGAAACGAAAAACTTAGCTTCTAAGAAAGGTTTAAAACAAATATCTCAGCCCCTGGGATATTTATAGAAATGCCAAAAAGGTACTGTCCAGTCGATCGAACCCCCATATCCAGTCGATTGAACTCAAAATTTTTGGTCCAGTCGACTGGGCCAAGCCCTCCAGTCGACCGAACTACTGGGCAGTGTGTTTTTCGATGTAAAATAGAGTTTTGGTCCAAACACAAGCTAAACAAGCCTCTACCAAATTCCGAAAAGCATATAACACATTTATACATGCTGTTCTACAACACCAAAGCATAAATCTTTCATAGATGATATTTATATGATAAAAGAAACACGTCAAACATGAATATATATATCTAAAATGAAACGGTATAGAGTCTCACAATACCTTTTCTGAGATGTTTACTTCTTTCATGTCTTCATTTGAGTTCACAGCATTAGCATCAGTAACTAATTCCTCTACTTGGCTAAGCAGTGCCACGTCACCTGTTATCTTCTCCATAGGTTCTTCTTCACCATGGTTGTGCTTGGAGTGTTCTTCAATGGCTTGTATGGACTGATCCTGGATTTCCTCTTCATCTATTGTGTCTTCATAGTCCATCGATCCCCAATTAAGAGGCTGTGCATCCACCCAATGGGTTTGGTTTTTTGAGAGCCTACACCATCAGAGGAATTTCCCTACACGTATCACTTTTGGGAATTCTGCTCAATACATCTTATAGAGTGTATGAAGTTTTCCACCTTAAGACTATAGAACTTATTGATAGGATCCTCAGCTTGAGTGGATACCAATACCCTCCTTGCTTCTATGTCTTGTCATTTACTAGTCTTCTCATCACCACCTATTACTTCACCCCACTTACTTCCTACGCCCACGAAGGTGGAATCATTTTGAGCATGGAGTGGAATACCCTCAACATTTAACCACGCTCTTCCAATAAGATTTGATTCAACCACTCATGCACTACCTCTAACCAATTGTCCAACCAATTCTTTGCGTCTAGGAGGAAGAAGTATTTTACCTCTGGATCAAGAAATTGGAGCAGGACCTTCAAGCCCCTTATTGGTTTGATAGTGATGTCAAAGACTTCGTTTGCTCTCATAGCCACTTATACACTGGCTATAAGTATGGTATCCTTGATTATCCCCACCGCACAACATTTCCCCTATTCCTCATTCACTTTCTAAGCCTCAACAATCTCCTCACATAATTCTTCAGACTCAACAGCCCTATGTTTAATCCTCTGTGTTTCTTTTTGTATTTCTTTACGAGAGGAGCTAGTAATACCCCACGCGATTTTTCTCTACGTCTTGCAAGGATCAAACCACCTCAAGTTATTTCGCCTATTCGAGCCCTGCCAGGCTTTACTAATTGTCAGCATGTTGTCAAACCACTACAAACTATTATACCTCGTAATAGCCATGGCTACATCCGAAGGCTTGTAGAATCTTACAAAACCAAACCTAGAGTTGCTTTGTTGCCTCTTTCTTAGGATGAAAGCATCTGCCACTGGTCTACACTGATTGAACATGTTGCGTAGCCATGAACTGTTAACTTAGTTTGGAATAGTATCCATAAAGATTATGGGATAGTTCTGATGAGATTAAAACCTTAGGTCGCCCATATGCGTTTTGGATCAAGCATTCATTACAACAAAATAGAACAAGCAAGTAACATACACAAATCTGTCGAAGACCTTCTGCTAGTTTCAGCTCATCCGCTAGGGTTTGAAATTTGATTGGAGAAAAGTCAATTCAAAAAAGATTTGGAAGGGTACCTTCGTAAATTAGGAGAAAAATGAGCAACCCGAACCTTCAATTAGCAACCCAGGACTCTCTATTAGTATCTCAAAACCTTCAATCATCAGCCCGAAGTCTTCGATCGGCAACCCTACCCTTCAATCGTCGACCTAAAACCTTCAATTAAAAGCCCTAACCTTGGTAGATCTGAATGCATACTTTGAAATGAAAACCCTAGAACCTTCGTTAACAGCCTTGCTCCTCCACTATTCAAGCTGATTGATTCATAGTTCAATTGTGGCTCTTTTAATGTTGACATGCATGATGCGGTCGAAGTCATCCACGTCAAAATTGACGATACTCTTCTTCTTCGCCTGGCTTCCAAGAACTCCGACGTTGTTAGAATGATTCAGTGATAGGCCTGTTCTTTAATTCGATTATCTTGGGTTTGTCCTAGCAATCTCTAGAGCCTACTGTCCTAGTAGAAGGGGTTAAAAGGTGGCAGTTTTGCTAAATGTATTTAGGTTAGTGTGGCCTGTGCTTCTATTTGGGTTATATGGTTCGCAAGGAATATAAAGGTGTTCCTTAGTGAGGAAGTTGATTGGAGCTTAACTGTTGAGGAGGTCAAGGTTAAAGTTGACTTGTGGACTAAATCCTAGCTTCATCCCTCGACTTTTTTGGTCCATAACTTTCTTTTCAACATTGAGGCAGTGAGAAGCCTAAAGATTGAAAGGTTAAAGTGTTCCTAGGTCAATAGGTGCTGCCCTTTTATGTTGAAGGTTGTCACCCTTGCAGTTCTTGGTGCTATGATGTGTTGTTGTGTTGAGTGTTATGTAGTGATGGTATTGATCTTGTTGCTTTGATGGATGGGTTGCCTTGTTTAGTTGAGTGCTTTGTTGTGTATTTGATTTGCTGGCTTTACTATGATTGTTGGCTCTGCTAGATTTGCTGGATTTCTATGTTGTTGTGATTGAGTTGTTGAGTTTTGTTGCTATGATTGGTATATGTTGTTTTTATTGATTTGCTAAATGGTTCTCTATGCAGAATGGTCTGCCATGCCGGGTTGTTGTAATGCTTGGTTTAGCTGTTATGTTGCATGAAGGCTGGTGCCAAGCTAAAAAAGGTTATATGCTGAGTGCTGCTAAGTTCCCTGGGTCATGCTCAGTTGAGGTTTTGGTGCTTACTCGGAGTGGCTGTGCTGGGTTTCCAAAGCTTGGTCTGTGTGCCATGTTGAAGTCTTTCTCTATTGTTGTTGTGCTACCCCGGGATGTATTGCTTTTGCTATTGCTGATGCTCTAATGTTTTGCTTTTGTTGCCCTAAGTGCTATGCTACTTAGATGCTTTTAGTTTGTGCATACATGTTCTGTAATTGTTCTGTTTTGGTCTCATGGTTTCATTGTTGGTTGGTCTCTTGTCAACAATAGGGAGTCCTTTATTGGTTCATCTAGAGGAATTTTGTTGCCTCTTTGTAAGGGAGTCCTTTCCCTTTAGTTGCTATTCTTTCTTTTAATATAAATTTCCATTTACCAATTAAAAAATTAAAACAAAACAAAACGCTTTTTAATATAATATATTTCTTATCGACTAAAAGAATATATAAATATCAGTTTGAAACACAAATAAAACAAAAACAACAGGGAAAGGGCTCTCTGAAGGGGGAATTCACCGACTAAGGTTTTAGGACTTTGAAGATTGAAGGTATTCTAGCTTCGATTTCTCTAATTCCGTTGTAACTAAGCTTTATTTTGATGGAAAGAGAGAGAGTGTGTGTGTGTGAAGTATACTGAGAAAGGTAAAGAGGTAGTGGAAAGCTACGAAGTACGGGCTGAAAACAAGATGTAGAGGTTTAGATGTTCAATGTGAAGGTCATAGAACCCAGGTAAACGTAGCTACAATCTTTGTTGATCACATTCCGGAGCAAGTGCACCAAGTTTAGCTGCGAAACATATTCAATCACTGTGGGCGTGTAGTAGATGTCTTTATCCCAAAGAAGAGGAGACGACTGAGTAATAACAAATTTGTGTTTGTGAGTTTCTAGGATTATGGAGATGCAATTAATGTT
Source organism: Heliamphora exappendiculata (assembly GCA_034768845.1). Lineage (NCBI taxonomy): Eukaryota > Viridiplantae > Streptophyta > Magnoliopsida > Ericales > Sarraceniaceae > Heliamphora > Heliamphora exappendiculata. Next base: position 27,849,277 of record JAOTRH010000001.1, read on the forward strand.
ACGCCCCAAACTCTGGGTCACGCGAAAAGCCCACGAACAATCACCAAAATTGCCCAACACAATGGATGTAAACAATGAAGCCCAAACAAAGCTAAAACCGTTATAAAAACATACTACCGAAAGTTTAGTTGATTTAAAATAATAGTCCAAAAGACTACAATTACGGTCCCACAAGCCAAGACTTTAAAAACAAAATACAAGTTTTTAAATAAGAAAATCTTTTCCTTTTAAAAAAAGCTTAGGCCTTTCAAAATCTCTCTTGAAACACAAAAGTTTGAATGAAGCATAAACCATTTGAAAACTCCGTTTATAAACCGTTGAACCCAGCAACGAAAAACGTAGTAAAAAACTACGGAAAACAACAACTAACCCATGGTTCTCTCGAAAGCATTAAAATATGCATACATCCATAAGAATTATATACGCATTACAACATGTTATATCCAACATGAAACATATACAGAAATGTATAAACAACCTATCAAGACAAAACAGAAGTCTTGTCATCAGCCACCTTCGGGCACCCCAAGGTCAACCTACAGGACCACGTTCACTTGAAAAAGGTTTTACAACAAAAATCTCACACCGTGAGCCAAAACCCAATAGAAATAGACTTTAAAGCTATAAAAAAGAATATGCAATCACATAGCATATAGTTGACTCAACCACATGAGGCAAAAAGGTTTTTCATCCTAAAAATAAAAAGTTTTTCCAACAGGCTAACACGAGCCTCAAAATGCTTTTACTTGATAAACCCCCACATTTTCATCCTTAAAACCATACATATCAACAATACAGATATCATGCCATAGTTAAGGAAAAGCAGTAAACAAAACCTGATTTTGTTTACCTGGATCACACAATCGGATCAAAACGTTATTTTCCAACTCGGAACACACAACCGAAGAAAATAAAACGATAAAAACAGTATTCTCCACTCAGGACACACAACCGAGGAGAAAGATAAAATGAATCCTATGTACCGACTATGCCACACACGTAGACAAAGGTAACAACTATAGACTCCTGTCTATTACTCTAAAAGTGCTCATGGCCTGCTAAGTAATGACAAGTTCTATACGGAGTCACAACAATAAAGCTACTCACGGAGCAACCGACTTTTTACAGATTTCCACGATCGATGGGAGAAGCACCCAAACCACGTTTACGGGGATTAACCCAAAGGACCGTAACGAACCTACTCAGCGCACATTTTTGGACGTCCACTAAGAAGCAATAGAAGCCCAACTCAGTACACCCACTGTAACAGTACATCTATGGAATCATTTAAAAACCCGCCGTAGCTCAACTACAAAAATATTTTCACAATTATACATCAACGTATAAAAGAATCCATCCATCAAGATGGAGATCAAATCAAAACATTTTAAGATATTCCATCGTTTCAATCAAAACGTTTGAAAGCTAAGACTCAACCCTGAGGGTTAGCTCCAAATCTCAAAAACACATTTTTCTCACAATTTCATAAAACCTCCGTTTTCAAAACTACCTTTTGAAAACTACGGATATTAACACATCCGAATCATGAAATAAACCAAGAAAGGCATAAAAACATACTTTTTACCCAAAAAACTAAGTTTAAACATGAAAACAACATTTAATGTATTTTCTACCCAGTGAAAACACATATAATTGCACGTAACACCCTTTAACAACATAAAAGTCTAGAATCCTACCCCGTTGAGCTAAAAGCTTGACATCTCAAAAATTGAACCTCAACAAAATGGGATTCTATTTGGATCAACATGAAGCCCCTGGCACCAACACCAAGGATCCACTGTCCGACTGCTGAAAACCAAGCCTCGGGTCCATCAAAAGCTAGAGAGAATGCAGAGTAAACCGAAACTTACTCAAGAAGCAACCAAAATTTGAAAATATCTTCCAAAAACTTGATATTTATAGACCACACCAAAATATAAGAGGTCAGTCGACTCACCTTCCCCTTCCAGTCGATTGAAAACCTTCTGGATACCTCAAAAACCATCCACCGCCTCAAGTCAGTCGACTGAGCAGCCCTTGCCAGTCGACTGAAAGCCCACTGGAGACCACTTAGTCGACTGGACTCCCAAATTCAGTCAACTGAACTACCTTACAAGACACTCAATCGACTGACTTAACCCCCTCAGTCGACTAAAAATCTACTGCCAACTGAAAAACAACTCCAAAACGTTTTTCAAACTCCGAAACCAACCAATCGAACTAACCTTTTCAAAAACCATGGATACACGCAAGGCCAACAACCTTTGAATCCAATTAAATGTAACCAAACACGTTTTAAAGACGTTAATTCCAACTCCTCACCAATACTTAAATCATTTTCAAAATGACACGGGTCAGGGTCTCATAACTCTCCCCCTCTTAAAAGAACTTCGTCCCCAAAATTCAACACTGAAACTCAAGCCAATCACTGTCCCGCAACCATCAACAATCTCTGGTGTAAACCCAACGATACCGCACAATAACATAAATGCCCCAACAACTGAAACCCCAAACCTATCGTCATACAAGGTAAACACGGCGTGAGGAGTCAACCTCCATACAAACTGATCGCACAGCAAGTTCCACTGGCACCACCGTCATCCATGAAACATCGGATCAAGATCCAACTCATGCTGCCAAACGTCGAAACATAACTCTCACTGAACAAAGAACACTCCGCTGATAAACACAAAGCAAGAGACCAATCCACCGTGGTACTCGATCTCAACCACTCTCTATGCTCGAACATAGAGACTACCACCTCGTTCTTGCTGCCACATACCAGCTCAATCGCATCTCACCATGCACACCAAGGACTAACTCATCCAAACACACTACGTCAAACCCTGACATCGGTCACTTGAAGTTACAGGCTCCACAACTTTACTCAAGTTCCTACGATCACCAAACGACCACCAACTTGATACCACCTTGTTACCCTACTGATGCTAACAATGCCGTCACTGAGGGTAACACGACATCCATCCGCAAACAACAACACAAACATCCAACTTCCAAGAGAAACTCACTTAACTCAGCTAGAATACCAAGGAATACACTTCTTCTAAACCTTCATCCTCAATTCGATCTTCCATCACGAACGGTGAGAGAAACACTAGGTGACACACCATTATCCCAAACAAGGTGCCACACAACCGAAAAACTACTCCGGCATCACAGCCACAAGGTCTCTTGACCCCTACGAGTCACTTGACCAACATGTCACGCAGACAGAACATCTCATAGGCATCCAACAACCTATATAAACCCAATCAAGTCTCCTGTGCAACAACACATCACTACACAACTCAACATCTCGCTATCCGATCACTGATACCAAGGCTACAAGCTAACCTCAATTCAAACAGGATCGCCGTCATCTGGCAGAACAAACACGATAACTATCTTTCGACATCAAACTCAAACTCGTAACTCATAGATCAATTCCTTGAGTCCACAACAATAGAATATTCGAACTCCAGACTCGCCCGTTAATTAACCAACTAAAACTTGCCTCTTACACGCAGCAACTTCTTCTTATGTAAAACTCATCACGGCCCTTCCGTTCTAAATCAAACAATCACGTTCATCTGAACAGGCCAAGCCAACCAAGGCCTCTCAAACATGAATCCTTTCTAACTCGTACTTTATCACATTCTCGTGATCACCATCCGAAACAAATAACAGTTATACCAAAACACAACACTCACCACAATCGATAACCACTCCTCGACTCTACGAACTCTGAACAGTTCCAAACCCTAAACAAGACCGAATCCAGACTTACAAAGGTCTATCAGAAACCCACCATACGCATACCACAACCGCACTGTTTTGACAAAATTCTCGCTCTACCAAGAGCTAAAAGTACAACCATACTCGCACAGTCCAGAACAAGCTACACGCAACGGTTGACGATTCTCAGCTGATCACTGTAGAAAGAGCACTACATCTCAACACCAATTCTCCTGTCACAAGAGCAAACACAAGTAGTCCTAGTCCACCAACTGGACCTCACAAAGCACATAACCCAAATGGTTCACTCATCATGGATCACAAGTCATACTCCGACTAGATTGCCACAGCCTACTATGCTTGCCAACTCATACGTACTCTTTTACAGTCTTCCACCACGGGATAATACTAACCCCATCATGCAATTCTTTACGGTTCCCAACTGCATGAGCAATCGGATCCCAGGTCACACACACACAAATGCTCAACTTGCACGAAGGCACATATCCATGCACAACGTATCGAAACCACGAAGAATCAAGCCCACAATCACTTAATCACGACGATACAAACTTCCAAGGCACAATTCGAAGGATCACAATACGGATACCAAATCCACAGAGATTTGCAGTCTCAGTACACAACCAAAACCCGAATCGATCAAGAACCCGGCATCTCCCTCCAATCAAGATGAAACAACTCGCATCAAACAACCGTCTACAAAGAAACTCTCTCTCCATCCTGAGAAAAGATAAGGGTCAACAAGAAACTATGGCCCAACCTCAGCGTACTCCCAGTACTCATCAACACTTGGCCTCTTAAGAACCCTATAAACCTTATCTTGAAGCCACATTGACCACTATCAAACAACTGTCGTCAACTCTTATCACGATGCTCAGACCATTCGCTACACCAAGCTCCCAACTCTTCGACGTCATTCGCACACCTACGAATACCATTAATCTGCATACCTTGTACAACACCTCTCATCCCATAGGATTACAAACTCATCCTTAACGTGCACGGAGACACACGTCTGCTAGGCAAATCACAACCACGTCATAGCCTCGAGTCCACTGCCCACGCAACTCACATAGAAAGCGCACGGCACCATACAAAAGAATCCAATCCAAAAAAACCCTTCATCTAGAGTTACCAAGAACTCTCTTAACCATGCAGACACCTTTCGCACTTCCGCTCTCAAAGCGCACATCGATTACAGGCATCGTAACCCACGATTTCTCACTTATCGCCCTAGGCTAGCCAAAGCACACAGCACATTGCTGAGCCTTATTACTCCACACTTCGTTCCCATGGGCGAACAACATACCCATCTCTGAACCTAAGGTGGAACACAAACAACTTCCAGACATATCACACCAGGATACATCGTCTCAACACTAACCAACCACACTCTCGGACTCACCGACGATCCTTTTGAACCTCATGAGCCCAGCACAGTTCCCAAACACAAACTCTTGATCACTAGGTTAACAACCTGGTCACACACCTGCGTTCTCATAGGACTCCCACAGAATTGTTACTCATCGCATGTTAGAATCATAACCTGAACCGTTACACATTCCAACATAGTCGCGACCCATGCTCTTCCCAGCATATCTGCAACTCCTACTCCTCTCCATAATCTTGAGCTCACTCACTTGGAACTCAGTTCTCAAACCTCAAGGAGGTAGACAACGTCCAAGGTCATCAGAACTACTCAGACTTCCAACAACATCCTCAGATGCTACTCTGACTACCGTTAACATCCTGCTGACTACCGTTAACATCCAGACTACTAGGGAATACCTCCAGAACCACTTACGTTCTTCTATCTCTACATACACCCAGCCAAGGATTACTACGCTCCCATCCATTATGTTCCCGTCTATACTCTATCCTGAGTATACGGCTTATGACATAGCACAGCTCACACAACCAGAACCATATACACCAACCCCGAAAGGAATTATCACTATTCTCAAATCCAGTCACAACAACTGATTTTCCAGGGTCTCCAACACCCCATCGCCCCTACTCACGAGGCCATCCTTAACACAACTCTAACCTCCAATAGCATACTCTCAAGAGGAGTTAGCTATCCAAGCCAAAGCCATTTACCATGCTTCGACCACACATGAACAAAACTCTGCTCATACCAACACTTAACGGTTTACCAACTGAGGCCAACCTCACTTGGCTAAACCCAACTCACTGACGAGTTCCACAACATACCAGGTGATTGATGCTCAACCCATAACCTTATCTCTGTAACTGATAGCAACTGAGTCGCACATCCAAGACCCAAATCATAGTCTCGTCGTCTCGAAGGGTGCACAGGATATATATAAAGAAAGCATGAAACACGACAACCTAAGGTCGATCAATCATGTTATTTCTAACGCATACCACATAATCATACTAACACATAGCCATAACGATTATACAGGCACAACACTAATACCGAGGAGAGCCAACAAGAATGACTCATCACTTTAGATAACCTACTCAAATTCCTTGCTAGAAATCACGTCCGCGAAACGAGTTTCTAACTTAGCTCCCCAGTTTGTTAATCCAAACGCCTGAAGGCAAGACTAATTAATTCTAAGGTCTAACCTCCATGCTCACTTATACACGGCATCAATAACATGCTCAACAATTAACATGCTCATGTTCCAAACACAGGCAACCAAGCACACACACATCCTCACAAGATAACAAACCCACTTCCCACAGCTCATTGGTATTCGAACTCAGAGTTCTGATACCAAGTTATCACGCCCCAAACTCTGGATCACGCGAAAAGTCTACGAACAACCACCAAAATCGTCCAACACAACGGATGTAAACAATGAAGCCTAAACATGACTAAAATCGTTATAAAAACGTACTACCGAGGGTTTAGTTGATTTAAAAGAGTAGCCCAAAGACTATAATTACGGTCCCACAGGCCAAGCCTTTAAAAACAAAATACAAGTTTTTAAATAAGAAAATCTTTTCTTTTTAAAAGAAGCTTAGGCCTTTCAAAATCTCCTTCGAATCACAAAAATTTGAATGAAGCATAAACCATTTGAAAACTCTGTTTATAAACTGTTGAACCCAGTAATGAAAAACGTAGTAAGAAACTACGAAAAATAATAACCAATCCATGGTTCTCTCAAAAATATTAAAACATGCATACATCCATAAGAATTATAACATGCATACATGGTTCTCTCGAAAGCATTAATTACAACATGTTATATCCAACATGAAACATATACATAAAGGTATAAATAATCTATCAAGACAAAATAGAAGTCTTGTCATCAGCCACCTCCGGGAACCCCAAGGTCAACCTACAGGACTACGTTCACCTAAAAAAGGTTTTACAATAAAATCCCACACCGTGAGCTGAAATCCAATAGAAACATATTATAAAATTGTAAAGCAAGATATACAACACATAGCATACAGTTGACACAACCACAGGAGCCAAAATGGTTTTTCATCCTGAAAATCACAAGTTTTTTCATCACGCTAACACCAGCCTCAAAACGCTTTTACTTCATAAACCCCCAGATTTTCATCTGTAAAATCATGCATATCAACAGTATAGATAACATGTCACAATTAAGGAAAAGCAGTAATCAAAATCTAATTTTGTTTACCCGAATCACACAACCGGATCAAAACGTTATTTTTTCACTCGGAACACACAATAGAGGAAAATAAAACAATAAAAATAGTATTCTTCACTTAGGACACACAGCCGATGAGAAAGATAAAATGAATCCTATGTACCGACTCTACCACACACATGGATAAAGGTAACAACTATAGACTCCTATCAATTACTCTAAAATAGCTCATGGCCTGTTAAGTAATAACAAGTTCTATACGGAGTCACAACAACGAAGCCACTCACGGGGCAACTGGCTTTTTACGAATTTCCACGATTGATGGAAGAAGCACCCAAACCATGTTTACGGGGATTATCCCGAAGGACCATAGCGAACCTACTCTGCGCACGTTTTTGGACTTTCACCAAGGAGAAATAGAAGCTCAACTCAACACACTCACTATCATGGTATATCTATGGAATCATTTAAAAATCCATCGTAACTCAACCACGAAAATATTTTCACAATTATACATCAACGTATATAAGGATCCATCCATCAACATGGAGATCAAACCAAAACATTTTAAAATATTTCATCATTTCCATCAAAACATTTAAAATTTAAGACTCAACCCCGACGGTTAGCTCCAAACCTCAAAAACACGTTTTTCTCACGACTTTCATAAAACCTCCGTTTTCAAAATCACTTTTTTGAAAACTACGGATATCAACACATCCGAATCATGAAATAAACCAAGGTGTAAAAACATACTTTTTACCTGAAAAATAAGATTTAAACATGAAAATAACATTTAATGTATTTTTTACCCAGTAAAAACACATATAATTGCACGTAACACCCTTTAACAACATTAAAATCTAGGATCCTACCTCGTTGAGCCAAAAGCTCGACGTCTTGAAAATCAAACGTTGACGAAATGAGATTCTATCCGGGTGAACGCGAAGCCCCCGGCATCAACACCAAGGATCCGCTGTCCGACTATTGAAAACTGAGCCCCGGATCCATCAAAAGCTAGAGATAAGGCAGAGCAAATCGAAACTTACTCAAGAAGCAACCAAAATCTAAAAATATCTTCCAAAAGCTTGATATTTATAGACCACACCAAAATACAGGAGGTCAGGCAACTGACCTTCCCCTTCTAGTCGACTGAAAACCTTCTGGATACCTCAAAAACCATCCACCGCCTTAAGTCAGTCGACTGAACAGCCCTTTTCAGTCGACTGAAAACCCACTAGAGACCACTCAGTCGACTGGACTCCCAAATTTAGTCGACTGAACCACCTTCCAGGACACTCAATCAACTGACTTAACCCCCTCAATCGACTGAAAAGCTACTACCAACCGAAAAACAACTCCAAAATATTTTTCAAACTTTGAAACCAACCAATCGAACTAACCTTTTCAAAAACCATGGATACACGCAAGACCAACAACCTTTGAATCCAATTAAACATAACCAAACACGTTTTAAAGATATTAATTCCAACTCCCCACCAATACTTAAATCATTTTCAAAATGACATGGGTCAGGGTCTCACAATTAAAGCCCTTGAATATTACAAAGGGGTATGGTGCCTAAACAAGAAGTTGGTAGTAAGAAGAGCGTAAGAGGAGATGAGTAGGAGTAGAGATTTCTTTAAACGGAGATCTATCTCTATAGAGGACCAGTTGTGTAGGGGGTAGGTTATACCCCTATTTTGGCATCTCAGAGAGATGATCCCAGAGTTGAAGTTCTATCAAAGGAAAGGATGGAGTGATTGAGGCCAAAGAGATCGGTAACGTCTGGGTCAAAAGCTGTTGTGATGGGTAAAGTGAAAGACCATAACAACATAGCTGCCATTCAAAAGGCAATGTGGACCGATGAAGTGTATGAGATCTTTATTAAACCATTGAGTGGGTCGAAAGTGCTTTTCTAGTTCCTCGACTCTAGGAAAAAAGGTCCTTTGAAAAAGCTAAAGACTGGTTGGGTAACCGATTCAAGGAAGTGCATGAGTGTAGCTATAGTGAATGAGACCTATCAAGGAGAGTGTGGGTGTATATATAAGGTGTTCCACTTTATGCTTGGAACAAAAATACCTTTGAGTGGATTGAGGCCAAATGGGGAGAAGTAATTGGGGTTGATGATTTGACCAGCATCAGGCAAGATGTCCAGGTGGGGAGAGTGTTAACATCCACTAAAGTAAAAGGTTCTATTAACAAGTTCTGCCATCTCAATGTAGAAGAGTTCATTTATTCCATTCATTATTCTGAACAAGGTTTTTAGAAACTTTATGTGTGGGGTAATTCTAATGGTGTTAATGGTGGTCCAGTTAACAAATCTCTTGGAGTTATGATCCAACCTCCTTCCCCGGTTGCTAAAGAGTCTGCGAGTGAACATGAGAAAGAGGAAGGGGAAAAGCAAGCTCACATAGTTGGGGAAGAGAAGAATTTAGAGAATTGGTCCCTTAGAGATGCGAAAAGGAAAGAGTTTGAGGATGTGGATATGGCCAGCTTCGTTGAGTAGTTTGTATCAAATGTGGAAGCCAAGAATTCAAATTGTTACTCTTTTTGGGAAACACACTTAATAGGTACCTCTAGAGGGGAGGCTGAAGAAGCTTTTGTTAGTTTGCTGGGAGTAGTCTAGCTTCTGGTTGGTAAGAGGGTTCTCGATTTTGAGTTACTTTTTGCTGGGGATCAGCTGTTGGGGGGTCTCCCAGATCTTTCATAGTTAGTGTTTCTTGGTGGCCCATGGCTTCTTTGGTTATGGGGATATCTCTACTTCAGTTTTTGTTCATTTCTATGCATTTTTTAAGGTTTTAGCAGCTACAGTTAGGCTCCTTTTGGGGAAGCTTAGCATTAGATGAAATTTATTTGACTTGTGAGGTGTTAGTTTTCTAGGCAAACTTGGAAGTCTATATTAGTCCTTTTTTAATAGCAAGTACGGAGTTTTATTTTGGAGGAGAGTTTGGTATGTGCTCTTCGATCTAAGTTTTTTCAGTAGGCTCATGATCCTTCTAACCTCTTTGGTGTAGCAAATAGCCTTGGTGTGATCTAGTGTGGTGGTGAATCTAGGCCAAATAGTTGTTGGATTTGCTGAGTTTGGGCTAGTGTCTTTCTCTGAGCTTTGGTTGTTGCCTTGGTTACTAAGGTTCGTTGAGTTCTTTGTTACGTTTTGGTGGGTTTTGCTGGTGCTGATCAGTGCCTGGTCTAGTGATTGGGGTTTCTTGTTTTTAATTTTTCGTAAGTTTTGCCTTGTCTTGTGTGGTCTTGTGGTTGGATCAGTGATTCTTCTTGGAAGGTTTTTCACTTACTAGGTTTCCACGGTAGGTCGGAAGGTTTTTCACTTACTAAGTTTCTATGATTCTTCTCCCCTCGATTGACTGTGGTTAATTATTTGCTTGTTTGGGTATAAACTTGCCTCCCTTAGGAGGAGAGGCTATGTTGTTTTTGTTTAGGTTGGGGTATTAATAAAATTCATTTTGCCAATAAAAAAAATATATAAATATATTATTTTTAAAAACTTATATCATTATTCAAGTTTTATAATTAAATATCTATTAAAATATTAAAAATTATATACTTGAAGTTTTTCTAAAATGCTAACAATGTTTTAAAACTCTTTATTATTTTTTGAGATCAAAACCTATTTTTCTTTTAGTTGATTTCTGTTACTCTCCACTCTTGTCATACTTAGATAATAAAGTAATTATTTTATAAAAGATATTTTTTAACAAAAAAATTGATGTTTAGAATTTGCATCTCTTAATGCACTCATATTTATTCCTATGTTTATCTTTATATGTGCCAAAATTGTAGTATATAAGTTATACAAAAAATGCTAAAAATATAAATAATTTAGCCTAACACCGAGTTAAAACATACACTGGATATGCCCATGCACAAAATTTCATAAATAGTGCTTATCAATCTAAAAACTATATTTAATCATAAACAATTATAACTAAGAATAAAATTAAATTTTAATTATGTAATATATTGAATTACTCATTGATGACTACTTTTATATTTTTAATTTAATCTATTCAACAGAAAAAGAGATAATTAATTATTAGTACCATTTTAGAAACTTATCTTGAGATAGGTTCCTATCACTAATTCAATAACCCAATAGATCTTATATTTAAATATTATCAAAATAATAGACATATATACCATTTATACATGCAGCAGGTTACATATAAATAGACTATGTATAATCTTTCTTTTTTATGTGATTTTGATTTTCGAATGGTTATTATTTATGCTAATATATCATAGGGGTGCACAAAAGACCCGAAAAATTTAAAAATAGAACTAATAATATTGATTTGGTTTTTTGGTTAGTCCGGAATTAACTCGAACCAACTTGAGAATCGAACCATATAGATCCGATTAAAAATAAAAAATATTAATCATTAGATTACGTATATAATTATTATGAAATTTATATAAAAAAATAAAAAGTTTTTTAGCTTTACAAATTATAATAAAAGAGTTATTAGATAATTATTATTAATTATTATTTATTTGTTACCTGTCATTTATTTTTGTGAATTTTTTGTTAGATATTTGTCATTTATTTTACTGAATAGCTTATAAAATAATTATTCTAATATTTTATTTCATACTTTTATTATACTGTACGAATATTAGCTTTTATTTATTATTTATTTAAAATTTTAAATTTTTTATATAATAATTATTTTTATGCGCGCAAAATAATTTTTAAAATCTAGGAAACTGTGATTTCAAATCGAACCAACACGATTTTATTGGTTTCTTTGGTTTGATTTGGTTCTATAAAATAATTGGGTTGGTTCTTGGTCCAAAAAATTAAAACCAATAAAAATTGGATCGATCCTAAATTTAATACAAAATGGAACCAAACCGACCTATTAATACTCCTAATATATCCATACTATATTTGAGGATATTACCATTTGCATTAGTATCTACTTTATTGTGATTTTGACTTTAATTCATAATGACAATTATTTATGCCAATATATTCCTACTATATTCACTAAAAAAATATACTTTTAGTGACTAAATATTTAGTTGGCAAAAGTAATTTTTTGATCGTCAAAATCTTTTGCCGACCAAATATATTGATCACCAATTTAGTCGAAAAAACCTGGTCAATAAAGACTTTCCCCGACCAAACACAAGTTGGTCACCAAAGGTTCACAATTTTTCCGACCTATTTTGTAGTCGGCACTACAAGACTACGACTACAGAGGCATTCTGGTGGGAAGGCCGACGACTACACGGCTCTATGCCAAGTCATGAGCGATAGCGAAGCCAAGTCGCCGCCTATAGGCGAAGGGACGAAAGCCCGACGAAGGCCTATGCTACAGTCAAAAAGAAAGTACGTTAAAGTTACGAAGTCACTTAGCCGTCTACAAAGGGGAAGGCGTCGGTACGGAGTCACATCAGCTGTGGATATAGACTAGGCTATAAGGAACGAAGTCTTAAACTATGAACCGAGACTACACTAAGGAACAAGGAAGCTTGACTGAGCAAAGAAGTCAAGGAACGAAGCAGCTTCTCTAATAGCCC
>JAOTRH010000001.1:27862275-27894369 GCA_034768845.1 Heliamphora exappendiculata
CCCCGCCCACACCCTATCTTCCTTTCTATGTGCATGTGCGGCATAAAGGAGCCAAGAATGAAAGCACATGTTGACCTCGGCAAATTATTAGGTATTTTTAAAATATTATGTATTATTTTTAATAAATAAATAATTATAATTTATACAATATAAATTATTTTTTATTTTTTAATTATTTAATAAAAATATGTGATTATGATGCTACCATAAAATTTATTACATTACGGAATAAATAGTAGTTGAGAAGGCATTTGGGTTGCTGCCACGTGGCTTGTGGTGGCGTTTGGACTTCTGGAATAGTAGGGTGGGTTAGGTGTGGGACCATCGTGTAAGGGTATATTAGGGTGGTCCCATTTTAGGCCATCACTGCCCAAATTTGTAGGGTAAAGGACCAGAATGGCCCTGGGTTGAAGGAGAAGACCCATACCGGTTGGTTGGACAAATCTTTATAACAAGATTGGTACTAATTACTGCCTATCGAGTAGTGATTAAAAAAATAGTAAAAATAAAATTTTTTAATATTAATATATTTTTAAAAGTAAAATTTATTATTTTTATAAATATTAATACACTTTGTATAGATATTTATATATTATATATTTATTATTTATCGCTCAATGAGCAATAATTAGTATTTTCTTTTAAATAATTATAAGAATTATTAGATATATTTTCATTTCAAATGGTGTATTAAATTGAATAAATTTTTTTGATTAAATTTACTATAAACATAAGTTAAAATAGAATATAATTTTAATACTTTTTCATACGATAATTAGATTGTATTAGTTATATTCAATTTAATCATGCAAAAATTCCAAACACATTAAGTATGTTTTACCACATGTATATATATATCACCACAAAAGAAATCGCATTTTAAGTTCGGCCACATATTCCATTTACTAACATAGCACTGTCACATTTGTACTCATCATTCATCATAAGATTTTTTTCTCTCAAAATTGTACGTGGTGGGATTTTTTTTTTGATATTCTTGTTTATTTTCATATTTTTCTCAATATTTTTAATTTTTAGGTTAAATTTGATTTTTTTTACATTTTTCAATTGTCATGATGAGAGAGATTGACTAAATAAAAATTTTAATCAAAAGATGAAAAAAAATCACTAAAAATAAATATAAACAACATTAAATTTGATGCATTAGTTCATTTGGACTTCTTTTGGGATTTTAAAAGTTTTTCCATATTTACATTTGTAACTTCTCATTATGAGAGTAGTTGAAAACAATAATAAGATTAAACAATCCCAATTTAAAAAAAATTAAACAATAAAAGAAATTTCTAAAGACAAAATAAACAACATAAATAAGCAAATGAGCTATTTGTTTTTTTTGTTGTTTTTTGTTTATAAAGTAATTTTCTCCCATTATATATATATATATATATATATACTTATTTTTTGTTTTTATTAAGTAAAATCTAAAAGTATTTTTCTATTTTTTAATAATTTTTATTTACTTTTTAGAAATGCACACATAAAAACATTGCAAAATACAAGGATATTTTTATAAATTCATTTAATAAAAAGCGAAAGAAATTAATGCATTTGTACAAAAAAAACAAAAGCGTGCCAACATCACTTTCCTTCGGTTTATATGACAAAAGATCTTTTTCTTTTTTAACTTTTATCTTTCACAATCAACTTTTATCATAAATTTAACTGAAACAAACAATCATTGCATCATATTAACTAATTTAGACATTTGGACAGTAAAGATATTTAAAATCTTATGACACGTATGCGTGTGTAATTTTTAATTTATTATAATAAAAAATAAAATTAAAAAAATTGCAAAGAAAAAAGAAAAGGAGAAAAAAAAAACTAAATCCATTACAAATTTTCAAAATAAGATCGAATTAGTTACAAAAAAATAAGAGTATTAAAGTAATGTAATTTTTAAATGAGTAATTTTAGTCTAAGTTCTATTATCAACTTATACTAAAGTTTTAGTCTCTTATTAATTTTTTTTTTACAGTTTTAGTCACATGCGATAAGTGATACATTTATCAATTCATAAAATTGAGATATTAGTTAAATAAAATGTATCACTTTCTATTTTCAGCAGCTATAATTACTTAATAAATGTACCACTTAAATTTTTTCGCTCGTCTAAAATTGAAAAGATTAACCCTTAAATATGAATAAATTAGACATAATATAATTATTTCAAATTTGATAAGACTAAATCTTTTAAAATAAAAGTTACGGAATTAAATCTTTTATGAGATCTAAAAAAAATGACTAATTTTTAAATTTTTCTTTTTAAATTATACCTTCATGATTTTAAATAAAATTAGTTAATGACAGAGATGGAAAGAAAAGGCAATTTTGGTGAAAACAAAGACCATACAGCTTCAATTTTATGGAGGACGGACTGTTTTGATGTTCTCTCTTAATATAACAGCAATAGTACCACTCCAGAAAAATTTATTAGAACTGTCCTAAAATTCACATTTAAATAGAGAAAATTCAATTGGGTATGTGGTTCATTCAAATTTAAATTCTAGGACTATAGTTTAATTTCATGGATCCTAGCCTTTTTGTTTATAGAATAATATAGATATAGGGACGGACACGTGATTTTAATTTAAGAGTGTCAAATTATTTTTATAAATTTTTAAAAAAACATATATTAAATTTTTAAAAAAAATCTTAGAGAAACGAACTTATATAATCTTGAAATATTTTAAATTAATACTAATATAATAATAAATTTTTTTAAAATTTTAAGACAACAGCTGGCCCTATCTGCCCCCTTGGTTTATTCCAAGGATGCTTCTTTACTCTTCTTTCCCTTCTTTTTGAACCATCAATTCTGTTGTGGTGTCCTTGACACAGTAAAGAAGTGGACTGCAAAAAGTGAGGGCCAATTGCGCTATCCCTAATTCCTAAATCTTGGGTCTCATGCAAAGTTATCCACCAGATTTCATTCATATTACATAATTAGCTTTTTTAATGTGGAGGAATTGCAGCTTCTCAGATCTGGGAATTGTGATTTTCATATAAATTTATTTTAGGAAATAATCATTTTGAAAGTGACATTTTTGGAAAAACTTCTAACTTGTTTAGTTGCATAATTAATCCATTTAAGAATGTCAGGTGTTTGTTTCATTTGATTACTTTATTTTGTAGTCTTGTCTAATGAAACACGTACAAAAGAAAGAACACATATTATTATTTTTCAACTAAAGTAGGATTGTTTTGGCCTTAATTATCTTAACACGCAATTCTCGCAGGGGTGAGCTCACCTGCAAGACTTGCGAACTCGATAATCGGGCGCTATCAATAAGAATTGAACACAAGGTCTTCAAATTTTCGATTAATCCTAGTGCCCATCTTGATGAATTGATGTGCTACCATGGCGTATTATTATCATTGTTTTTTTTTAAAGATGATCGAATTAATTGTTTGTTTTTGCTATTCCAACAAAACTATGAGAGTTTCCAAGGAAATTTTTATTCTTTTTAAAGGGAAGCTTCTCTTCATTTTAAATGTTTGGTCAAGTGATGGATTAAAAAGCATCCTAAGATGAACACTAGAAATACAGCCACCAAGGTACATCGCCAGTGGCTTTGAAGGATCTTCATGCAACGTGGTTGAGTAGTTGACGTTTTCATTCTAGACAAGAAGAGGTAGAGGAGCAATTCGAGGTTTGGTTTCGTCATATTCAACAAGACTAGAGATGTCGAGGTTTCTGCTGCAACATACGATGGTGTGTGGTGCCTGGACAAATGGTTGAATGTCCAGTATGCACACTTTGAGCTAAAATATAATGTCAACATCAAGGGAAAATGAGCTATGAAAGATTTCGTCCAATGAGGAAGCTATAAACCTAAACAAAGCTATAGAATCCAAGCATAACAAAAAAATCCTCTCAAATAACCAGCATGGAGTGGAGGGATTCATGGAGGCCAATGACATAGGCAAAGAATGGACGAAAACCTATGCAATTGCATTGTTAGAGACGAGAACCTACGCAATTGCATTGTTAGAGATGAGAGAGTTATAACTGGGTTGGAAGATGACATGAGAACATATGGGGTTTTTGTATAATTATCAAGCTACTAAGAGGTTTAAAGGTACTACTACAGTTCTCAAATGAGGACGAAAAGCAAGGATTTCTACAAGATGCCAAATATTGGTTGGAAAAATGGTTTGATGTAATCTATGAATGGAGCACCAGAGAAACAAATCTCGTTAGAAAAGTCTGGGTAAACATAAAAGGTCTTAAACTATGGACCGAGACTACACTAAGGAACAAGGAAGCTTGATTGAGCAAAGAAGTCAAGGAACGAAACAGCTTCTCTAATAGCCCCGTTGAATAGGAGGGCGAAGGCTTTTTGAAAAACTCTTTTTTGTCTTGCAAATTAAATAAAATTTTCTTTTCTATTTCTATTTAGAGAGATAAGGCTTCAAGTTCTTAGGAAGAGCCGTACGAGGCAGCTCACATACGGTTTGGGAGCCGAGCCCCAGCACAGGGGCTTAGATAAACACTTATATAATAGCCAGTCATCAATTGAAAGTGAGCAAGATGGTGATGAATTGTGATTGGTCTAAACCTTCGACCAACGACTTATTACAACTTGCTTAAAATGCCCATACATACTAAGAGCTTGTTCACACAGCGAAGAAAGGCCGAGTGGAAAGGGGTAGTCAGCTGGCTGCTTTTTGGCTACGCCCCTTTCTTTTAGATATGAGATACTAGATCTAAATTCTCAAATAGGAAATTATATACCATTAGCCGATATACGTATAGGAACATGGGTACATGATATTGAATGTCATCCAAGTCAAGGTGCAAAGCTGGCTTGAGCCGCAGGAACTTTTGCTAAAATAATGAAGGAACCAGCACCCCCCACACTCTCTCTTAGGCTTGTGCGGCTACCTTTGGGTGTTGAAAAATTCATTGATTCGCAATGCCGAGCTACTATTGGTATTGTTTTTAATTCCAATCATGGTGTACGTAAGCTTAGAAAAGTTGGACAAAGCCGGTGGTTAGACTGACGCTCCATTGTTCGTAGTGTTGTAATGAATCTAGTGGATCATTCTCATAGAAGAGGTGAGGGGCGCATGAAAGGAGGTAGACCTTTGGTGTCACCTTGGGGGAAGCCCACCAAAGCTCAATTTCGGGCTGGGGTGGGAAAAGGCAAAAATGAGTTCATGCCACGACGATCTATATGGAAGGGCATTTTTCTTATTGCATTCCTATTGAGAATGAAAAAGAAGAGGGATCTTCTTTTGAATAGAAAATTTTGGTCACATAGATCTTTTATTTTTCCAGAATTCGTTGATTGCTCCGTATGAATTTACAATGGAAAAACTCCTACTTGTTTTAAGATCACTGAAGGAAAGGTTGGCCATAAATTTGGAGAGTTTGCTTTTACGCGGAAATGAAGACCTTCGAGAACAAATCTTGGACTAAAAAGAAAAAGGGAGAGAAAGTAAAGTCTAAGTGCATATGGCACGAAAAAGAAATTCGATTTTGGTTAGACTTGATTTGAATCGCAGTTCAAATTCAAGTCGGTTCAGTGAGGGCGGCCGCGAAAGTCATCGAATGGGTCAGTCTTTTCCTTCAATTTTGAAGAGGGTTGGAAGGTACTATATCAAGCCCTAAGGGGTTTGAAGGTACTACTATAGTTCTCATGTGAGGATGAAAAGCAAGGATTTCTACAAGATGCCAGACATTGGTTGAAAAAATAGATTGATGTAATCTATGGATGGAGCACCAGAGCAACAAATCTCACTAGAAATTTTTGGGTAAACATAAAAGGTGTCTTTCTCCATGCATGGAATGAAGCATCTTTACTAAGATTGGAGAGCTATAGGGTTTGTTGTAAGTGTTGATGAATGAGCAACCAAAAGGAAAGATTTAGAGTTGATAGAATACTGATCTCCACAGATTATAGAGGTATGATCAATTAGTTTTGTCAACTTAAAATAGGAAAAACATTATATCCTGTTTAATGGTGTGAAAGTAACTTCCAAAAATTATTTTTATGGGGTGAGAACCCAATTGTAACTACCTCCAACCAACACAGGGATAGTAAGGAGAAGCAGCCATCTGCATCTAAAGAAAGCAACAAAAAGATGGAGTTTCATAATGTAATGATGCTATACAGTCCAGTGCAAAGTCAAGGTAACCTAACAATGAAAGATTGAGGAGTTGAGATAGTTGGATGGCATGGCAATCTTAAGCCAAGTGGACGAATCAGTGTTTTAAACATTTATCCCAAAGATAAGTGGATAAGATGAGGTAGCAAAAATCTAACATGTGTGTAGTGTGGGCTTTACTATTACCCAACAAGGGCTAGGAACATGCCCCATTCTCGATAATGTAAGTGGCAATAAAGAAGGAACTAGGAAAAAGGCTTTTGCTCAGCAAATTGATCAAGATGAAGCTTTGGAAAAATTTGAATTCGAATAAGGATGGGACAGATTGAGGAAGACTAGAGTCTTGTTAGCAAAACATGGTAGTTCAAAACTTTTTTGGGGGCCAAAAAGTAGTGCTACTACAGCTTTTGATAGTGTAGAGAAGATGCAACAAGCAAACACAGAAGTTAGGGTTGATGCAAGTATCAAAACAGAGAAAAAGACTTACAACAAGAAGAAAAGGAAGAAATTTTTGATTGATATGGGCTATACAAAGGTTAGAGGTAGAAGCAGTAAATCTAAGAAACAAACTAAACATAGCTCACAAAAAGCATCTACTGCAATTAACCAAACCTCAATATCCACTACTTATATACAAACATGAAACAATATCATTAGAAGACAAGTAGAATTGGTGATAGAAATGGAAAAATTAATGGGCCTGAAGTTTGGAAAAAATGAAGATCAAGTCGTAAAGAGGATTAAAGACAAGGAGGCTAATGAGGATGGCTTCGTAGTAGGCATATTTAGGTAACCACTATTAATCATAATAAAAATAATATTGTGGAATGTTAGGGGCTGGGAAAGCTAGAAAGGAGAAGAATGGTTAAGAAAATGAGAAAGGGTAGGCTGGTTCAGTTCTTGTTGCTACAAGAGACTAAATGTGAGCAAACTAACACAAGGAAGTTGAGATCAATTTGGGGTTAAGATAAATATGATTGGTTAGCATCCAACTCAAATAGGGCTTCTGAAGGCTTAATGTGTATATGGGATCCTGACTACTTCGTAGTAAAGGAATCCATCATTCATAAGAACTATATTGTACCAGAAGGCTCCCTCTAAGATGGATTTGAGCGCACGGTGGGCAACATCTATGCTCCAAATGATGTGTTAAAAGAGCATCTCTATAGGATGAGATCAAAATCATTAAATCCAAGCTTTGATCACCATAGTTACCCTCAAATTATCATCCAGGAAGTTACCCTCAAATTATCATCCGAGATCATCTTCCAACAGTGCACTCGAGGGGCAGAATGGCGAACAAATCGGACCTCCTATACGAGTTAGGCCGAACAAAGGAAATAACAACCAACAACAGTTTACCATTCCCCAGACATGACTGATGCCCCGTCCATTAAGGGATCCTAACCCACTGTTCACAGGTACTTATCTAGAAATCGGATGGTAGGTCCCAATTAATTTTAGAAATTTCAACCTTGTACAACAACAAAATTTATCCTTGAATAAGGAACATATGACGAACATTATTTAGAAGCAGTTTAGAACGAGCCTCAGACGAGTGAGTTGGCAAATCTATAGGAAACCCAATCTTGAAAATATGTACAAGGTGAAGGAGTTTTTCATATATTCACCATCAAAGCATAAAAAATGGTGGGATTGGGAGTTTATCAGAATCAACAATAAGCCATTATTACCTGAGAATGGATGAAAAATATCGACCTTTCAACCTCTTCGGCATGTAGTGGCCGAAGATAATAAGGGAGTTAGGAACTTGATGTAACTGAGCCAACCTATAAAAGGCCCAGAACGGTTAACCCCCTACTGACTCTACCATGGCAATAAGTTGTTTGACCCATCCTAAATTCTTATGGTGCCAAAAAGGTCCTGAAAAAATAACACAAAAAAAAAATGAAATTGTAGAGATTCAAGCAGGCCGAACAAAAAACATAAGAGCCTAAAGCATCAAAATTGTAGAATATGTCTAAAGCCTATAACATAAAATGGCATTTGTTTTCCTTCCTAGAAGCAGCCTAGAATAAAAGCCTAAATAAAAGGAGCAGAAGCAGAAGAAAACATCAACTCCTCAACAAATTACCCTGGTTAAGCACTGACCAAACGATTTCGATCACTAACAAGGGGGGAGAAAAAGGCTCAACAAAATTCAAGATTCTTATTGCAATCACCAAACTGCCCTGCAACATGGTGTTCGTCCTGCCAAAGAAAGGCCAACTTCTTCCATGAAATAAGATGTAAAGGAATTTGTAGAAAATTGGAGAAAATTTAGAAGTTTTACCTAAGCCATTTAGGCCTGAAACTTTGCCATCTAGGCTTGAAGTGTTGCCTTCAGCTATTGTCTTAAAGATTAAGGGGATAGAAAAAAGTTCTGGTTTCTTTGTTAGCTTCATATCTCAGGGCATTTTACTGATTTTCCTGACCTCTATAAATCATGCATATGTTAAATTGTATTATGAAGATATTGGTTCTTCATTGGCCAGGAAAGATTATAGATTTTAATAAGCACATATAGGCTGAAGTCATTAGTAATTAAGAAGGTCACAGCCTTGCAAGCCATGCTGTTAAGGCTAACAACTTACCTGACTAGAAAAGAGGCCGTACACGGTAAAAATCTATCCTTCAAAATGCTCACATTGAACTATAAGAAAAAAAAAAAGCAAGATAAGCCCTGAAGTGCTCTCAAGCATTCCAACTTACTTTCATATTAGTATTTACGTACATTTCTTTGTCACAAGTCTAAGGAGACTAGCATCCAGACCGGTTCATATTAGTGCAAGGCTAAATAGAAGTTAGGATTTTAAGAGCTTTTTGTAGTTCAAGAATCTTTACAAGATAAAATACAGGCCTGAACAGAGGCATGGGTTTCAAGGACCTTTTACAGTCCTATAAACTTTTTACAATGAAAATGTCACTCAAATGCAGGCCAACTAACTGCATAAGGCTTTTAACGACCTTGTTAACATCAGTTTTTTCAGTAAAAGGGTCTTATATCCACATCAGTTTTTTAAGGGGGGCATTGTTTGAACCACATCTGAAATATTATGTGGTGCCTAGAGAAGGAAAGATTTTTTAGGATTCCCAAGAAAATGAGAGCGATTGATTATTTAAAAAGAGATGCTAACATGTATCAATTTAGGATAAAAGTGAAGAGAGAAAAAAGTGGAGTTGTTATTTAGTAAAAGTAAAATGAGTGAGCATGGATTAAAAAAATAGAAAAACAATTATAGAATGTGACACATGGCAATTGCTGAAAGTATTAGTTATTATTTGCTATGAAAGCTAAAAAAATGAAAATGATTGCTAGTTAAAGAGAACATGTGATATGTGTAACTCCAAGAAAAAGTAAAAGTATAAAAGTTGGCTATAGCCGTTAGTAGAGGAATAAGTGGAGATAATTAGGGATAACGATTATCTGGTTGTTCTATAAATTGAGCATAAAAATAAAGAAGAAGACACACATCTCTAACATATCAAAGCCTAAGCTTACTTATAGTTCTTATCTTGTATTTATACATCTGTCATTCTATCCTTAGGATCAGTTTCACTTATTTAGCTTCATTTTACTGCAAATTCATATTCAAGTTTAGTTTTTATTCTGGATTAAGTTCGAGTTTAGATCTAATTCTTGTTCTAAGTTAATGTTCAATTCAATTCTAGTGAAATTCAATTTTGAATTTAGTTTAAAGTCTTTGTTTATTCCCTTTGTGAATTTCATTCCTATTTTCCACTAAAAACACTTTATAAATTGTTGAAAGTCCTCATTATTGAGGCAAAAAATTGAACCTGTAACTTTAGCTTTAAGCTACACGCAATTTGACCTTGTTGAAAGTTGAGTTCAGCGCAATTCAAATATAATTGGGCGCATTCATTGTGGCACGCCCGCAATCATTAAATCCTGAATGATTTTCAGCACGAACGCCAACATTATTTACTCATAGTTTAGCCAATTTGAATATGTAAAACTAGAAATTTTATATACTCTGGACACACCATCTAATGAAGGTGAAAATGTGAGACCTTTGATGCCACTTCATTCTTTGGTGATAGATGAGATTAAAAATAGCGTGGTAGTTTGAAATCGTATGAGGAAAGTTACCTGTGCTAAGAATTGTTGTCCACAAATCTCTTTATCTCTTGTCTTTCAAAGCTCTCTCTGCTAGGAATATATATTAAAAATCATGTATTGAAATTTTGGTATTATTTTTATTTATTAATAAAAATTATTTTTTTATTTTAATAAGAATTTGTATGGGCAATGTATGAGTTTCATTATTTATTTAATATTGTGCATATATATTTTTTATTTTATATAGTAATTAATCCAATATATAGAGTTCGACTTACACACAGAAGACTAGATTATTGATTCTTGTACAATATAAGTTTATGGTTCACAATTTTTAGATGAAATTGGACACACCATCGGTACGGCTGTAACACAGTATTTTTGTATATCTGTCTTGATTACGAAAAATGTTATAGTTTTGACTATAGTTTCGGTTCATTGTATTAGTACACTTTGTGTATATTGAACATGACTGCGTTGTAGAAATTAATTTTATATAGATTATATAAATTAATTTACACCATATGATTATTATGAGTACTTATATTTTTAATTTTAAAATAATCGTTAGATACGTATATTTAATGTTTGTTATTTAGATTTTTTAGATGGTGTGATTTTTTACGATTCAATAATCTCAGTAAGTTGGATAATGGCATTAAGTATATGGTGAATATTAATTATTAACAGAATCTGCGTCTTTACAAGGAATTGATGATATACCCTTAAGAAATTTTATAAATTTTGATTATGTCAAATAATGCAAGTGAATTTTATAATATGATATATTAAATAAGTCAAGCGGAAGATTTTAAGAAATTATAAAAAAGGTAGATTAAATATGATTGTCAGTAATTTAATTTAATCGACAGGTCTCTGTAATCTTAACATTTGAAGATTAATAAGCATTTAATAACAGGAATTCAAAAGTTCTATTTTGATAATAAGGTCGGGAGTACAATTACAATTCTTTAGTAGTATAATTTGTAATTTATGTTTTTAGAAAATTACTTCTGAGTTTAAGTGGTTTTCCTAATTATATGAGAAGCCCGTATTTTATTTATTCCTTAGGTTATTGTTGTAGCCTATATATGTACCATTATAAACTTGACCGTCAGTACACGTGATATCTTTCAGTTCCCTTAAGGTTTCTACATATTGGTGAAAACCAAAAAAAGGCGAAGGTAGTCAAAAAAGGTTGGGAACACGAAGAATTTAAGCTCACACTTTGTTTGTGTTTTGGCAGTTAGAAATACAACAGAGGATTTAAGTGGAGATGAGATTACCAACTTAGCTTGTTGATATTCAGATTTAGTTTCAAAAGTTGAAACGTAATTAAACCAAAGGAATCATGCATGTAGAATCTTTGTTTCACCTTGAGGGTATATCGGGTTTTAGCTATTGGGGTTCGTAAAAACTATGATTTTTTTATTATATGTTCTTCTTGTTTTGTGCTGCGTCTAATTCAATTCATATACACCATCATAATTTTTTGGAATTTTAATCCCTTCACTCTCAACCAAGAATTAAATAAAAATCTCATGATATGAAAATTTCGAGATGTAACTCCACAATTGAAATAAAAGAACAAATAAGTTTGAAAACTAAAGATGCGTGCCAATCGCTAGGCATTTGGAAGGGTACTTCCATTTTTTTCTATTTAGTGTTGGAACACAACATTTTTTTTTATAGTTGTGTTAAATGTGCACTTAGACATGTTAGCTTTGGCATATTAATATAGGTCATGTTTGTGTAAATGTTGCTTATTGGCTCATTTTTACTTATTTTAGCTTAAAACTCATAAAATTTAGCTTATTGGCTTATTTTTACTTATTTTTGTCTTTTTAAATTTTTTTTTATATTTTGATAAAAAAAATTTATTTTTTTGGCTCATCTCAATGAGAGAAGTTTAAAAAATATAATAATAGTTTAACTAAATAATAAAAAAAGTTTAGTAAAAATGAAAAATTTTCTATGGCAAATGAGCTAACAAAGCCAATAAGCCAAATTCACTCATTCAAGGTCATAGTATAATTGAGTCTTTGGTTTTGCTTCGGCAACCTTTCTTTTCCTTAAAATATAGAGAAACTAGTTATTACCTGTGTTTAATGACACTTAATTATTTAATCTTAAGAATTTAAAAGTGAAATAAGAAAAAGTAATATTAGTAATTTAATAATTAATTAATTAGCCAATTTTAATGCACTAAACTAAAAATATAATTTTTTTGGTTTTCAAATTTAAGGATGTAAAAAAATTAAAAAATAAAAAAAATAAAAGCTATATTATTTTTTTATTAGATTTGTAAAATGAGAAGTTATAAAAATAAATATTTTTTTATACTATTTTATAAAGAAGAAATGAGATATAAGAGACAACAAAATGAAAGTCTAATATTATTTTATTTCAATAGTTAGATTTTTAACACTTATATAAATGTCACATTAAAATTTCTATCTTATTATATAATTGAAAATTAATTGAACATGTTGTGTGCTTGATACATGAGAGTAGTACGGATGCCTTTATATATTTCGAGTTTTCCTTTTTGAGATGAATTAAAAGATAAACTATCTAGAAAGTGTTCTCCGTCATTTAAAAAAAAACCCATTCATAAAGAAATACGATTTTTAAAGATAATTTCTAAATTAAAACTACATCGACGTGAAAATAACAACTATAAACTAATGCATATTTCAATTTTTTCGTTTTTTTTTTCGAACTTTTATAAACACGAAAAATAAAAACATAAAAAAAAATCAATTTAGAAAAAAGATCTAAAAGTGCAGTAATTGATTGAATTCAACTCAGTCAATTTCAAAGTTCTTGCTCATGAATTCAACTGTTTTCAAAGTTCTTGCTCATGAATTCAACTGTTTATCTCGTTTACTATAACACTATCTAACCTTTGTAATATTTCATTGCATCACAAATAGCGAAAACTTTTTTTTTCTTTTTAGTTTTGAACCAAAAACCAATAAACCAGTTTACCTTTAAGCTTTTAAGGCGCTGTTTGGGTTTAAAAAAAGTCAAATTGCATGCACGTTATGTGGGGACAATATTAGACTTGGGAAAAAAAATAAAGTTAAGAAAGGGACAAATTAAGCCCAGTTTGCCTATTTGAATAGTGGAACGACTTGTCTCATTCTTGGCCTAACTTTGAATTAGAAAGATGCTATAAGGATGAGTCAGATGACCAAATCTCATTATTGGTCTCCTTCACCGACCAAACAATAATAATTTTGTAAAATATTTTTTTATAAAAGGAGAAAAAAAGAGTAATAAATGAGTCTCATTCTAACCACATTTTTTTTGTAGATATTCCTCAGATATATCTCCAGGTGAAGCGACATTCCAACTACTTGATTTGGCCAAATATGTCTAAACTCATATATATATATATATTGGAATTGAACTATTTTAGGTGAAATGAAGAGCTTATTTGTGACAAGTTACCAACTTTTAGGTCTCGTTTGATTACGAGATTAGAGATTGGAATTGAATTATTTTACTAATATTTTTATATATAGATGTGTTTGACAATTATTTAGAGAATGGTTAAAACCCCCCAACTAACTTAATATCCCTTATGATCTTGAACCTATGGAAATGGTGAATTGATTAGACTTGTGACTATTATGATTATTTTTATATATGAAAAATTTTTAATTTTATTAAAATCATATCAAATTAAATAATGTATTATTTATTCGTAAGTTACATTAATCTCAATCAAACATCATTAGGTACAAAAAATACTACACTAATAATTTATGTGTTAATACTCCAAATGCTGATAATCCAAATACACTAATTATCTTATGAAAATAGTTATTCAATCAAACGAGCCCTTAAAATATATTTGGAGTCCCGATAAGAAGAGATGCATAACCCGTAAATTTGCGCATCACTTGTACAAATTGATGTTCATGTGAGAGTACGCATTTAGTGTAACTGAAATTATAAGTTTATAAATTATAATTAAAAATTTGTTATTATTACTTCGTTTCAAAGTTACAAATGATTGCTTCAATTAAAAACTTAGGGCTCGTTTGATAACCCGGACTGGATTGAATTAGATTAGTAGTGAAGTGGGATTATTTTTTTTTGTATTTGAATTTAGTATGATTAAATAACGGACTAGATAATGATTTACCCTTGTATTAAGCTAATTTATTTTAAAATTAACTTTAATAAATTAATAAATTAAATTTTATATTATTGTTAAATTTTATGTTATTTATTTTAATATTTTAATATTTCTTATTATTTTTTAAATTCACTTCTTAATCTAATCCCTTTTAATCTCATACCTCCATCATTCACTAATTATCCCTTATATGGCGAACTAGCAATCCGTCTAGATAACTAGTTCGAATGGTTAAAAAATATCGGATCGAATTCTATTCCGGACTAATAGTTTGGGCGGATTAATAGTCGACCGAAACAAACGAGACCTTATAGTTTTAAGTAGTAGATATTTTTTGCTTGTTAATTTAAAATTGGGATAATTACATTTATCTCCCTTGAAATTTAAGCTTATTACAGGGACCTCCCATGTGGTATCTGAAATTACATTACCTTCCCTTCTGCTTTACTTTTATATTTCATTTAAACCCTTCTGTTAATTGACTATTAGTTGACTGAACGAAAATTAATTTTATTGTTAAATATTTTATTTTTTTCTTATTTTACCCTTCCTAGCTTGAGAAGAATTAATTGATTTATATATATCTCTCTCCCTATCTCTCTCTCTCTCTATCTCTCTCACACACACACAAGCAAACCCACTGTCACCCACCATCGTGAACTCCACCATAAACCATCACCACCAGAAAATTCATATATCTCTCTCTCACATGAACAACGGTTCGATTTTCACATCCTCCGATTTGTGAATTTCAATTAAAAATCTATCTTTCTCTCTTTAAGGTAATAATGTTCAGTTTCTCTCTCCCAAACCCTAAGATTCTCTCTCATAAATTTGATGCAAAAAATGGTGAATTTATTTACATTTTTAAATACAATTTGATGTTTGATCAGATCGTCATTGTAAAAAAACCCTAACCATGTCTTGGGGACTGGAGTGGAAGCGACCATCAGAGGGAGGAGATGCGGCCGAAGTAGATCTGGGAGCAGTGAACCAGTCCGCGGCGAACCAGGTGCGACGGCGAGTTCAAGGGAGGCTAAGTTCGCGGTGGAGTCCGCGGCGTAGCAGCGAACTAGAGAGGGAGAGGGAGATGTATAGAGAGAGAGAGAGAGAGAGAGAGAGAGAGAGAGAGAGAGAGATCTATATTATAAAGAGAGATATAGAGAGAGGAGAGATTATAGAGAGAGAGAAGGGAATCGGCGCTTGGTGCTGGCTTCGGGTCGCCGGAGCAGATGGATTGGAATTCGGTCGACCGTCGTGTTCCAGTCTCGACGCCTCTGTGACTCGTACCTGGTAGGCGCCGTCGACCCGGCTGCTGACACAGCCTCTCCCGATCCTCCTCCTCTGCCACCACCAACACCGCCAGTTGCCGACGAAGGACCCTCACCCTGGTTTGGGTCGGAAGCTTCGGCTCCTGATGCTGAATCCATCAGCCACAGTTGTGATCTTTCACAGAGACCTACGACAGAGGTGAGATTTTGGTGGGTTTTCTCAATTGATGGTGATTTTAAAACTTTTATCACTTTAAAATAATTCTTCAGCTTCGATCGAGAGTCTTTTTCTATCTTGTTTCGATCTCTATGTGAACTGTTCTACAGTAACTGGAGGAGGTTTGGAGCTGAGGATCTTTCAGAGTGAGAGAGAGGGGGGGAAAGAGAGAGAAATTATCACTGGTACTTCCTAAATATTGAGATTACCGTAGAATTAGGGAAGAAGAAGAAGAAGAAGAAGAAGAAGAAGAAGAAGAAGTAATTTTCCGTTAACGACGTTAAGGCAATAAGTCTGACAGAGGAGGACAGTGTAATTTTAGAAACCATGAAAGAAATTGTAATAAGCTTAAATCTCAAGGGATGTCAGTGTAATTATCCCTTTAAAATTTGAAAACTATAAGCAAAAATCTATGAAGACATTTGTTTACATTTTTTAAAACTTTTTTCTAAGCTTTAAGTTAAAAATAAAAATATATTTTTTTTAACAAACACTCTCAATATGCAATAGCCTTCTAAAAAAAATAAAAATAAAAATAAAAGCATTTTTTACAAGTTTTCATTTGGTAATTGGTGGACCTGGGAGCGTGCGCCCATTGGGGCAACACACTCGTGCTGCGCTCCTTAGGGCACGTTTTTCTTAAATTATCAAAAAATTGAAACTTTCGAGTTTAAAGATCTAATAACGTTTTATTTTTAATAATAGTATCCATTTTATATGAATGTTAGTAATTTTTATTTAATATCTTAATAAAACTATAATGGAGCATTCACATTAAAAAAAATATTTCTTAGTATTTTGCATAATTCACTTCATATGATGGTGAATATATTCAAATTTTAAATAAAGTGGATATTTAATCGATTTAGCTCACTAAATAATTCTTATTTTGCAAACTATATATGTCATTTTTACATAAATATTTGATCAACTTAATCTATCAAAAATGCACATGATTTCAAACAAAAATATCATACATCCATGTTATACTTTTAAAATTTTAAATTGCTAGCGATAAAAATTATTTAATAAAAACTATACCACATGTCAGAAAAAAGAAATTGTCCACTATTTTATTATTTATACACAACACTATTGAAATAAATTTTAATAATTAAACTTTTATTCATAGGAAAAGCAAATGGGAGAATATGGTCTCAAGTAAATATACCATAAATATAAGAATGTCCATTAATTGTGCAAGACATTTTTAAATACACTAGTATTTAACATATTGTGATGCTTATTAATCAAAATATAGTTTATATTTTAATTTTTAATAATATTATGTTAATATTTAACTCACTTTCTATATATAATGCCCTAAAAATATAACAAATTAAGAAAATAAATAGTGTTACCATATTAGCCATATAATTAATGATTGATGCAAGGACTAATAATCATCTTACAGAACAATGTTATGTTAACATTAACAATGTTCTCTTGAGGTGATTGACAATGCTGAACCACTGATATTTCCAAAGAGAGCCAAAGTTGAGCTAACAGCGAATCCTGCAGTAGACAACCTGGCGGTCCATGGCTCACATACCTTTTCCCCAACGGCGGTGGCTACTCAGCAGCCCTACCGATCATCATGAGTCTTTTACGCTGGAACGTTCGGGGGATTGGGAACCCTCGTTCGGTTCGTGCTCTTCACAATCTAGTGAAGAATCAAGTTCCCGAGATGATTTTTCTGATCGAAACAAAACTGGAGGAATTTCAGGAAGATTGCTTACGAAGTCGTTTACAGTTCTCTAATGGATTCCATGTTAAAAGAAGGGGCCTGGGCGGGGGCCTCTCTCTGCTATGGCAGGACAACCTGACTGTCACAATAAAGTCTTTCTCTTCTTATCACATTGACTGCGTGGTATGCAATCCGGATGGTACCTCCCTAAGACATGTCACTGGCTTCTATGGGCACCCGGAGGCACTGGAGAGGGCTCACTCGTGGACTCTTATAGGCAGATTAGCAGAGCTCTCATCTCTTCCTTGGCTGATCATTGGAGATTTTAATGAGGTGATGTATATTGAGGAAAAAGTTGGCAGAATTCTTAAATTCGATAAGCGAATGGAGGAGTTCTGCAAAACAATCAATGATTGCCTCTTCGATGATATGGGATTCAGTGGACCTATGTTTACATGGTGCAACAGAAGAACAAGGCAAGATTGTGTTCGAGAACGACTTGACAGAGCTTTTTGTACAAGGGACTGGAGCAATTCGTTCCCAAATTATGGACTTTTCCATCTCACTTCCTCGATTTTGGATCACCGTCCGATCATCATCAAGCCCAGAGAACGATATCCAGGTTGGCGGCGAAGACGAAATCGGTTTCACTTCAAAGCTTTGTGGACAACTGAGGAGGAGAGAAGATCCATTGTCCAACAGGCTTGGTCTAGAATATCTATTGGTGATCCAGTCATTAATGTATGTAGCCGAATTCAAAGCACATCACAGGCTCTCATGAGTTGGGGGAAGACCACATTTGGATATATGGCAGAGCAGATTAAACGGATGCAAATAGAGTTGAGTATGCTTCAGAACAAGCCCCAATACCCAAATTTTGTGCAATCTATACATGAGTTGGAAAAGAACATTAATGATCTTCTTGAGAAGGAGGAAATCTATTGGTGGCAACGTTCCCAAGCCGTTTGGCTGACTCAATGTGATAGAAACACAAAATTTTTCCACTCAAAGGGAAGTCAAAGACGAAAGCGAAATACCATTTCTGGAGTGGAAGATCCAGCGGGCTCTTGGGTTTCGAATTTTGAGTCCATTAAACAGATCTTCACTGATTACTTCCACCAGATTTTCTCCATCGACCAAGGCCTGAGCACAGATCCAGTGATTTCTTGTGTTTCTAAATGCGTCTCAGAAGACATGAATTTAGGTCTTTCTTAAACTTTCACGGCGGAGGAAGTGATTTCTGCACTAAACCAGATGCACCCGCAGAAGGCCCTGATGGGCTACCAGCCTTGTTCTACCAGCATTATTGGGATGTAGTCAATACAGATGCTCTTTTCCTGTGTTTAAACTTTTTAAATAATGGAGGCTCTCTTGATTCTACCAATACTATCCACATTGCTCGGATCCCAAACATGCAAGACCCTAGGAAGGTGTCGGACTATCGACCGATTAGCCTGTGTAATGTGATTTATATGATAATTGCAAAAACTATGGCAAACCGCCTCAAAATCATTCTCACTGACATTATTGACCCAACACAAAGCGCTTTTGTCCCTAGAAGGCTGATCACTGATAATGTTCTGGTTGCCTTTGAAACGCTGCACTATATGAAAAAGCAACAAGGGTCGAATGGGTTTTTGGCTCTTAAAATGGATATGAGAAAAGCCTATGATCGGGTTGAGTGGACTTTTCTCGAACGGATGATGAAAAAGATGGGTTTGAGCTCTTCTTGGGTTCACAAAATCATGGCCTGCTTAACTTCAGTTACATTCTCTGTGCTCATTAACGGAGAACCGGTGGGAAACATTAAGCCGTCCAGAGGCCTCCAGCAAGGGGACCTCTTATCTCCTTACCTGTTTCTCCTATGTATGGAAGGTTTATCCAGTCTCCTAACGGGGGCATCAAATGATGGGTCCCTGCATGGTATAAAAGTAGCATGCCATAGCCCTTCGATCTCTTCTCTTCTTTGCAGATGAAAGTTTGCTCTTTGCTAGAGCAACTGTTGAGGAGGCCCAGCAACTTAAGGATATTCTGTCTTCTTATGAACATGCATCGGTCAACATATCAACTATGAGAAATCCTCAATTGTGTTCAGTCCAAATTTGCCAGATGACACGAAGGATAGGATCACTCAAGTGCTGCGTGTCTCAAGTATTTGGGGCTCCCAACGTTTATTGGCAGAGATAGAAAGAGGGTATTCCGCTCCATCCAAGAACGTGTGTGGAAGAAGCTCTAAGGGCGGAAGGAAAAACTCCTCTCTAAGGATGGCAAGGAAGTGTTTATTAATGCAGTCGCACAAGCTATTCCCACATATACAATGAGTTGCTTCAAACTTCCGCAGGCTCTGATAGGGGCACTTAACTCACTGACCAGTTAGTTTTGGTGGGGTTCTAACGCCTCAAAACGCAAGATTCATTGGGTGGCCTGGGACAAACTATACACTTCTAAAAGAGATGGCGGTTTG
Organism: Heliamphora exappendiculata; assembly: GCA_034768845.1. Classification (NCBI taxonomy): domain Eukaryota; kingdom Viridiplantae; phylum Streptophyta; class Magnoliopsida; order Ericales; family Sarraceniaceae; genus Heliamphora; species Heliamphora exappendiculata. The sequence goes on from JAOTRH010000001.1 coordinate 27,882,281, forward strand.
GGTTTTCGTTCTATTGAGTCTTTTAATCTGGCTATGCCTGCAAAACAGGGCTGGCGGATCCTTCAATTCCCCTCTTCGCCGGTGGCTCGGGTTTTTAAAGCAAAATACTTCTCCATCAAATCATTAATGGAAGCAAATTTGGGCTCCCGGCCATCCTTTGTGTGGAGAAGTTTGCTTCAAGGAAGGAATATCCTCGGAAGAGGCTTAATGTGGCGGATAGCAAATGGCACAAATGTTAAAGTATACATGGATAGGTGGATCCCTCGGCCGTCGACGCTTAAAATTTATTCTCCCCCAAGCCTGGGGGGGATGCCAGGGTTAGTGACTTAATGGATACTAATTTGAGATGGGATGCAGATAAAATTAGGGCAAACTTCCTTCCTGATGATGCTGAGATGATTTTATCACTGCCTCTTTTCCATATATCTGGGGAAGATAAGCAAATCTGGTATCACTCAAAAAATGGTGTATATTCAATAAAGACTGGTTATTGGGTGGCTAAGGCAATGAAAGAAGAGAATGCTCGAGAATTTTCTAAGGCAGAGTCAAGCAATGATTCAGAGATAGGATGGTGGACAAAAATGTGGAATATCTAAGTCCCGAAAAAAATTAGAATCTTCCTTTGGCATGCATGCTCCTGGGCTTTACCTACAGCTACGAGACTGACAAGTAGAAAATTACTGTTACAAACGACATGTTGTCAATGTGAAGAGGCTAATGAGACTATTGAGCACGTGCTTATGGGTTGTGAGACGGCTAAGGAGGTTTGGAGTGAGGCAAATCTGGGTCACCTCCTAGATTGTTGTACAAGTGCGTTTCAGGACTGGGTAATAGAGATACTCTTGACTCAGGACAATGAAGTAGGTAAGTGGTTTGGGGTTGTTGCTTGGGTGATCTGGAATGCAAGAAACTCTGTGATTTTCACTGGAAATAGGGCCACAGCAGCGATTCTGGTCAATAGAGAAAAAGATTTGCTGGCTCAATATTATGAAGCAAGTACCAAAGTGCCTTATAAAAAGGGTGGCCAACCCAATAGGACAAAGCCAAGATGGACCGCACCTGTTCTCGGCTCTTACAAAATCAACGTTGACGGTGTGTGCAATACAAATGTGAGTGAAGCAGGTTTTGGAGTGGTTATCAGAGATTGGACAGGCAGGTTTGTAGCTGGCCTATCTTAGAAACTACCTGGACGGAGCTCACCGAAGGTCACAGAAGCTCTAGCTATCCTTCATGGAATGAAACTTGCACAAGAATTCTCTATACCTCATTGGGTGGTGGAGAGTGATGCTCTCACAGTTGTTAAGGCTGTCAATAAGTCTGGGGAAGATTTCTCGTTTGCTAGAAATATTGTGGACAAGTGCAAAGGGATCCTTGCAGAAATTTCGAATGGCGCATGTGTATTTATGGTTCGGGAGAAGAACTGTCTTGCCCACACTTTTGCCAAGATGGCGTTAAATATTGATGGTAGAATGTTACGAAAGGATTTATGTCCCGCTTGGGCTTTTCATATTCTTTGTAACGAGGCTTTGCCTGCTTCTTTGGAATTATAAAAAACTTGCCCTGGTTTGTTAAAAAAAAAGAAACATTAAGAAATTGAATGACACTATAATGTTGGTCACATTATTAATTATTTATGAAAGGACTACTTATTTACTTACATGTCTAAACTTATATTTTGTAAACTGAAAATTTTAGAAAATTTAAATTAAGACTTTCAAGCTTAAATAGCTAATAATGTTTTGCAATAATATATGTAGAAGTTCTAAATAAGGGTCCTATATGTAAAATTTATAGAAAGATTAGTTCCATTCTATTTTTTTTTAATTTAAAAATTAGTTCAAATTTTATGTTTTTATTACTACTATGTCCATAAACCTCATTTGAATACAAAGTAACAGTCAACGTTTTCTTCGGCGTTGGCACTGGCGCCGTCGACTCCTCTGGCACTGACAACCTTCTTCTTCTTCTTTTTCCCTTTCTCTCGTAGCATCACATATTCACAAAAACCCCTAGCCATCACCTTTTGCAACGTCGACCATCAACGAGCTTACATTCACAAAAACCCCTAGCCATCACCTTTTGCGGCATTGACCATCTACCGCCAACCTCTTTTCTTACATCGCTGACCGTCGACGAATCCAATCATCTACCGTCAATTGTGGGATCTTTGGTCAACATTAATATTTTAAATTTTAAATTGAGAAATTCATCAATTCTAAAAAATACAACCAATTTATACATTTTTTAAAAATTTGAACTTTCTATGTTTCTATGGAAATAAAAAATGAGAAATTGAGAAATTTTTCGTGTAACAATCGAAACCTCATTTTTTGAAAAAAAAAATTATTTTAATAAAATTTACAATTAAATTCTCAATAAAATACACAGTTAACAGATAAAATTCTCAATTAAATGAGAAAATTCTCAATCATTCCCTTATTCTGATAAAAAAAAGTCTTATACTGAGAAATTTCTCAGTTAAATACGCAATGAACAAATAAATTTCTAACCAAATTGTGATGGTCGAATCAGGTGACAGTCCACGATGATAGTTTTAACAGTGGCAGTGATAATCGATAGAAACGTGGTGTAGAGAATAACAATAATTAATGTTGACAGTGATAGTGATAGTTGGCGATGATGACAATGACGATAATAGCTGGCGGTTGACAGTGACAAAAAGGCAACAAGAGATGGCTAGGGTTTTTGGAATAAGAGAAACTGCGGCTAGGGTAGAAATAATTGTATAGTAATGTATTTGGAATAAATGATATATTTTGTATATTTTAAAATGTTATTTAAAAATTAGGACTAAATTAAAAAAAAACTTAGTAGTAAGACTTAAATCTTTTTATTTAACCCTGGGTAATATAGATGCAAAAATTGATAGAACAATAATTTAAAAATCCTTTCCATCATCGCGATTTATGTCGATGTGTATGCAAAAAGTTTTAATGGTAGGGATCATGAATAATTTTTTTAGTGACAAGCATTATTTTCGGCTATAAAATATTGATGATTAAGGTTTCATTTTTTTTAATATAAAATATATTTTTATAAAATATTTTACTTATTTTTCATTACAAAATATTTTAACGAATAATTATTTTTTTAACCCATTGTTGACCCGCTGCCAATCCACTAATCATCAAAACTAACATGTTATGTGATATATGTTGATGGTTGCAACATGAGGTTTAGGTAGATTAGCATGTTGAAATATTGTAAAACTTTGAGATTATTTTTTAAAAATTTGTTTCTAAAAAATAAATAAATAACCTATTGCAATTTTTTGAAGAAAAAATTATATTAAACACGTCAAAACCAAAGACCAACTAAAAATAATAGTAGTCATTCAATAATAATAATAATAATATAATTAAATATTTCTAACAATAATATTTACATTGCAAATTTCTTAAAAAAATATTTATATCATAGAAAGTGGTAATTAAATTCATAAATATTCTAATTTGTATCTGGTGATATTTACATTCCTTTGTATGTAGAAACACGAAACTGATGTGTATTATAGATGGGTTGAGTTGAGTTGATATCGAGTTTCAGAATTATATATAACTCGTAATTATCTCACTTTTTTTATTTTTTTCACTAACTAAGGATAGCAATGAGGTGGATACGAGGCCGGGAATGAACTCTCGAATTTCTGTTCCCAATTTAATTGAGACGAAAATGAGAAAAAATAATTAAGAAGTAACAAAGAACGAGGGAGGGGCAAAAATATTTTGGAGATGGTTTTAAGATTTAAGAAAAAGATATTAATAAGACTTATAGATAATATACTAAATAAAAAATTGTAATTAATGAATTAATAGAATTAAAAATACAAAATATAAGAAATAGAGAAGAAAAAATAGAAATAAATATAATATTTTTAATATTTTATACTTATTATACTTTAAAAAATATATTTTATACATGTATTTATAGTTAAAAAAATTATTTTACGTAATTAAGGGCGAGGCGGAAGAAGAAAATACTATTTTCATCCCGTTTTGTTATCGAGGGTAAGAAAACCCGTATATAATAGGAAAAGAATGTACGAATACGAGGTGAATTGCCATTTCTACACTCAACTCGTCTAAACCAATCCACTCACTAATATAAATGGCACATGTTGAATTGATGAGTTAGCAGGTTATTTATGCACTTTTAGTGACAAGAACCCTTGGTATGGACACCTCTAACCCTTCTATGTTAGTTTAGTGGTCTCCAAAACTAGGGTTCTAGAAATGGCCACCTTGTTACACTTTTAATACGGGCGATATATATGTATGCATACATCAAATTTTGGAAGAGAATTAGATGTAAAATTTTATTTTGAAAATATTTTTTTATGTATCAATCGAATGCTAGAAAATAAAATTAAAAAAATACTTTTTTATAAAAATATTTTATGCTGAAACAAATGGAGCCTAAAAGATGTTAAATTAAAAAGAAAAAAAACGGAAATCAATTATTGTCCTAATTAGTATAGAAAGGTTTGAAATATGCTGCAGGGCCCAAAGGACAAGTGGGGATGGGCCTGTTTAAAATGGGCCTGTTTAAATTCAGTAATGGGCTTTCCCGCGCCAAATCCATTTAATAGCTTTATACTGCTTACGGGTTGGATGGCAAGAGTATTCGAGGATAAATAAAAATGTGATTCCAAATATTCTTATGATTCTGATGATTAGTGTTATTTAATTTGGAATAATATTTACAAACTAAGGTGATGTATGTTTTGACTTTTCTAAAAACATTTTTCATGTTTTTTTTTTGCGATTGATTGTGAATTTAAAAATAATTGTGCTATTAGTTATAGTAGTATTAATATTGGTAACAGTGGTGAAAGTTGTGGTGGTGGTGATAGTGGTGGGGGTGGCAGGTGGGGGTAGGGGATGCGTTAGTGGTGCCGATGGCGGTTGTGGTGTGAGTGTTGGTAGCGGTGGTGGAGAGATAGTAAGTATGAAAAATGTTTTTGTGTAGGCAAAAAATAAAAAATATTTTCTATCAAAATTAATTTATTTTTGACTGATTTGAAAAATGTTTTCTTTTGGCTCTTAATTTTCATCATACAAAACACTAGAAAATGTAGAAAAAAAAATTTAGAATATATTTTCGGTCGAAACAAAAAGTAGAAATCTAATCTCTAATACTCTTCACATAGTAATATTAGATTTCATGTTCAATTCACAAATAAATATAAATTAAAAAGAAAACAAAAATTTATAACATGTTTTCGGTCGAAACAAAAGTAGAAATCTAATCTCTGATGGTCTTCACATAGTAGTTGAAGTGTCGATCGAATCCTACAATTTATACTGTGCTAAACCTCGATTTTGTGCTTAATAATACATTTTTGTGGTGTTTTTGTGTCAAACTCAAATATAGCGGTGGCGAAATGAGCATAAAACAGGTCAAAAGTGAAACAAGGGACAAAATAGAAATTTTAGAAAAAAAAATCGCATCGACAGATTCCAAAGGCATCCAAACGAATTTAGAGATAAACATTGCAAAACTCACAGGTCAAAACTGTTCGGATGGAATTTAAGGCCATCCGGACAAAATCTCATAAAAAGAAATCTGTCTGGACGAAATTTACGATGTCTGGACGAATTGGGTGTTTGAGGCATGCATGGAAACTAAAATCTTAGGGACGTAAGCTACTTTATAAAAAGGAATTATGGGACAGCCATGAGGTATATTCAGTTACAAATTTCTAAGAGGCTTAGGATGGCACATCGGAGACTTGGGAAATGACGAGAAGACAAAGATGGAGGCCCAGAACCCAATGTTAATCACCTTTTTTTTAGGGTTTGATAAAACTTTAGTTGGTATTCTAGTTTTAGTTTTGATTTCTAGTTCTTTTAATTTAGTTTTGACTTTGGTTGTATGATTTTGAGACGATGACGTTTGATCAACGAATTTTTAATTTAATTATCTAGTTTTTATTTTTATTTTTGTGATTGTAATAACAAGACCATACAACTGTTTTTCGTTCTTGTTTCTGTTCAAACATGAGATAGCCTATGTTTTGATTAGACGAATCGTGTCAGATTTAAACGAACGACTCGTGCCAATCTAGATAGACTATGCCGAATTTGGATTGAATCGTATCTTTTTAACAATTTTAAGCTTGTAACCAAGATTAGATTAAAGTTAAACTGTTTAAAAGAAATAGAATTTTAATTAAACTAAAATATGGGCAATGGTGGATTCGAGCCTTAGTAATCATTCTCTTATCCAAAATCTAAATTTTATTTTCAGTTTTATTTAATTCTAGATTTTTAGATTAAAACAAATAAATCAAATTTTGAAAGAAAAATCGGATTAACTTTTTGGTCAGAAAAATTGTAATTCCGTCTTGTAGTCCTTGTTGGAACAATATTTGGACTTAAATCACTATTTTACTCGTTAGTTGTTATTTCAAAATTTTAAATATTTATTTTTGGTATGAAACCACACGAACGAGTAATCTTGGATTTCATGTTCATTTCATAAAAGAATATATTAAACTCCAATAAATTTGGGGAAAACTATTTTCTGCATAAGATTACAAACTAATTCAAACATTTGTACAAGATTAGCCATTAGATAGCTGAATATTTGATTTCTATTTATCACATTTTCATTAACTTAAAACTATCGGCATCCAAACATAGTTTAATCTTCCAACATTATAAACTTGCTTTTATTCCTTATTAAATGGAGTGCTGTAATAATTACAAAAGCTCAGATAAATGCTTTTAGTTTTTTTCTGTTCATTAGCTAAATAAACTTCAACAACTTATATTAAACAGTGCTTTAAAGTTTTTCTTGTGTGGGTACAAAAGTCAGACTCTGCATATGTTGGAGGTTGTTAAGATTGACTCGAATCTCAATATCTGATTTAACAGCTGCCTATTGTTGATTTAGCAACTTTTCTATTGTTAATTTAGCAGCTGCCTATTGTTATTTTAGCAGTTTCTGTTTTGGTAGTCTCTTATAAATAGAATAGCTAGGGTCTCATATTGATGTGGAGAGTAAATCAGGGGTAGAGATGTAAGGAGAGATGAAAAAATATTAGGGACACGGGAGTAACCTTTGGGCGAAAAAACGAAATTTGTTTCAGGGGCTTGAGTTTTGGAGTGTTTTTGATTTCGAGTTTGTACATTCTACAATTATAGTGGATTATCTCACCCGTGGACGTAGGCAGGTTGTGCCGAATCACGTAAATTCTTGTGTGATATTTTCTTTGGTGTGTGCATGATTTTGCTTTCGTTCGCGTTTGGGAATTAGTGTTTGAAATCCTAACAAGTGGTATCAGAGCCGACGGTTGACGATTCGAAGCCGTGGTGGGTGTTCGGAACAAGGTATTATTTTTGATTTTCGATTCGATATAAATTAAAAACTAATTTGCACAAGGGAAGAAAAAAAAAAGGCAGTTGACTGTTAATATCTTTGAACGGATTTTGATTTTATTTGGATTCTCAAAAGGAAGTTGATTTTGTTTTGATTGCCATCAACGAAAATCTCGGGGCACAGAAGGTTTTGGGAATGAAAAGAGAAATCAAATCAACAGATTAAGAAATTAAGCAAGGATACAAATCTTGATTTTTTTATCCAGTGTGGCGAGAGCATGAAATCAACCGTTTGAATGTTTTTGTTATTTCAGATCGTATATATAATAGAAAAATTCAAGACGGATATGTATTCTAAGGTTTTTCAGCGCTGCGAATTCATCGGTATGGTCAGAATTTTTAGATTCTGAATGATTTGATGGGATTGGACAAATTGGCTTAGATTGGAATTGATCGGGTGAGATCAAAGGTGATCAGGAACAATCGGGTTTGATTGCGGGTGATCAAAGGCAATCAGGAGCAATCTGGTTCAATCAATGGTGGAAGACTAATCATCAATGGATGCAGCTAAAATTTTAGTTGCAAGTGGAGTCAAGTCAGACGGCGATTTCTAAATTTGACGAATGATTAGCAATCAGGACACCTCGACGAATAGGTGTCGAGCATCTCAATGTGGAGGTGCGGGTCATACTGGTTTGAGTGTGACGGATTAACGACGGCGACGACAGAATCAACAGCGATGCTGATTATCTTTTGGGTGGTTTGAAGAATTCAAGTCAAGATGAAGATTTTTCGTCTTACCAGAAGGCTACAGGCAGATCAAAAGGGGAAAGGCGTGCAGGTCGAGGATTGCCGACAGTTCTTCAAGATGGCTGAAAGATTCGAGCCAAGGTGGAGATTGTTGGGATTGACTCGAATCTCAATATCTGATTTAGCAGCTGCCTATTGTTGATTTAGCAGTTGCCTGTTGTTGATTTAGCAGCTTTCCTATTATTAATTTAGTAACTTTCCTATTGTTGATTTAGATTTAGCAGCTGCCTATTGTTGATTTAGCAGCTTTCCTATTGTTGATTTAGCAGCTGCCTATTGTTGTTTTAGTAGTTTCTGTTTTGGTTATAAATAGGATAGTTAGGGTCTCATATTGGTGTAGAGAGTAAATCAAGGGGTAGAGATGTAAGGAGAGATAAAAAAATACCGGAAATACGGGAGTAACTTTTGAGCAGAAAAATAGAGTTTGTTTCAGGGGCTTGGGTTGTGGGTGTCAGGTTTTGAAGTGTTTTTGATATCGGGTTTGTACATTTTATAATTATAGTGAATTATCTCTCACCTGTGGACGTAGGCAGATTGTGCCGAACCACGTAATTCCTTATGTGATATTTCTTTTGGTGTGCACAATTATTTTTGCTTTCATTCGTGTTCGCGGATTGGTGTTCAAATCCCAACAGAGGTATTATTAAAAAATCTAATGTCGAGGAAGAGTCAAGTTTAGAATAATTCAACTAACACCTAAGTTTTTTTTTTTTTTTCAAGTATACATGTTTTTTTTTTTGCTTTGGGAAATTATCTTAAAAAGTAAATTCTAATGCTAACTTTTCCCTAATCTCCTACCTCCACCACTTTCTTTCCCACCTTCAACGACCTTTGGTTGTTATTGCCTCGTGCCTTCTCTCTCTTTTGTCACCTTCGTTGCCGTCACATCATTTCCCTTCTTCCTCCCTTTTTCCCCTAGTCGCCTCTTTTTCTTAGAGTCTCCTTCTCACACAAATCACCCCTGCTGTCACCTCCACTCTCTCTCTTTGTTAGGTTTTTCAAAGAGAAGGGATAGGGGCGAAAATGGAATTTGAGAGAGAGAGAGAGAGAGAGAGAGAGAGAGAGAGAGAGAGAGAGAGAGAACGGGGGGAGGGGGGAGGGAGGAGAAGTGGTGGTGACCGTGAGGGTCAGGGAGGTTGAAGAGAAGGGGTTGGGGAGGTTGGAGAGAAGACTGGTACAGAGAGACGCCAAATGGCGACTAATAGTGGTTCGAGGTCGCGGGAGGTAAAAGAGAATGTGGGAGGTGGGAGGTGGGAGGTGGGAGATTTGAGAGAAATTACATTAAACTTATGTTCCCAATGGTAATTTGACAAAAAAAAAATGTACTTGGGATATTTTTTTTAGGTGTAAATACAATCAATCCAAATCCAGGTAGTATTGTGAGAGCCACTTTGTTATGATGGTAACCTCTCTTGTCCTCACATCTCGAAGCCATTGTGGATCTTCATTTGTGGAGAACCTAAGGTCCACATGATGTGCCCCTGTTGTAATACAAGGCAGCAACACATAAGCACATATATATATATATATATATATATATATATATATATAAAAAGGGAGAACACCCATTTATTTGTTGTTCCCCCCAATATTGAAGCTAGGTGGAGTTTTCTTATTTTTTAAATTACCCTATAACTTTCCATTTCATCTTTCTCTCTACAAATAAACCTGTAACTGTCCACTCTTTTTCGATTTGTGTTTGTCATGTTGTTACTTTTTAATATTTTAAAATAATTTGAATTCCCGACGCTAGTATATGATGAACACACTAGTTCACGATGCATGTGCAATCATTAAACTTTTGCAAAAACAAATATCGAATCAAGAAAATATAAATTAAATCAAATGAAATACTTGAAATTAGAGTGATCCGAAAAAGGACAGGAAGAGAGAGGGTATAAATCTTGAAAAAAAAATGAAAATTACAAAAAAAAAAAATTGAATTAGGGTTTAAGAGGTATACAAAAATATAGAAAATAGAGAGGAGCTGCAATTATTTTTTAAAAAAAATGGAAGTTATAAAGAGTTTTATAGCTGTTACAAAAGCAAGAGTTGGCTTCATTTATACTAAGTGAGTTGTTTGCTTTATATTATACTGGTGTTCATAACACACGTTAATACATTATGCATGCATTAGTGTGTAATCATTTGATTTTGCAAGACAAGCGTTGAATTAGAAAAAGTGAAGTTTTCAAATAGGGAGAGGGCTTTTGAGAAGCACAAAACTGAAGCGGTCAAAACTTGGATTAGGGTTTGAGAGTTACATAAGGTAATATAGAGAGGGAGTCCAAAGTTTTAAAGAACTTGAATAGTGTGGTAGATATCGAGAAATCTTGTAGTGGTTAAATCGTTATAAATGTGTTTAATTTATAATATAGTTAATTTTATATATGCTAGCCTTCCTAGCACGCATTATGCATGTGCAATCGTTATTTGTTTAGTAAAAATATTATTGAATAAGAAGAGAGAAAAAGAGGGATGTAGATTTTGAAAGAGAAAAAAACTTAGAACAGTTTTACAGTTGAATTAGAATTTTACAATTTTACTTACGGAAAGAATGGAGAGTTCTAAAAACTTGTAAATTGTGAAAATTATATAAAATTTATAACCGTTGAAAAAAGTATGAGTCAATTTTGTTCACACAAAGTGAAGTATTTATTTTATATCATAATATAAATATATACACACACAAACATAAAGAAGTACTTGATTTGGTTTACCAACCTTCTTTTGCTACTATGGCAATTATGCTGTCTGATATATTCTTTAGTACCCTACCAGGGATCACAAAGAGGTTAATCATCATGATCATGAGAAAGATCTAGAGAGAGAAAGAGAGATGGAGAGAGAGACAGAGAGAGAGATATGATCTTACCCTCCACCACTCCAAGGGTCCCTTAAACCATTAAAGAAGATAATATTGCTCCCAAACCTTTTCAAAACCCTCTTAATATCCTGTCCCATACAAAACAAATTAATCAATCTTGGAAGTTAACAATACAGTAGTATCAAAAATGGCTGTACCACTCATTTGAGCCCCAAGCTCACTACTATAATACCAAAAAATAATTGAATTAGTAATAATAAAACATTACTTAAATAATAAGTTTGTGCATTTTTTAAGTAAAATTCAGGATCAAAGTTACGTAGTTAAGCTTATCTAGTATATCTTTTTTAATAGATAATATTACTAATTCATTCACTTTTCTACAAAATTAAATAAATAAATAAAAATTAAACATAAAATCATTCAACAAAGAAACCAACATATAAAATTTTCAAACAAGATTTTAATAAAAATTTGGAATTTTTTTATTGGTTTGGCAGGGCCAGTAGCCATGTTATATACACTTACATGTGTATATACATATTAGAAGAGTGGTACACGTGTATAGACGTATTGGAAGAGTGACAGACATATGTGCAGTTTTTTAAAATTTTAAAAGTAAAATATAATAATTATTTTATTAAAATAAATTTTTTAAATATTTTCTTAAAATTCATATAAACAATAACAAACTCAACGTATAAGGTTAATTTAGTTAAGTAAAATATTATAAAATTTTAATTTAGTGGAGACACCAAATTGGTGTTCTCCCTTCATGTAATAGCTTAATAGATATATAAGTTTTAGATATCAGCTATTATGTATCATATATGTATATGAATATGTATACATTATATGTTGTATTTATCCATAGTTAGGATTTTGAACATTCACTACCAATATTTATCAATATATAAGCTGATATTTTCATGTGGCTGAATGGCATGCATCTAAGCCAATGGAATAGCAAGTGTGTTCAATGGTTGAATTTTGTTTTCCCCTATCCTAATGTTGATTTCTTACCAACATATAGTCATAGGGAGAAAATCTCTTTATGTAATTCTTTATTATGGAGCAATATATTTGTTTTTGCCGTTCAAAAATATATA
>JAOTRH010000001.1:27894469-27912359 GCA_034768845.1 Heliamphora exappendiculata
CGAGGAACATTCTGTCACATATTTTTATATAACCCAAAACACCTATTTTTAGTGACCTATTACAAAAGTGGTCTACATAAACTTTGTATCTAACATATTGAAGCAGTTTCTACCTGAACATCAGACCTTAAAGCCTCGGGATGATTCCCCAAAACCGTTTCAAACCCTATGTCCAAAATCAGCTTTGTTGAGTTTTGGCAGCTGACAGAACCTATTTTATAAAATGGCCAAAAAGTTTAACTTTTTCCAAACAACTATCCTTACCTATAAACATGAAACTTGTAGGGAACATGTTGAACTAGAATATACTCAAAAATGGGCTCATTTGGACTTAATCTGATACCCCAAACTGAGACCAACAGAGACATGTTTTTAACCAATTATCTGAGCAAGTGCTGAACCATTTTCGTTTCCGTCAAGTTTTTCACCTAGTTGCCTTAGGTTTTGGCCTTGGTGTAAAACATAAAAATTGTAGGGAATATTTTAATCTAAACTTTCACCAGAAATCATAATCCAACTCCAAGTCTAAAAATTTCAAAATGCTACGGTACCTTGGAATTTAGAGTTTGGAATAGAGTAATAAATGGTTAAGTTAAATCTTTAAACAAGTGAAGGATTGGGCAAGTGCGCAGTACCCCTTAAACCTAAAAAAAAATAACCATGGTCCCTAAAATCAAGAAAAACATTCAATGATCAGAATCATTTTAGTACTTCACGTTCTAAGAGGCGTAAAACTCTGTGTTGACGGTTAAGTCATGTTTGCTTGCTAGGCATGGAAGTTTTGCTACCCGAGGAGCTAGCTTAGCTCGTTAACAAAGGCTCGGTTCATATGCATATAAGATAAGGTGAGAGTGCTTAGCCATTATCTTGAACTTGAGTTTATGTAAATGATGCATGAAAATGCTTTGAAGCGTATGTTTTAAATTATGACATGTTTGACGATCGTATGAACCTGTTGTTTGCAAAAGCCATGATGTTTTTAATTCAAGTGTGCTATCCATGATATTCTGAGCTAGCATGATGTTACTATGAAAGTATGGTTAATGTTGTGTGGTTGTTCTAAAGTGCCAAGTTACTAGGATTTTTGGCCTTTTATATCCCGTTATGAGAGAAGTTACCCAACTATGGGTTTTTCATTTGTCCCTTTAAGGGAGGTTTCCCGTTAAGCGGGGGTTTTTTTCTTAAAAGTAGTGAGACCCTAACCCATTTTCTTTTTTTGGCGTTTTTGAACGCACATTACGTGTTTTCGTTTGAGCATGTTTTTACTGCTTTTGATGGATGATCGAGCTTAGATGTGCATGCAGAATAGGTTCCCGAGGCCGTGGGGTGTTATGGTGTAAATTTTAAAAAATTTTAAAAAAGATATTTTGGAGGCCTATAAATATTTAGAGTTAAATATTTTTAAAGATATTTTCAAAACTTAGTCGCTAAGTTTTCTTTTTCTCTCTGCCTTCTCTCTAACTTCTCGGGGGCTCGGGGCTCGATTTTCGACGATCCAACAGCTGATCCTTGCTTTTGGCATGGTGGCCTACGCAACCATCTGGTCATATTTTAATTCTGATGAATCTCAATTTTGCACGTGGTTCGAGGCGTTGAGTTTTTAACTCAACGAGGTAAGATCATAGACTCTCATGTCTTATAAGGGTGTTACGCGTAATCGTGTATATTTTTAACGGTTAGATTGCTGTAGATCTGGGTTTGTTTCAAGAAAATTGGGTTTTGGTTTAAAAAGGGGTTTTGTGTTGATTTCGGTGGATGCAATCGGGTTTCGAGTTCCCCTTTCGAGGTTTTGTGGTAGCTTCGGGTTTGGGCACGTCCGAGGCTGTCGAGTAGGTGTTTGGAGGCTTAAATTTGTGGTTGAAATGGTGGTTTGTGTGCGTTTGAGTGTTTGGGGGCTTAGAACACTCAAGAACAGAAAATATGGGTTTCTCTTAGGTGGTATCTCGCTCGAGCGCCTGATGTCCGCTCGAGCAAACTGGCTGCACGGGACCATTTTGTTTTAGTGTTATCTCCCTCATTCGGTTTCAGAATAGGGTCATTCTTGTACTGAAATTGAAGTCCCGAAAGCCCTCTTTCCAATGACACCTCTCTCATGTTAAAATGCTTTTTGTAGAAAAGTTATGATCAAAAGAGTGAAGGTATGTCAAGATTTTCAAATCGTTTTTTACCTATTTTTGGCTGAATGTTTAGGAAAAGGTTGTTGTTCATCCTTGTTGGCCCTTTTGATCAAATTCCATGTTCCTTGGGGTGTTGTGGTGCCTTCGTGGGCGTCGTGGGCTTGTGTTGGGGGCGTGTGGGTGTCGTGGGCTTGTGTTGGGCGGCGTTGGTGGTTTAGTGGTCGAGTTTTGGTTTCCGATTGGTGTTATTTGGTATTCAATTGATTAATTTATGGAAATTAGTTGATTCAAATACCTTTGGATTCCTTTTGGGGTTCGATTGGTCGTGTTGTGATTTTGGGGGTCGTGACGTGGCCTTGGGTGTTTGTTAAGTCCCGTCCTCGGGGGTGACGTGAATGGTTAGATGCGAGTTTTTGGTACACGATTGTGTTTACGGTGGTTAGTGTATCGTTTTGTGCGGGGTTTGATTTTATTTTTTTTTGTTTGGGTTTCCACCCAGCGTTAGCCGCTCGAGCGGTGGTTGTGTGCTCGAGCAGGCTGGTGGCCGAGAGTTGGGTCGGTGGGTGACCGCTCGAGTGGTGGTTGTGCGCTCGAGCGGGGTTATGGAAGTGTGCTATGTCATTCGGGGATTGTTGGAGCGGTGTTGGCCTCCGGGTTAGATTTTGATTTTAGTTTTCTATGTTGTTGGTTGTCCCGGTGAGTGGATGGGTCGTTCGGGTGCGCAGATAACGGATATGTGGCATGTGATGTCGTGATGGGTTATGTGACGGGTGGCATCATGATGTGAAGTTATATATGGCTGTGTGCATTTATAACTGATTATGTGCATTTATAACTCTAGTTTATTTTTGTACGGAATATGCAAGTGGATTACATAGCTATGATAACGTTATATGTAACGTAGTTTATGCTTTAAAACCTATCGTTTAATAGGCATGTGACGTGATTTGTAGAACGTCACGTTGATACGTGATTTTATGCATTAAATCCTGATTTAGATTTGCATGTGTATGAAATAGATTAGATGAATTTGTGATCCAGTAGATGTAAATCCTGGTTGATGATGCAAGTGTGCGTGTGTGGGTGTGTGCGTGTGCCGGTGTATGAGGTAGGCTGCGAAGTTGGTGTATGAGGTAGGCTGCGAAAGCCGGTGTGTGTGCGATTGGGGCTACGGTAGTCCTTCGATTAAAGTCCTAGAAGATGCATTAGTTGGGGCTGTGATCCTTTGGTGAAAGTCCGAGAAGATTCATGGATTGTATGTATTGCATTTTGGGACGGATAAACCAATTTTCTTAAAACTGTATTATCGGCCTACGGGAGTCGTAATACTAGAATCGTTTTTAAGGGTCTGATGAGTCGAAAAATGATTTTTATCCTCGCTTTCCCATTGCATGTGAAAATGGTTTTTTGGCTCTGGTGAGTCGTGATCTAAAACTGTTTTCAAACTATTTTATTGGCTTAAAAGAGAGTCAAAAATTGCACTTCGCTTATCGAGCATGTTTAGCTTATACTACATGTGCTATTTAGAATCTGCTGACCTTTGGTTTACGGTGTGGGATTTGTTTTTCTTCAAGTGCCGGTCGCGCTGAGCTTTGTTATATGTATGCTTATAACATGTTTTTCGGACATTGGAGCCGTGTAATGTTTTCATTTGGCGTTTATATACAATGCATATATGGTTCTATTTGAGAGTGTATTCTCGAGTTGGGTTGTTGTTTGGTTATTTTTAAGTGTTTCACGTGGTCCGGAGTTTGGAGCGTGACAACTTGGTATCAAAGCTCTGGGTTCGAATACCTATGAGCCGTGGAAATAGGGTGTATCCCGTGTGAGGTTAATTGTGTATGCTTGACTGCATGTGTTTAGATGCTTTGATAACATGTACGTGTTAGCATGTTAAATGTGTGAACGATGTGTATATGTGAGCATGGAGGTTGAACTGTGGGATTGATTAGCTGACGTGATTTTTAGTCGGGAATTTGAGTAGGTAATCTAGATTAACACGTTATTCTTGTTGGTTCTCCTCAGTATGTGGCGTTATTTAGCATGAACCTATGTGCTTATGTGTTAGCATGCTTATGTGGTTTATGCTGGGTGTTGCATCTTATGTTATGTCTTTTTCATGTAGACATGATGTTTGCGTGGAGAGGGTGAGGCCAAGTTTGAGGCTGTGGCTGTGGGTTTGGAGTTGGTGGTGGACTCTGTGGGTGATGTACTGTGTTGGGGCAGCAGTTGGTGATGATATGAAGTTGGGGTGAGTTGTAGATCCCGTCTTTGAGATAGTTGGTCCTTGTTTAGGATGCCTGACCTTGTTTGACTATATACTAGGAGTGGTTTGGCTGACCATCTCGTGCATGTGTCGATTGTGATCGACGGGTTGTTTCCTTTTGAACTTGTGTTGAATTTCAGGGGAGAAATTCCTTTAAGGGGGTAGAGTTGTGAGACCCTGACCCATTTCCTTTTTTTGGCATTTTTGGGCGCGCGTTACGTGTTTTCGTTTGAGCATGTCTAGTGTGCTGTGTTGAGGCAACAGTTGGTGTTGATGTGAAGTTGCGGTGAGTTGTAGATCCCGTCTTTGAGATAGTTGGCCGTTGTTTAGGATGCCTGACCTTGTTTGACTATATCCTAGGAGTGGTTTGGCTGACCATCTCGTGCATGTGTCGATTGTGATCGACGGGTTGTTTCCTTTTAACCTTGTGTTGAATTTCGGAGGGAAATTCCTTCAAGGGGGTAGAGTTGTGAGACCCTGACCCGTTTTCTTTTTTCGGCATTTTCGGACACGCGTTACGTGTTTTTGTTTGAGCACGTTTTTACTTCTTTTGATGCATGATCGGGCTTGGATGTGCATGCGAGGTAGGTTCCCGGGGCCATGGAGTGTTACGGTGCGAATTTTAAAAAAATTCAAAAAAAGATATTTTGGAGGCCTATAAATATCTGCAGTTAGATATTTTCAATGATATTTTCAAAACTTAGTCGCTAAGTTTCCTTTTTCTCTCTGCCTTCTCTATAACTTCTCGGGGGCCCAGGGCTCAATTTTCGACGATCCAACAACAGATCCTTGCTTTTGGCACGGTGGCCTACGCAACCATCTGGTCATATTTTAATTTCGACAAAGCTCAATTTTGCACGTGGTTCGAGGCGTTGAGTTTTTAACTCAACGAGGTAGGATCCTAGGCTCTCATTCTTTATAAGGGTGCTACGTGTAATCGTGTGTGTTTTTAACAGTTAGATTGCTGTAGATCTGGCTTTATTTCAAGAAAATTGGGTTTTGGTTTTAAAAGGGGTTTTGTGTTGATTTCGGTGGATGGAATCGGGTTTTGAGTTCCCCTTTCGTGGTTTTGTGGTAGCTTCAGGTTTGGGCACGTCCGAGAGAGTCAAGAAGGTGTTTGGAGGCTTAGATTTGTGGTTGAAATGGTGGTTTGTGTGTGTTTGAGTGTTTGCGGGCTTAGAATACTCAAAAACAAAAAATCTGGGTTTCTCTCATGTGGGGTATCTCGCTCGAGCAAACTGGCTGCGCGGGGCCATTTTATTTTGGTGTTATTTCCCTCATTCGGATTCGGAATAGGGTCGTTCTTGTACTCAAATTGAAGCCCCGGAAGTCCTCTTTCCAATAACACCTATCTCATCTTAAAATGCTTTTTGTAAAAAAGTTATGATCAAAAGAGTGAAGGTATGTCTAGATTTTCAAACCGTTTTTCACTCGTTTTTTGCCGAATGTTTAGGAAAAGGTTGTTGTTCATCCTTGTTGGCCCTTTTGATCAAATTCCATGTTCCTTAAGGTGTTATGGTGCCTTCGTGGGCGTCGTGGGCTTGTGTTGGGCGCGTGTGGGCGTCGTGGGCTTGTGTTGGGCGGCGTTGGTGGTTTGGTGGTCGAGTTTTGGTTTTCGATTGGTGTTCATTGGTATTCAATTGATTAATTTATCAGAATTAGTTGATTCAAATACCTTTGGATTCCTTTTGGGGTTCGGTTGGTCGTGTTGTGGTTTCGGGGGTCGTGACGCAGTGTCAGGTGTTTGTTAGGTGCCGTCCTCGTGAGTGACGTGCATGGTTAGATGTGAGTTTTTGGTACGTGATTGTGTTTGCGGTGGTTAGTGTATTGTTGCGTGTGGGGTTTGATTTTGTTTTTTTTTTTAGGGTTTCCTCCCAACGTTGACTGCTCGAGCGGTGGTTGTGCGCTCGAGCGGGGTTGTGGCAGTGTGGTATGTCGGTCGGGGATCGTTAGAGCTATGTTGGCCTCCGGGTTACATTTTGGTTTTGGTTTTCTGTGTTGTTGGTTGTCCCAGTGAGTGGACGGGTCGTTCAGGTGAGCGGATGACGGATATGTGGCATGTGATGTCGTGATGGGTTATGTGACGGGTGGCGTCATGATGTGAAGTTATATATGGCTGTGTGCGTTTATAACTGGTTACGTGCATTTGTAACTCTAGTTTATTTATGTATGGAATATGTAAGTGGATTACATGGCTATGATAACGTTATGTGTAACGTGGTTTATGCTTTAAAACCTAGAGTTTTATAGGCATGAGACGTGGTTTGTGGAACGTCGTGTTGATACATGATTTTATGCATTAAATTCTAGTTTAGGTTTGCATATGTGTATGAAATAGATTAGATGAATCTGTGATCCAGTAGATGGAAATTCTAGTTGATGATGCACGTGTGCGTGTGTGCGTGTATGAGGTAGGCTGCGAAGCTGGTGTATGAGGTAGGCTACGAAGCCGGTGTATGAGGTAGGCTGTGAAAGTCGGTGTGTGCGATTGGGGCTGCAGTAGTCCTTGCTTAAAGTCTGAGAAGATGCATTAGTTGGGGCAGTGGTCCTTCAGTGAAAGTCCGAGAAGATTCATGGATTGCATGTATTGCATTTTGGGACGAATAGACCAATTTTCTTAAAACTGTATTATAGGCCTTCGAGAGTCGTAATACTAGAATTGTTTTTAAGGCTCTGATGAGTCAAAAAATGATTTTTGTCCTCGCTTTCCCATTGCATGTGAAAATGGTTTTCTGGCTCTGGTGATTCGTGAACTAAAACTGTTTTCAAACTGTTTTAATGGCTTGAAAGAGAGTCAAAAATTGTACTTCGTTTATCGAGCATGTTTAGCTTATACTGCATGTGCTGTTTAGAATCTGTTGAGCTTTGGCTCACAGTGTGGGATTTGTTTTTCTTCACGTACCGGTCACGCTGGTTGATTTAGAGGTGCCAGAGGAGGTGGAAGAGCTGTAGTCTTCCCTTTTTGTTCTTTTGTTATATGTATGCTTATAACATGTTTTTCGGGCGTTGGAGCCGTGTAATGTTGCCGTTTGGCGTTTATATACAATGCATGTATGATTTTATTGAAAAGTTTATTCTCGGGTGGGGTTATTGTTTGGTTGTTTCTGGGTGTTTCACGTGGTCCGGAGTTTGGGGCGTGACAAAGGCATTGCGGGTTAAGTCCTGAACAGCACATACCACTCGTGCTTGGTGGAGAGTGGCCCTCATTCCATCACGTTACTATCCGTGCGTTGAGAATTGAGGTTGCGGTACCGTCGGAACTCCCGGTCGTGACGTTAACGACTACTTGGGCACTGTTATGGTTTGAGTTTAGATTTGAGAAAGTGGTCATGCATTTTAAATTTATGGCGGTTGAGCCAGGAACATATTTCTGTTTGTAATACTAAGAAGCTTATGTATAATCTGTGATATTTTCATGTTCAAGCAAATGCATTAGTTTCTATATTTTCATGAAAAATGTGATAAACTATTTTTAGAAAGAGTTTTTAGTTATCCTTAACTAAGTAACTGTCTTTTCTGTTCATGATAATGCTAAGTGCGCTCTCCTGTAACCTCTGTGGTTGCAGATACCAGGAACGACTAGGAGTTGGTCCACCACAGGCGTCGTCAAGTAGTTTTGGTTTGGTTTTCTTTTGTTTAGTTTTAGTTTTGGAAGAGCTTCATGTATAAGTCCCTGGAGATTTTTGATGTTTTAGAAATAATGTATGCCCTTGGGATAGCGAATCCCTAGTGACTCATGTATACCTCTACTGATATTAAGGTGTTGTGGTTGCTTAGAAGTTCTTGTTTGGTCTCTTAATATCTTTATCCTTTGTCTTTCTCTTTGGCCGCCGGTCTGTGGCGGGATCACATCCCTTTGTTCAGGTTTGGTGCCTTGCGGGAGCGAGGTGTTACAGAATCAGTGCCATTTTCTCTACATACATGAAAAAGAGTTGATTCCAGTTGGATTAAAAAGATAAGATGTTTATCTATCCAATCACGTAAAAATCATACCGAGAGCTTACTTCTACAGTAAATGGTATGGATTCAAAGTGGTATGTCCAAATAGCTATTTTAACCCGATTTACTTCTTTATTCTTAAAACAATAAGGGAAAAGATTTGGATCTCAAGAAATTTTGTGCAGGTAAATAATATATTCATGAAATTACAGTAAAAATTTTAAAATTTTTTGATAAGTCTAGATCACTCAAAGAAAATAGCAAAAATTGGATTTTTGATAAAAATATTTTTCTGGACAGATTTGAAGATGAAAAAAACATGAGTTTTCTAGGCTCCTAGGCACATGGCCCTTGCATGCATGGCTATATCTCTCATATATATGATTTATATATGAACTATATATCATTTGCATTGATCAAAAGTAAGAGAAGATGACGGATTATTGAGGAGAAAGAATGAAAGCAAGAAAATGCATTCAAGACCATATCTCATCTATTTGAGTATTGATCTTGAATTCAGAAGTTTTTGGGAGCTAAGACGACCTTGTAGATAGGAAATACATGTATAAAAATATTGTTCCTACCTAGGTAATTCTTGATGAATGATGAACATAGAGGCTCCTAGTTAAAAAAACACAAGAACACCTTGAAGAACTTGAAGAACACACACTTGGTCTTCACTTTCTCTCTCTATCACACACTCAGAACACTTGGAGAAAATTTTTACAAACAGAAAGTAGTTTGGGAGAGTATAGCCGAACCTATGGGGGTTTGGTAATCTTTTAAAATAATTTTGTAATCAAAATGGAGGCTAATGATGTTATGTAAGGCCTATGAAGACCTATGCCCGCTAAAATTGCATGCATGTCTTACAAACAAATAAAAATTTTTGTTTGAGTGTTCAAGTGGCCAAGTTGGCCGGCCATGGGGAGAGAGTTGACTCTAATTTTTGAATTTTGTAGTATAATATTGCTTTATTGTATATTTAATGATATATATGTACTACATTATTCAAGAATTATATTTAAAAATTAATTTAATGTACATTTTTTACTATGAATATTAAAAATTAGAATTAATATAATAATTTTAGGTGTTGTACTTAATTTTTACATCTTAGTTTGATTATAATATTATTCAATTGTGGTGGTTGGCCTAAATTTTAATTTTTGTATAATTTTGCAATTTGATGTATATTTTTAATTACCTATATACTAGTTTTAATTTAATTTGATGAATTTATATTTTAGAACTAAATTTCATGATTTAGTATTATTTTATCATTATTTAATTATTTGTATGGTATATATTTACTTTATTTAAGTCACATATGTTAATATAAGACTTAGGTTAAAGTTACTTTGGATTATAATATTGCGTTATATATATATATATATAAGCCGGTGGTTAGGCAGACGCCCCGTTGTTCGTGGTGTTGTAATGAATCCAGTGGATCATCCTCATGGAGGAGGTGAGGGGCGCACGAAAGGAGGTAGACCTTCGGTGTCACTTTGGGGGAAGCCCACCAAAGCTGGATTGGATTTCAGATTTCGGATTTCGGGTAGGGGTTTTTACGAAGATAAATTAGATTAGATTAGATTATATTATATTATATTATATTATATTATATTATGATGAAGAATAAGAAGTCTATATAATAAAGTTATTATTATTATTTTTTTGGTTATTATATATGATAAAGCTACTTTTATCCTTTTTTATTTTTATATTCAATAAAATTACTTTTTATCTTTTTGATTATTTTCTTGGTGTCTTGTAGAAATTCTCATATATATATATATATATATATATACCTATCACTATTATTACTAATTTATTTTATTTTATTTATTTATTTTTTTAATTTTTTTGGCATTAATTGGATAACTCTCAGGGGTGGAAGATCATTGGCGACTCTAGTTGACTATATTACCCTTGCTAATATTATACCTAAAAAATAGATCCTTACAATTTAAAATTTTTTACCTTAAATTATTTTAATTTAAGTTGCGCACGCATCGTGTGTGCCTCAGTCGCTTGTGTATATGTAACTACTCGGTTCGGACCCTAATTGTAATAATTCGATTTGTAATGACCCATGTAAAGTCCCAGCCTAAACTATTGTATTAGCGACAATTGGCTGACAAGATCTTATGTCGCTAGAAGAATTAAAACCCTAACTCAACCCGAAATCTTAATTCGATCCGAAAAATCTTAAAAAAATTAAAGACTCTGAGTGAAAGCCCTAATACTCAGAGAAGACTCATATCATCCTAAATTAAGTAAATAACATGAAATATAAGGTTAAAAATTAAAAATTTTCATAATTAAGGTAAAATAACTATTTTGCCCCTAGTGCAACAAAAAATTTTAAAAATTTAAGTTTTAACACATGGACACTTTAAATCAGATATTTAGATACAACTACGTAAAAAAAGACAAAATAACAATAAAAATAACAAAAATACCCTTAAATGGCCGACCACATTGGTATGTGTGCACAAAAAGTCATTTTTTACCTTTTTAAGCTAAAAAATGAGAAAAAAATGTACAAATTAAGCATTATTATGCCCTAAAACTTTTTAAACAAGTAATATACATAATAATATAATAATTTAGTTTTAAAAAAACAAACAAATCATTATTTAAAATTCCTACATAATAAATAAGTCAAAAAGTCAATTCTTGTCAAACTAGCGTAATTTGACTTAAAAGCCTACACTTATTTAATCAATTGATATAAAAATTATGATAATTCATGAGAATACTAAATTAAACATAAACACACTAAAGTAATATGTTTTAGTAGGTAAAGGTACCAAAAAGATACACAAAATTAATATTTTAAGCGTTTTCTTACACAAAATTATATCAAAACACAACTTAAACTCCAAATTAAAGCAAAATCAGATTTGAGCCTCCCCAAACCTGCCATAGCCAACTTCCCCATTTGAATTTTCTTACAAGCTTTTTTCTTGAAAAGACTCGACCTTTCATGCAACTAATTAGAATTAAGATAGTTAAATTTCTTTTCATACACATTAATTATTAAACCAACCACCACCTTGCCTATATAAGCAAGCCAAACACCCCTTCTTCTCCTACACAATTTCAGCAATATAGAGAGAAAGGGACTTGATTGTGATTATGTAGTTTTAAGCATTCTTCAAAGTGAAGGAGAGAAAGAAGAAGGAAAAAGGAGAAAAAAGAAAAAAAATCCAAGGAAGCTACATTAAGGCTAAGTCCATACATCTTTCAACCTTTAGAGCAACCAAGAAAGTAAGTAAACCCCTAAACCATCTGTTAATCTCACACAAAAATCTTCTTCAACTCTTCTCTTAAAAAAAAATAAAAATAATAACCAAAATATCAAATAAAAAAGCGTTATGATGGAAAAATATAGGCTGCTTGTGTTTAGTATGACATTAGGTGTGGATGCATGTGGCTATTTTGAGTTTAAACAACTTATATATGTTCTGAAACTTTGATATATATATATATATATATATGTATAAAGTACATGCAAGCAAAGAAAAGAAGTTAAATCTTAACATGTCATGAGCTTGGACACCAAAATCCTAAAGGATCTTATTTTCTGGTTATTTTAACTTTCTGTCCCGAACTTTGATTTACCATAACTAATTTTAAAAACATGATCTAAGTGATATATTTATGTCCAGACCTAGATTTTGAAGGTATCTTTCATACAAAACTAGTTTTAAGTGATTTCACTGGGTAAAACTTGAGATATACCATTTTTACTAAAAAGTGTCAGATTCTAACCGCCCTGATTTGCAGATATAAAAACTCTAGGTTAGAATGAGAATTGAGCTTAGGTTAAAACATAAATCTTGTAGATAACATGTCTATCGTACTTTTCACCAAGAATGAGCCTAAAATATGAAGATATGATAGGTCAAAGCCCTCCTCAAAACCACTGTTGTAAATATGTGACTGACAGAGCTCTCTGTCACATGTTTTTGTAAGATCAGAAACCTATGTTTTTAATGAACAAATCTAAAAGTGGATTTCATGAAAAATGTAGCTAACACATCAAACTATTTACTGACCAAAGACCAGCCATAGATACCCTCATATGGTTCCCCCAAAGGCTTATGCATTCTCTGTTGAAATCATGTTCTGATGAACCTTTTATCGCTGACTGAACCCATTTTGTAAAATAGCCACAATCTTCAACGATAATCCTTGATTTGATACTTCAAAGCCAAGCTTGACCAACTGAGGCCTATATTCTGTACTTTTTCTTGTAAAGTGCTGAATTATTTTTTTTAATTGAAATAAATGACCCATTTACCCTAATATCTGACCTAAGTGCTAAAAATGAAAGTTGTAAAAAAGCATTTTTATCTAATTAGTGGCCAAAATTTAGAACTTAACTCCATCTCTAGGTACCCAAAAACACTGTTATACTTTTTAAATTGATACTTGAACAATTACCTTGATTTTTGTTAAATTATATTGGATGATTAATGTATAAAAGTGATTAGTTGATTATTAGAATCCATGGCGCTAAATTGAATTCATGTTTTATGAGTTGTAATTCATGCTTCATATACTAGTACTCTATACTCATAATTTTACAATTCCATGCAAAGTATATATATATATATATGTGTGTGTGTGTGTGTGTGTGTCATTTTAGCCAAAGCCATGATTAATTTATACCTGTAAATTGTAAATAGCAGTTGCATATGTCATATCACGTCATCATTGGGTTGGGTTTACGAGGTTCACCGAATTTATTTATTTATATTTTAAAAAAAAAAATTGAACCTTAGGCATGATACTTGGGTTGATAGAATTGAAATTCTTGAAAATTTGGATATTTAGGAATCTTGTGATATTGACTATATGCCCTGATTTATTTTGAAATTTTTTTGCCCCAAGTGCTAAATGCACATTGTTGTGATATTTGAATTTTGGTGAAGGCAGTTCAGATGGCATAATAATAAGGGTTAAATTTTGCGATTCCGCATTTGACATTGACCTGAGAGTCGAGAGCCTGAAGTATTGATATGTCCACGCTCTTGCCGTCAGTAATGACCTGGCTGAACACTTAGTCTGCTAAGTAGTCATTATTAGGGTTGGTTTACTGAAAATAATATTTTTAGTATTTAATTTTATTTTATGAGAATCTTTATGAGCAATGTATGCATATTATTTCTTTGTTATGCATAGATGTTCAATATTCTGTATAGTATTAAAACTGGTGTGTAGAGTACGACTTACACACAAATGATCAAATTTTAGGTTCTTACAGAATATAAGTTTTATGTTCATAGTTTAGATAGAAATGGACATACCATCGGTACGAGTGTGGCATAGAGTTTTAATAGGCATTCTTGGTTACAGAGAACAGATAATAGCGTCGTCTATTGTTCCGACTCTCTGTGTCAGTACACTTTGTGTGTATTGAACGGGACATTTTGGGTAATTAATTTTATACTAACTATATAAATTAATTCACACCCCAATGTTATTATGGATAGTGCTTATCCTCTTAATCCTGAAATAATTGTTGATTTGCATATATTTAATATTTATTGTTTTGAATCATTAGAGGGTGCGATCTTATATGGGTCTAAATTCTCGGTGAATTGGATAGCGGTATTATTTATATGACAAATATTAATTATTGACAGAATCTACGTCCCGAAAGATCGGAATTAATGATACCCCCTTAAGGAAGCTTATAAGTTTTGACCGAGCCAAATCCTGCAGGTGGATTTGATTTTTTTGCGGTCAAATAAGTTAAGCGAAATGATTTAAGGAATATCAAAATGCCGATTAAATTAAATTGTCAGTAATTAAATTTAATTGGTGGGCATCGAGAATCTTAACGTAGGGAGAAATAGTAAGCATTTAATAACATGAGCTAAATGCTATATGGTCTTGAAATTATGGGTCAGAGTGCAATTATAATTCTTTAGTGGTGTGAACTGTAATTCAGTATTTTATAAAAATTACAGAAACCGCTGCTGGTTTTCCATAATTACAGATACCGCTATGAGGTTTGCTTAATTGTAGAAATCGCTGATACGTGTCTGTGTTCCACTAGAAGTCTTACTCATAATTACTTCCCAGGTCTCTGCTGTAGCCCTATAAATATACAGATGGGCTGAACCAGTTTCATAACTTGTCTTCTAAGACTAAAGCTATTCTGGTTATGCCAGTACGAGTTCTCGGAGGATTATAGCCCACACTATATCCGAGAATGGCATAAGAGAATACAGTAGAAGATCTGACAAGAGCTTCAACTTGGATTCAAATCGTAGTTGAAGATTTGGCCGATAAAAAGGTATTCTTCTAAATTAACTTCGGATGCACAGGTTTTTTTTTATCGTTCGTTATCAAAAGTTTTTATCTGGAGCCCGTTTTAGCGTTTGCAAAAACAAAAATCTTGGTAGTTTTGCCTCCAATAGTCATTCCACAGCTTAAGAAACGCTCTTTGTCGGTCGATAGACTTGGTCAGCATGGTTGGGATCATGGGGTTTAGGATGGTTCACCTCGGTTTGGGAGAACCTAAAATAACTTTAAGTTTAAATTGGTTTAGAAAATTAAATTGGTTGCATCACATTCATTTGCTTCAAACACCTGTATACTTGTTCTTATATATGTTTGCCTTGTCGTAATGGTCAAGTTTTTCTATCTCATTGAATATTAATTTTACTGGGTGTTATATGATATGCGTTTTAGAATATTTTGTCGTGAGTTTGGTTATGAAGTTTAAGGAGTTTGTTTCTGGGATTTGGCTCATGGCATTTGTGCCACAGGTGAGGAGGAAGAATTCTTTGAGGCAGTCGCACCTGAGGAAGAAGGAGGTTTTGAAGAACTAGGTAAGTGGTAGGAACCAGCTGACTCCAACAATGCAAATTGAAGAATTTGAAGTTCACCCCTTTTGTTCTTTTTGCTCAGTTCCACGGACTCATTGTAATTTTTGTTAAATTTTTTATAAAACTATATTCGCTATGTATTTTGAATAGTTTTAAACTCTTAATGATGTAGTATTTAGTGTATGTAACTATAACACACACACATCTATGTCTCCATACACATGTATATACACAACCCCATACATACATACCATGCTAATTATTCTCCCACATTCATTTTAATTTAATTAAAATTAATTTCTAAAATTTTGAAATTTCGAATTAACTCCCGAATAAATTTTTTGGGCCTACTCACAACAAACACAACCATGTACCACATGTGTTGACAAAACCACATATATATTTTTATATTGATTAAGCTAATTAAAATATACCCGGTATCTACAAAGGCATTCAATGAGTTAAGACCATGGGTTGTTAGCTTGTCTCAAAATGATGTTTATGATGTACACTCATAAACATACCCGGTATCTACAAAGGCATTCAATGAGTTAAGACCATGGGTTGTTAGCTTGTCTCAAAATAGAGAACTCTACCTCATGACTTGGTGGTAACTCAAACAGATCGTCAGGAAAAACATCTGAGTAATCACACACCACCGGAGGTAACTCTCCTCGAACTCCAACCTCCTCATCCAACATGAGAGCTGAGAAAAGGAAATCCAGGTTGCTCTGGTTCCGCACATCACTAGGCGAAGACATCAAACCCTCATCCCGGTCTCCCATAAAATAGAAATAATCTCCCGTCGGTGTACAAATCGTTACCCTCCGTTGAACGCAATCGATAAAGGCGCGATAGGTGGTCAGCCAATCCATCCATAGGATGACATCGAACGCAATCATGTCTAGAATGATTAGGTTAAACTCTAAACAACGACCGGCAACCTCCAAAACACAGGATCTATAGACAAAACACGACGTCACACTCCCACTGACTGAAGTCTCTACACTCAAGGTACTACCCAACCAGTCCATTTGTAATCCCAATGCAGATGCAAAAGCAGAAGATATAAACGAGTGTGACGCTCTAGAGTCAATATGAACACTGGCCCATGATCTAAAGACTAGAAGAGTGCCTCTGATCACGAAGGTGGTAGCGGCAGCATCGGGTACGACCGGTGCTCTGGATGAACTAGGATCAGTAAGAACATAAGCTATAGCTGTCCCACTGCGGCCCTCCACTGCTGACTGCCTGCCCGACTGCACTGAAACTCCTCCCTCTGCAAAACGGGACGTTTGAGCTCTAGGCTGTGAATACATCTGTCTCCCCTGGCCTGATGGAACAGCTGGTGCGCCTACTGTACTCCGCACACTCCTTCCTCCGGGGCAGTCCCTACGGATGTGCCCAGACTGGCCGCACTCAAAACATACCACTGGCCCTCTCCCCGGAGCTTGCGACTGCGACTGTGCCTGTACATGCGCTGCACTCCGGCACTCTGCCGCACGATGCCTTGGCCGTTGGCATCTATGACAAACAAGTGCTCTCTGATCCGATCTTCCTGTTGAAGCTACTGATGGCGCGAATGTAGAAGACTGTAGCGAATACGACCCCACTGGATGAGAACTCGGACCAGATGTCCGTCGACGCTTGTCCCTGCGTCCCTAAAACTGTGTACATCCCCCATCTGACTAACCCCTGCTGTCCCTATCTCTGCGCATCTCGTTCAGAGTATCCTCCACCTTCATGGCAGTCTCCACCAACTCTGTAAAGACCTGCATCCTGAACACTGCCACTCTGTCACGAATAGCGAGCCTTAAACCCCTCTCAAATCATTTTGCACAGAACTCGTCAGTAGGTACGATCTTCTGTGCAAACCAAGATAAGCTAGTAAACTCAGCCTCATACTCAATCACTGTCATCGTTCCATGCGTCAAAAATAGGAAGTCCTCTCTGTAGCGATCCCTCAGAGTCCCTGGAAAGTATTTCTCCAGAAACACCTTCGTGAATGCATCCCAGGTGCCTGCCACGGTGGTCTTGCCGAACTTCCACTACATATGAGCACTCCCTCTCAGCTAGAAGGTGGAACATATAACCCTCAGATCATCTTCCTCAATCTGAAGCAAATCTAGGATCCTGGTAACCAGCTCCAGTCACTCAGTGGAAACCGTGGGATTGGGATCCCCAGAAAAGGTAGGAGGGTCAAGACGGCAAAACTCACGCATCGCAACCGTCGCCCTCGGCTCAGGTACACTCTTCCTTCCCCTAGCGGCCTCAGCCAGTTGCCGAATGGAGCCGACCATCTCACCCAACAGATCTCCCTCAGCAGCAGGTCCTTAGGGTGCATTAGCATCCCCAACATCTGAGACTGGAACGTCCCTTCGGCTAGAACCATGGCCACTGCCTCAACCACAGCCTCGTCCTCCCTGCATAGACATAACTCTATACAAAAGCAACATAACAGGATAAGAATCCATGCAACATGTTATTGCTAACGTAAAAGACAGATAAGCATACTAACACATAGCCACGTAAATCATGTAATCACATATCTCACATACCAAGGAGAACCAACAAGAAAGACTCGTCACTCTAAACAACCTACTCAGATTCCTTGCTAGAAATCACGTCCGCAAAACACATCTCTAACATGGCTCCCAAGTATGTTAATCCAAACGCCCGAAGGCAAGACTAATCAATCCTAAGGTCCAACCTCC
>JAOTRH010000001.1:27917459-27922459 GCA_034768845.1 Heliamphora exappendiculata
CGTGCTATATCCGAAACGTACTAAATATAGTAAATATCGTAAAGGCAGATGTAGTAGGGGTTGCAAACCGGACGGTACACAACTTGGTTTTGGAAGATATGGCACTAAAAGTTGTAGAGCTGGTCGTCTTTCATATCGAGCCATTGAAGCAGCGCGTCGGGCTATAATCGGACAATTCCATCGTGCTATGAGCGGACAATTCCGAAGAAATGGTAAGATATGGGTAAGAGTTCTCGCAGATCTCCCTATTACCCGGAAACCTACAGAAGTCAGAATGGGAAGAGGAAAAGGAAATCCTACGGGTTGGATTGCTCGTGTGTCCACGGGACAAATTCTATTTGAAATGGATGGTGTGAGTTTGTCAAATGCTCGACAAGCCGCTACATTAGCGGCGCATAAACCATGTTCGTCAACCAAGTTTGTTCAGTGGTCGTAACGTAATTGGTTAGTGGGGAAAAACGGGCCGGGATTCAAAAGAATTAGGCGAAGTGTTTGTTCCTGAACGACAGAAGTGGAAAGACACTAAGGGAGAGGGATATACTCCTTGATTTTTGGTTTCGCCGAAATTGTACGACTTGTTCCAGGCGTACGACCCGGATACGTTATGGTTTCATTCTTCCGGCCCGGTTTAGAAAGTTCTAGTAGTAAGAATAAATAAGAAAGAGAAGAGCTAAGATTCAGGAAAGGAAGCTTTATGGGAGAAAGGAGGAAAAGTATGTTCTGGGGGGTGGGGCTATGTATGTAGAAAGGGATCAGTCTCTATCCATCCGGATACTCACGTAGGCTACCAAGTAAGTAAATTCAGGTAGTGTCTAAATAACAATGAAGCAAGAGCAAGCCAACAAGCTCAAAAATGAACAGCTAGCTCGCCAAGTTCTTTAGCTTTTGCGTCCTGCCTTCACTTCCCGTAGTCAGGGCACTTCGCGAACAAGCACTAATCAATGCTCAACTCATTTCATGCCCTGTATTTCTCTCAAATTGAGAAAGCAGTTCATTTCACTTGATGATTCCACCTACCTCATAAGGACGGGAAAGGGGTAATCATTAAAAGGAACGGTTCATTAGGGCCGGGAGAGTGTGCAGATAGAGGCCTTGCATTCGATGTTGCAATTTCTTGATTCCCACCCTGTATGGCACTGAAAGCTGTAGGTAGGGAGATGGCACGCCATCCATCGAATCCATGGCTAATCACGGAAACCAGAAGGGTGGGGTTCTTTTTTAGCTGCGGATGAAGCACATTACTATATTTCATTGATCTGGGGAGACCATTCTGATAGTTGAAGGCGGAAGATGCAAGAATTGCTCCCTCTCATTTAGCTCAACTTGCAATGAATAAAGGTGGGTCAAGCCCCCCCAAAAGTAAGGGTGTTACCCGAACAAAGATAGGACATGAGGCAAATCCAAGGAAAGGTAGGCTCAACGGCCAGCTATAGATGGGTAGGGGTTAGCTTATTCCCAGACGAACCAGCGAGTATCATAACTTGATGAAGAATCCGCAGCAGCCTCCAGTTCCTTCGACTTCCACTGCCACAAAAGAACCTTCCTGTAAACGAACCGCTTTCAGTGAATTAGAGAGATATCGCGGTTTTTTCAACAACTAAACTGAAACTTGAAGTTCACTCTATCTTAGAAAGTGAGCTTTCAAGTGACGGGGGGTTACCTATCACTGGAGCCCTAAATAAAGAATTATTATCCGTGGAAGAGCCACTTGGTTCCTCTTATGAAGGTGAGTTGTCCCACTGGTCGTCAAAAGGAATGGGGGTAGGAGTCGGAAAGACCGGATTACGTAGATCAACAAGCCTAGTGGGCCCGTCGGTGGTCAAAGTAGTCGCATAGGCTAAAATACAGGTGTTTTCCTTAACTATCATACTCATTGCAATATTTATCAATCATAAAGTCTGGGCACCTAATAACGAGACGGAAATTGAATCGACAGATCAGTAGAGCAAGCGAAGACAAGAACATTCACTGATATGACTTCCAACCTCGCAAGGTTACCATTCTCGGGCCTTGGGGCACGGATCCCTCAGTTTCGCCTTTACTCGCTCACTACCCAGCTATCTAATAAAACTAGTCTCATTGGACACTCTATAGATTTTCTACTTGTCGTGCACAGAGTTTGCAAGTTGCTTTCATCGACTGGAGACCTACCTAATAAGATTTGGGCAGCGGCGACTCTGTTTGCTTGCATTCTCTGTCGCACTAGAAGCAGGAACCGCCTTCAATGGCAAGCGAAGCATCCTTTATTTCATATGCTAGTTCTCTCTGTGAGAAACTTCTCGCTGTCCCTGATGCCCCTAAAGATCGAACTATACCACTAGGGAGCGAAACCTCGATACCTCGACGATATCTTGAGATGATAGAATAGCAGAGCAGGGGAGAAAAGAGGAAGGGGATAGGGAAGGAAGTTCACAGAGAGGTAATCGGAAGGAGAACTATCGATCTTGAGAGATCAGGGGAGTGTATCGCGGACCCTTAGTTTAGTAACCACCGCCAAACAATCTATCATCTAGCGGTGAACAACCAATTCAAGTTGCGTTGATTATTCAATGAGTTGATCGTGGCACGAAAATACCTAAGGATTGAGGTAACCAGGCCGGGCGGCAGACACTTCAATGAAAGAGCTCCTTTGGAGTCTTCCTTGATCTAAGAGAATCAAATCTCATCCTTCCCTGCCCTCAGTTTGCGCCAGGAGCCCCCATCTCATAAGTATCCACCGATGAAACGAAGTCGAATAGGTCAACACCCCCTTCTGTGAAACATTCTTTATTTCAGCCAAAGAAGTGGTTTTACTCAAAAGCCGAGTAAAGCTCCGCAGCATCAGCCGACGAAACAACGGCTCTGGTTTATCCCTCCTAGCCAACGGATAAAGTTTATCCTGAACCAACAGATCTCATTTCTCTCGAATCACCAACAGCACCTGTTTTCCCGGACCAGCAGTCAACAATTGATATACCACCTATTGATTGATTGGCGAACAGCATCATAGAGCCGTAGCCGATCCTTTCTCTATGGTAGTCTATCTCAGTAGCTGGTTAGTCAATACAATGGTTTAAGAAATCGAATATCAATATAGGCAGACCAATCCAAATCGCTGACTTATGAATGGAACTAGATACGCGGGGAACTACAACTAAATTACTACTCCATTCTATCGTGACAGCATGTGCGGAGGCAGACACCCAATTTGATGATAAGGTCACTCTCTTCCTTCTGTCAGCCGGTAGCACTCGTGGGTTGTGGGG
Source organism: Heliamphora exappendiculata (assembly GCA_034768845.1). Lineage (NCBI taxonomy): Eukaryota > Viridiplantae > Streptophyta > Magnoliopsida > Ericales > Sarraceniaceae > Heliamphora > Heliamphora exappendiculata. Next base: position 27,920,705 of record JAOTRH010000001.1, read on the forward strand.
AAGCACACAGGAATTGGTCAACGAGTAGGAAGACTTGGAAATTCTTTGGAAAAGGTGGCTAACACTCATATGCCTATAAACTACTATGGTGGTCATTATCGCTATGGCATGCACTGTGGCATGTTCTATGGTGCCTAGCCTATGCTGCTGGCCAACTACAGATCGATAGTGAGATTCTGATGCTATGCAGTTACGGATGCTCGTAATAGAGATTATGATCTTCGTTATCGGGAGGAAGATCCATAATTTAGTAAAAGTAGGGATCCTAGTGCTAGTGATCGGGGTTCTGTCTTTCGTGATCGTTAGGAAGAGCCGGATGCTAGTGATCTATATTTTGATGTTTGGGATCGAAAGATTCTGATGTTCGTAAGCGAGACCCAGATCTGTACCTAGTCCCAGATCCTCCAGCAGCACCAGCAACAGCAAATAAGCTACCACCTGATCTTGACCCAGCAACAGAAGTAATGGTTGAAGAACCTCGTCTCACATCTCTTCCTGTCCCTAATGGTCCAGATATTTCATAACCTGGCCAAGGTGGGAAAAGCACAACTCCGTCCAGTATCTTTCCCTGTTCCGATATAGCCTAATATCCCCAGTAGAAGTGTGGATGGACCGGCGTGGATAGGGGGAAGCCTGTCCCACCATCATATAGTCCAATTCCTTTCCAGTGCCAGCATTCCTTTGTACGCATATCTAGGCGCAGTTCCAGTAGATGACCTACCTTGTTGATCCGGGACCAGAGCCTGTTGACTAAGTAGCAGATAGACCCTCGGAGGGGACGCCCTCAGCAGAGAGAGCAGGGGCAGGAACATAACAAGCTCCATAGCCGGTTGTTAACTTAATAGCATGATGGGCATAGACAGTACCATAGGTTGGTTCCAGATCGAGCTATTAAAGCACCACTACCAGTAGCAGTAGAAGAGGAAGCATCAACGGAGAACGCAACGAAGAACGCATTAGTGACCGTTGAAGCACCAATTTAATAAACAAAAGCAGAGGTAAGGTAAGGGCAGCCCTTTGATCTTTATCTACTACATATGAACTTGATTTGATGGATACGCAACTGAATCCGCCCGAACTCCTTCCATCGATTCTCTTGTCTTTTCCCCTGCATCAATGAGTGAGTGCTTCTTCGGGGTATCAATCTAATAGGGATGCTGTTTTCGATTTAGAACAAGAATCGCCTTCGCCCCTTCACCTACAAAACGATCGGTTACTGGAGTGTTGCGCTTCTCAAGGCCCTCTGAGTCAGAGCAACCCCGCCGGGGCGATCCAGTCACCCGGAGTTAAAGTTCGATCTGTTAGGTTCTTAGTAGCAATCGGCGACCTTTTCTTCTTTTACTTCACATAGCTTTTCGTCTCCTTGATAGCTGGAAGTTCTCCAAAAGTATGAAAAGCTGGAGGACTTTGTACCATCCATTCCGATGTGGTTGGATTCTGTTCAACAGCCCAAGGACTTGGAGCACATCTTTTGTTGTTTCCACTGCTTGAAGTGATTGTTACGACCACGAAGAAACGACAAATCCCAACTACGGATATATAAGAGCCAAAACTGCTAAGGGCATTCCATCCAGCGTAAGCATCTGGATAATCTGGAATGCGACGTGGCATACCCGAAAGCCCTAAGAAATGCATAGGAAAGAAGGTAGGATTAACCCCGAAAAAAGTGATCCAAAAATGGATTTGACCTAAAGTTTCAGGGTATGTCCGACCAAAGATTTTACCTACCCAATAGTGAAATCCTGCAAATAAAGC
>JAOTRH010000001.1:27934599-27937099 GCA_034768845.1 Heliamphora exappendiculata
TCATGGTAGCTGCGGTGAAGTAGGCACGGGTATCAACGTCTAAGCCCACAGTAAACATATGATGAGCCCAAACAAGAAATCCAAGAACACCTATACTGATCATGGCATAAACCATGCCTAGATACCCGAAGACCGGTTTTCCCGAAAAAGTAGAAACGATATGACTTATGATACCGAATCCAGGCAGAATTAGGATGTAAACTTCAGGGTGCTTCTCTCTTCTACTAATATAAGGGGATGAATAGAAGAAAGGTGGACTATATCATCAACTTATTCCATTTGTCTAGGAAAGCTAGCCATGCTTTATGGTGAATACTGTCAGGTTTAAATGCTTTGAGATCGTAAAGACTGTAATATTCCTCAATAAGGAAGAATCGTCGTGATTTATGACTTCGGAAAGTACTTGATTTAAAGTAATGACGCATCATGATAACATCTTTTCTACTTTGTACAGACCATTGATAGTAACCATTTTGACTACTATCAAAGTAGATATTTCCTCCAAATACTACCTTATAAGACTCTACATCTTGTAGAAGTTTATTAGTGACTCGAATACTTAGTTGAGGTAGTTGATGCTTCATAGCGATACAAATGGTACCATCAGCATCAAAGAATCCTGCAAACCAATTTGATTGAGCATCTAGTGTAATAGGTAGAATTACAGGGATATCCAGTACTTGACAGACACGATGTAGTTGAAGTAGTCGTGCTGAATGTCGAATATGACCATTAATACAATTAATTAGTTTAATCATACCAAGTTTCTTATGTAGTCGATAACGAGAAGCTTTAGCACCTGCTCGCATTTTAAGACTTCCACCAAGCATATGTTGGATATATCGTAGTAGTGGTAGATCTTCAAGTCCCATAGTAATTTCAAGATAAGTATATCCTTTTTTACTAACTTGAATACTTCCATCACCATCGATAATTCCAGCTAGCCACTCATAGAAGGATGACGGATAAGTTGTTGCGCATGTAGTCTCTGAGGTTCCTACTAGACTGCTTTTATGTCGTTGGTTACCTGCTGATTGTGTCTTAGATACTCCATTTTGACTAGATCGGGGTAGAAAACCACTTATGAACATAGTAGGAGTACCATTAAGCAGACAGTCCCAGCATACAGCGCAATGCGTATTCAGATTTGAATCTGAAAAGGGCCATTTAAAACCGAAGAACCAAAAAAGATGCTGGTATAATATGGGGTCTCCCCCTCCAGCGGGATCAAAAAAGGTAGTATTAAAGTTTCGATCGGTTAATAACATGGTAATTGCTCCTGCCAGTACCGGAAGTGATAATAAAAGTAGGAATGCTGTCACTAGAACGGACCACACAAATAAGGGTAATCTATGCATAGTCATTCCAGGTCCACGCATGTTGAAGATAGTTGTTATAAAATTGATAGAACCTAAAATGGATGAAACACCAGATAGATGAAGACTAAAGATTGCTAAATCAACTGCTCCTCCAGAATGGCTGGTAATACCACTTAAGGGCGGATAGACCGTCCACCCAGTGCCGCTACCCACTTCTACTAAGGCTGGGCTTAATAGGAGCAAGAGACTTGGTGGCAACAACCAGAATGAAATATTATTTAATCGTGGAAATGCCATGTCAGGCGCACCTATCAGAATCGGAACAGACCAATTACCAGATCCACCTATCATCGCCGGCATAACCATAAAAAAGATCATTAAAAAAGCGTGAGCCGTTATTAAAACATTATAAAGTTGATGATTTCCACCAAGAATTTGATCGCCGGGTCGTGCTAATTCCATACGAATCAGTACTGAAAAGCATGTGCCCATCACTCCAGCAATGGCACCGAAGATGAAATATAGAGTCCCTATATCCTTGTGGTTAGTGGAGAAGAGCCATCGAACCAGATTAGTCATAAAATGGAGATGATTTCATCACAAATCTTTCCTTATCAGAGAGGGGAATGAATTTTGTAGCTTTACACCGGCCTTGAGACTTCGGGAGTTGAGTTGCACCAAGTTACTTACGATTACGCGAACTCACCTAAAGGCCTTAATAAGTCAGGTCGAGGTTGTGAAACAAAAGAAACTGTCGAGAAGGCGGATTCTGAAGTGTGTCACATGCCCTCTTACCGAAAAGAAAGACAGAACTCTTCTTTATATACACAATTAGAAGTTCTAATCAATAAAAGAGTATAGTATGCGTATTCAAGTCAAAAAGTGTGAAAGAAGTTCGGAAAGGGACGGATCAAACTAAGTGAGTTCTTGCCTGTATAGTTTGCTTTCGTCAGCAGAGATCTAGCAACGCATTCAATCTGTGGCACAGATCATTGGTCTTGGATGTATCGTTAGGTTGTGCCGAGTCAAATCTGCTCCCTTTTTTTTCCGTTGCAGAAAAGAGATCCCTTCCCCCCGCTTTCAAAAATGAGAAAGATTCAGTTTGGAAGGCTGCGGGTACTATGGATCTTCTGACTTCCAATCGGGTTGCCTTCCCAGGTCTCGCCGGTCTTGCCTGTAGG
>JAOTRH010000001.1:27939599-27980499 GCA_034768845.1 Heliamphora exappendiculata
CTGCTGAATTACAAAGTCAATTTTGATCTTAATCGTCAGAGTTCCTTCCCTTTCGTTAAGCGCATCGAGCCATGAGTGGACATCATCATCATCTGCAGACAAATCCAGATCCTGTTTCATCATTAGCTTAGCTAAAGTAGAAGAGTATGACTGGCTTCCGGAAAATGAGGCTTGTATCGATATTAGAAAGATGCGCTAAAAAAGACTTCCTAAACCTTAACCAAGTGAGAAAGTTGAGTCTTTTTTGCTTTAGAAGTTGCTCCCGCTCATGTAACGAACCGAACATCGTTAGGTCCCGAATTCTGCGAACCGTCGGATCTAGATCAAGATCTCCATTACGTCGTACGATATATCGATCCGGAGAACTGACTTTCAGTTGTAAGTCATCCATTCTGCTCCTATCTAAAGTGATGCTAGGCTGCTTCACACAGGTGCGCCTCGCTCGGCCACATGATGAACATGTTTTGAGCTAACTGCATGTCGAGCGCTTAAGCGGAACTTGTGGTCACTCGTTCCTCGCTTGTTCCAATCCTAGTAAAGAGCTTCAGATCTGATTCTATACTACATACGAGATTCCGGCCCTCACTAGCTCTTCGCTTGGTTGTACAAGGAGCATGCCCGAGGAGGCTACTACGCTCACCGGGCACTTGCATCATTTCCTTCGGAACCTTTTCGGGCTTACTTTAGGTCTTGTTGTTCCCGAATAATTGACTTTCAACTCAAAGCATGAATGCAAGAAATGGTGCAAAAAAAAAAGGATTCTTTCTCTTTTTCCTCGTAGAAGAATGGCAGCTACCAAACCTCTTCCCGGGAACAAGATCGTCTGTCTTTCTCATCGCCTATTCCGACTTTGTACTTAGTTCGAAAAAAGAGGGGTCCCCGGGGTTGATCGAACAGAGACAAGCTCTGCCTTCTGGATGAATCATCTCCTGTTCACCTTCTTTGAGAATGACTTCAGGAACAGTCAATGGGAAATCCCGCCATCGAGGGGCTAGTGTGACCATCCATAGCATACGACGGGCGAGAGGGGAGCTCTACGTGGTGGCGACTTTCTTTACAAGACCTTTGGTCTACCAGTTTCCGGTGAGGCTATTCGGAGATCCAGGGCCAGTCCCGATTCCATAGTTGGGGCTTTCGCGACGTGTGGTCGAAGGGGCGTGCCAGGCTGGATGCTAAGGCAATCTATTGAGTATTCGGTGTAGTCGTTCTTCGCTTTGCCGAACTAATAATAAGAAAGGGGGGTCAATAAGCTTTTTTGGTCCATCCTCTCCGCACTTCTTTCTTTTTTTGTATCTGATTCCGATGCACTTTCTGCCTCAACTGAACCTTCTTCCTTAAAACGCTTGAACAGTGCTTTACGAAAGAAGTTTACGCCTGAGAGATAGAACCAGGTTGGGAAATTGCTTTCTCACCTCCGGAATAACAAAACCCGCTTTCTCCCCTTAAGGTAAGGGAAGTCAGGTCATTTTTTTTTCTAGTTCGACTAGTTAGCCTGCGAGTAGGAATTCTTCTTCTCCGAATAGTTCTTTTTCTAGTTACCTAATGGAGATTCCGAACTCCCTTCGTGAAGAGATCAGCCAGCTGCTCTTGTGAGGAGACATAACGAACAAGAAGATCGCGTGCTTGCACCCGCTCACGCACATAATGGTAGTCAATATCGATATGCTTGGTTCGTGAATGCATGACCGGATTCACAACCATATAGGTGGCACTCAGGTTCTCACAAAAGATTGTAACTGGAGTACGAAGAACTAATTGGAGGTCGCGTAATAAATTACGCAACCAGTAGGTTTCTGCGACAGTGTAAGCAACGGCACGAGACTCCGCTTCAGTGCTAGAGCGAGCAACAGTAGGCTGGCGTTTAGCGCTCCAAGAGAGAAGATTGGGTCCAAGGAAAATTGCATAACCAGTAGTGGACCGCCGACTGTCCTGACAACCGCCCCAATCAGCATCAGAATAAGCTGTAATAGATAGATCAGAGGAGGCTCTATATGTAATGCCAAGATTGCTGGTACCCCTCAAATACCGAAATATGCGCTTGACAAGCTGAAGGTGCGTCGTACGAGGAGCCTGCAAAAACTGACTAGCAACATTGCATGAGATATATCAGGACGAGTCATAGTCAAGTAATGAAGAGCACCGACCATACTGCGAGAAGTCGTTGGATCATCTAACAATTCACCATCTTGACTAGAAGGCAAAGTACGTGCCACAAGAGGAGTGCTAAGAGCATTAGCCTCATGCATTTGAAAACGCTCCAAAACACCCTGCAGATAACGAGATTGATGCAAAAAAAGAGAGGTACGAGTCCGAACAACCTGAATGCCAAGAAAATAATGGAGATCACCAAGGTCCTTCATAGCGAAGACAGACGAGATAGCACTAATCAATTCTGAAATTAACGGCATGCAGTCTCCAGTGACGATGATATCATCAACGTACACCAATAAAAGAATTGTGCCACGAGCAGTAGAGTAAACAAACATAGAGGTGTCAGCCACGGAAGAACGAAATCCCAACTGAAGTAGATAAGAGCTCAACCGAGAAAACCAAGCACGAGGCGCCTGCTTAAGGCCATAAAGAGACTTACGAAGTCGACAAACATGATTTGGATAAGAGGGATCGACAAACCCTTGAGGTTGTGTCATATAGACCTCCTCAGCGAGAAAACCATGCAAAAAGGCATTTTTTACATCCAATTGACGTATGATCCATCCACGTGAAATCGCAAGAGCTAAAATAAGGCGAATGGTGGTCGGCTTGACCACAGGACTGAAGGTTTCAGTGTAGTCAATACCTTCCTGCTGACGGAAACCTTGTGCTACCAAGCGCGCTTTATAGCGCTCAACTGTCCCATCAGAACGCAGCTTAATACGAGAAATCCATTTACAACCAACAAGATTCTTTCCAGATGGACGAGGAACAAGCGTCCAAGTTTCATTATGCAACAGGGCATGGAACTCCTCTGCCATGGCTTCTCGCCATTGAGGAAACTAAATTGCCTGGCTAAAACAAGTTCCACATCAGTTACCTGCGTGGACAAGGAGAAAATCTGTTTGGGTTTGGTAATGCCCGCCTTAAGTCGGGTTAGCATGGGATGCCCACTCACTGATGTAGGTTGCGAAGAGGTTTCAATTTGTGTGGAAACAATGGAAGAGGAGCTGGGAAGGTTTGTGTTTGTGGAACTTACAGCAGTTGTTGGGGAAGACCTTGGACTTAAATCATGAGAACTTGCTTCTGACAACGGCTGAGGAAGGGTGCTGGGGTTGGTGATAAGTTGTGTTGGTGGTAGGCTATTGAATGTGGCTACAGCAGGGGAAGAATGGACAGTAGGTGTGGTTAGAGGATTTGTTGTTTGGGATTTCTTTGGTGCCGCTTGCTGTCCACAACTCCGAACTATTCTAAACATATCCATGAATCGAGGGACTTTGGTTGGGAATCTACGAGGCAAACCAGGGACTGGGAGGCTATGAATTCTGGGTATCACAACGATGGGGTTGATTACGGTTATGATCCAGCAGACTACCAACATAAGTATGCTTCCAATACGCATCGTTCTGGCAGGAAATACGGGGATGTACTCTAGAAAAAGCGTTGAAGAAGCTGACGTTCATTCAATTCAAGCGGGTAGTAAGAAAGAAAGGGACTCCAACTTTGTCTTGGTGCCAATCGCAACTAGCTTCGGAGAAGAAGGAGGAACTACTGAATACGGGTATGCTAAAGTAGACGATGAAAGCACTGGTTATTCGTACAAAGAAGAAGAATGGGAGCTTTCTATAGTGTTGGAAGGCTTCCCTAACGCGGGTGAATTTTACCTGTAAAAAAGGAAAAAACAAGGCTCTGCTGCGACCTTTGGGAAGTAAGAAAAGGAGTCTACTCGGGTAGCACCGAAGGGGGAAGTCAGTGAATTCGTCAATAAATAGAGTTGCTATAAATAAGCCATTCTCCAAGGGGAGAGTTGTACACCACAACATCATAGCAGTCTAATCGTGAGCTGGAAGCCAACTATGAATAGGAATAGGTTGCAAGGGTAGCAATCACTATGGCAGGTGCCCTTGCTCCATCCTAAAACTTAGGGGTAAAAGAGAGCTGTCCATTCATAAAGAAGAAGTGGGTGAGCGGAACCGGAGTCCCTTGAAGCAGTGGCAACATCAACAGCTTCATTTTAGTTTTACCGGGGAGAGTCCTCCACAAATCCATATGGTAAGCCAGACTTCTTATTCTAATCGGCCACAGGCCAGGTACTACGAGTCAAGCAGCTTTGAGCAGGAAGTCCCATCCTTAGGCAACGGCCAGTTATCAACGTTGATACGAGAGCTTTAGCAACCTATTAGTATCCTGTATTGAAGTCGGCGAAGTAAGGCAACAATCTACGATGTCGGTTGAGGGTGGACGTAGTTCAGCTCGACCAGCGGGAGGTACGGGAAAGGGATTAGTGCATAAGCAAACTAGTTAGAAAACTGACTGAAAGCTACGGTGCTAAACCTCAGAACTACACGTACTAGCTATGTTATTTGAAAGCTTTACTGTGCGTTCAATGCTGTAATGCCTTCCATGCGTTAATGCGAAAAATGCGAGACGTACGTTATTTAACTAACTGCGATCCTATGCGTTATTACAAGCGTTAATAGCTAATGAAATGCGTACTTACACGCTCAAACGTCGCACACCTTATCCGTACCATAGCTAACTACTACACATTTGACGAATGCCAGTCTGCACCGGTTGAGCTAGTAGATTACTCGGATCTGGGAGCTGCTGTTGAAAATGGTAGATCTGCTTTCGACTTCTTTATCGATGCGTTAAGGGGGAACCCGCTGACCGAACAACTCAACGTTTTCCAAGGAGATGGACGGGCCTTGTACGGCAACTGCTAAGAGAAAGCGCCCTTTGATCGATTTGGTTCACCCAATGTTCTTGATTGGGATGGCTGTCGACAGATCCTTGCTTTGATTCATATAAATAGGTAGAAGAAAGCTAGCCCGACCTACCTAAGGGAGTCGCATTACTCACCCGAAACCTCGAAAAAATCACTCTTGTTGGTTTGATCCAGAAAACGTCAGTTCTAGCGCGTTATTTTCAAACTTACTTGATTCAATGAGTACGGCAACACGCTCTAGGTGCTAACTTACCCGCACCCTTACTAATAGCTTATCAATAGATGGGTGGAAAAAGGCTTATGGCTAGGGCATAAATAAAGGAGGCTACCCACGCTACTACGAATACCTTTAGTTCATTTCTTCTTGACTACTAAACGTTGGGCGTTGACCATCGTTCGGGCTACTCAGAGAGCAGACAGAGCGAATACCTTACAATAGGAGTTTTTCTTCAAAGCTAACAGACCCGGGGTGACAACTAAAAGCTCAGATAGGCTACTCCGTTAGGACCGGAGATCGAACCTACTAAACGAAGGAGGGTAGTTTTTATTAAAAGAAGACAGAAGCAACGGGCCTTGTATTGCTCGGAGTAGAATCCGGCGTACCAGGTGTAGTTGGCCAACATAGATAGAATAGATATAGAAGTCGGCGAAGATGGTTCAGTTGGAGTACCCGTTGATGTTGGAGTTGAGAGCCCTACTTGTGAGTTGATAGTTGGGGCGAGACTAACTTGCTGTTGAAAGGCATCCGCGCTTGGTCGGTGAGCGCTATTAGAATGACTTGCTTTACCACACCTTTTCTCTTTTGGAGTACCGCACTTTGCCCGACTTTCCCTTTAGAGCAAGACGGTAACACGAGGGTGGAGCTTATTGATTTGGACGCGTCCCTCTCTTTGTTCTAACTGTTCGGGAACTAGGTAATTCAAAATCATGCAGGCCCCGGGAAAGCACCCTCTTTCGTTGATCAGTACGAAGATGCTGGAATGGAAATCGAGTAGAAGAAGAGGCTCCGGATCCTACTGAAACCCACCAATAGCTGTAAACTACCTTCGTTGTGCCGAAAGCAGCATCTCAGGCGTTGTTTTCTTTTTTATGGAAATAAGAATGCTAAATGGCTTTCAGATTGGACCACCCCCTAACGAGGGACTTAAGGCAGCTCATCGGAGTTCGGTCAGCGATCATGTTATGGCGGGAAGAGTTGCTTGGCCAAATAGAGATTTGGGATTTCTCAGTCCAGTGATAGAGTTGGCTCTCCCTTTGCTTTGGATTTGGAAAGTCAAAAATATAGGGTATATATAAAGTGCTCGACCACGCGGGAGAGGGTTTCTATAATGCTCTACTGAAAGGAGAGGGAATACGAGTCTATTTCCAGCAAGTAGATCGAGGTTGTTATAACCACCCAGATTCGTTCTATCGCACGTAATCTAACGGGTTAACCCTGGAGCAAATAGGTTGAGGCGAGTTAGACCGCACGCAATCGTAAATAGAGAGTCTTTCTAGCTTCTATGAGTCCACCGACGGCGATTCACCGCCAGTAATCCAATTTCATTGAACTCGAACCTATCGAGGGCAGGTAGATAGAAAGGGACATCCCTATTGATAGCGGAAGCGAGTGCAAGGTTTATATCCTTGGTCGAGAAAACCTGCGTTGACACAACTTGTCGATGCGTTGCTCGATCAAGAACTCTCCAGTAATGTAAGTACGCATTTTGGCAGAGCATAGGTATAGGGACAGGGGGGATCACTTTTAGAAGCCAGGGTATGAAAGAGTTTGCTGACAAAGCTTCCCCGCTTAAGAACCTTTGTCAAGCTTACTGCTTGCCCGCCAACGTTCGATAGACCTTCTCTCTCAACGTTAGAAGCGAAGGTGGCGTGAATCTAGCATCTGCAACTAGAGAGATTGCTTTCTCGTTGCGTTGAGCGGAAGGTCGAGATGGCCCTACTGTTTTTCTTCTAAGAGGAGAGTGTAGATCTTATAGGCGGGCTTCCCACATCTTAAGCTAGGCGCTGCGTAAAAAAAGAAAGCTGTCTGGTCTCTTTCTCGAAGGTAGGAATAGGAAAAAGCCGGGTTCTTTCGGTTACAAGGTAGAGAATAGGAGCGAGCAGCCCAACTATTAGGCAACGATGTCCAACGATGGTTGACTTTGGAATGAATAGCGTTGCTGACCAATGATAACCAACATTCCAACCTTTCTAATCGAAGACTCATCCATCTGTCAATTAAGCCCCAACCTCCTTCAGGGTATGTTTCCGACGTCACAGTCAGACTGGAAGTCCGTACTTCATCTCCCAGAGCTTATTGCGGATTTCATTGCCCAAGAAAAAGGACCGATTCTGACATCTTCCTATAGGTCCGGAATCTTCCATTTTCTACAGAGGCGATTGACCTACTAGCGAAAAGGCGAAAAGATAGATATGAACAGAACAGGTACGGCACTCCCTAAATAGGTAAACTTTTCATATCCTTCCCATCCGATATCAGATATCCGATGACCCCCTACTCCTACGTATATTTTGCCTTTGAACCTTCTCGTCAGCTTCGTTAAGCTTTGCTTGCGGATCGCGTACTCGTCATTGCAGCTCAAAGGAAGCCTCGCACTCGGTTCACGTACTTGACACACAGCTTTCTGTCTCTATCGTACACCAATCTTCTATGCCTGCCTCTTTTCTGCTCACTTATCTATTAGAGGAGACTACCACTCAACTCAAGCCCGATGTTCTGCTATCTATTAGAGTACTACTGATCAACTAGAGGTTCTGTAAGAAACGAAAGCCAAATTTGGTTAATGTTGAAGCTGCACCCCTTCTCATTGTTGTATGGGCGAGGTTCTGCAAGACCTTGTGCTGTGGCCAATCACGCACAACTCTAATACAACCCTCTGCGCCACTCACTGCTTCAACTGCGTCAACTCCGTGCTCTCCTTCTCGCACACTGTGCCCCTCTCCTCTCCGGGGCGTTCTTTCCCCAGTTCCTATGAAAAAGGAGTTTACTTCATTCGATCTTGAGCAACTAACTGGATTTATTGAATCACAGACATAGGGGTCATTAGATTCAGATATGAAAGAAGAGGCGATGGAATCCAACTTGACTATCTGTCCTATGGCATAAGATTCAAGGGAAAAAGAAGACACAAAAAAGAAGAGAGCAGAGCTAGACTTTCTATTAGCGAAGCGGAGTCATCCGATCATTCATTTAATGCTTGCCGACGTGAAGCATCATTATCCGACGAAAAGTCCAGCGCAGAAGGAGAATTGATTTAACTAAAAGCAGGTGTTTACCTACATAAGTTCATTGAAATGCTAAACAGGAACTGCTACCCTCTGTAGGATCAGAGTACCCAAGGGTTTAAACCTAGGTTCGAAGGAACTAATCCATCGCTTGCTGTGGTGAAGCACATCAACTACAGTGGGCACATTAGCACTTGATCATTAGCTCCTAGTATTCCGTATTCCACCTAGCAAGAAAACTAAAGCGCTAACGCGCTAGGGACTGTATAACCGTCTGCTCTCGGTGGTTTGACACGCCACTTAGGCTCCACAGTCTCTTCTTGCCGTGCCAGTGGACCACGAAGCTTTGTCTACAAAGACATTGATTTTCGCTGGTCTATCGATTTCACTGCCGGTGCTTTCTTAAAGTCTTAAGCTAATCAATACGATGGAATCTTGTTTAGGGCTCTTCAAGAGAGCTGACAAAGAAAGAAGTCCTAGCTAAAACGAGAATCGAATTAGGGGAAAGAACGAGGAAGGTCTTCCCACTAGAATCAAGCGATCGTCTAGCCATCGACTAAAGAAAGGAATGACTTTTCTTCCCCAACTAGTCGACTCCTTCGACTTTAGAGGTCTAAATTGACTGATTTTAGGAACTTGGTTGAGACCCGCCATGAAACCGGATGTCATGACTCGACAGGGTATATGGATTGACCTCCTATATGGTCTGACGGTTAAGTCATTGGCTATAGACTTCTCGATGCACTGATCAGTCTCACTTCCCATGAGACCGAAGCGGAGGGGCGACGAAGGAGCGGATGGCACTGCTAGTCCTACTCCCTTAGTCCATATCCGTATGTCATTATAAGATGGTAAAGGCCCACATCTTCTTTCCAAATCTTTGATTGGTTATACTACTTGAATGAGATTGATTTGAAAGCAGCTTGGATGGCACTTTTGCTCATAATATACTACGTTTTGCATTCTGTAAATGGATGTCCTTCAAAGTACGGATTCTTACGGCTGATCGTCTTATTCGCTTCGGTATCCATAAAGATACGTCTTCTAACCTCTTCAACTCAGCTTTGGGGACCAGGGGCCATCTCTTCATAAAGCGAGCTACTAAGTGAACGTTTTCATGGTCCGTCGGTGCGCTCATTCCGCCTTTCTTTCTTTCGTCCCGTAAGAAATCAGTCTTTTCGCCTTGTATAGCGGCGAGATCGAGAGAATTGGATCTTTTATCGCTGCTCGTTCTGCGTCACATGCGTATGTGAAACTGGACCGGATCGTGAAATAGGTCTTTCCGAAACTTGGACTGAATTCTAGTAGTTTGGTCCTTCCGACTAACCTTGTAATAGGGGCGCTCGACAGGACGCTTTCAAAGGTATCCTATAGTAATTAGTTAGGATTTGATCGGATCCCACGTCTCGGATATTCACCCAGTAGTCTTAGCTTTACGACACTTCCTTCTTCTTTCTCTTTAGATAGGAGAATCTCTGCATATAGTAGAATATCTAAGTCTTGCAATGAACAAGGGATTCAGCCTTTACCCTTTTCTCTTAGTCTTTTATATGTATAAACCGTGGCTAGTCCAGATAGACTGATTGGGGCATACAGTCCCAAAGTCAAAGACAGGAAGAATGAACCAAAGGTCCACTGGAAGAATGACCTTATTCAAACATAGGGTACTTGAAAGGAAAAAAGAACTTGATCGATTCACTGGTAGCTTTTCGCACACTATCGGATCTTGGGCGAGGCAGAGATGACTTCGAGATAAGAATCAGGTACGTAGAAAGGAGGGGTAGAAGATCGAGTGAAGAAGGTTCGTTGAGCGCCCAGGATCGCAATCATTTGCTTTCTTTCAGAACCTAGCGTTAGGAGAGTGATGACTGATTCAAGTCCGTCACAAGGTGCCAGAGTGGACTTCTAAGCAAGATCGAGTATAGAGTGAGGAAAGTCTTAGGCTGAAAAGACAAGAAGTAGGTAGCCGTTATCAGTCCACCGAAAGTGGGAAATCTCCTGGACGAGTGGGAAGTGAAGTGACGAGTGAAAGTCATTCATTCTCATGCTATTTGTCTTGCCTATTTCCTCACTTTTCTTAAGCCTGGGGTTCGAAATCCATACTCTATTGTTTTCTTCCCCGCACTATCCGAAGCCCTATATAATAGAAAAGGGGAAAGACTTTCAGTCTCAAACACCACTAGGGAGATACCGCTTTTTGTCTGAGAATCATTGAAAGACGAGAGATGTAATCCCAACAAGAGCTAGTCTAAGCAAGAACAAGCAGTAGATCTCTCTGCTGATTTACATCATGTACTTTCCCTTCACTTTCACGCGATCATAGCTTTCGATCACAATGTCGTATGTGACGATCAATCCCTTTAGCCCTCTGCTTAGCTACTGAAGTCCCCGATTGACTCCCCTTTTTCTCTTTTGTAGAAAAGAAAGTCTTATCCTTCAATGGTTCTTCTCTTTCCTGTTCTAGTGGGATGCTTGCTTATTCAAAGATGCTTGAAATCGTAGTTATGAGCTTCCGATGTGTATTCATACATAAAGAGGGATAGGGATAAAGTACGATTCTATGCCATATTTGACTACTCAGATTGGAATGCAAGGTTCTGAAAGAAATGTTCCAAACCGGGGAAAAGAACTTCAATCGACTTAAAGCAAGCATGTGAAGCCAAAGCTGGATGACCGGACTGTAGTCACAGCAAGACAGTCGATCGATCCCTTCCCTCGCTGCAAGAAATGGCTTTGGTTCGGGCAGTATAGAAAGAATCTCGTAATAAAGGATAGGCTAGTGCGAGCTGGAGTTAGCAAGTAGCAAGCAGCTAGCAAGCAAAGCCGAGTTCGACTTAGTAGCTAAACTGGGTACCGAAAGAGAACTCCTAACTCGTTGACTTGAGGATTGGGGACCTTTCTTTCGCCAGGTGAACCCGAAGCACTGGACTGAACTTGACTTCGAGCCAGATCTACTCCTTTCACTGGAACTTGACTTGACTTTATTCCATTCCCGAAATCCTCGTGTTCAATCTCAATCCCGACTTACTTATTAGGTTAGGTCTTTCACAAAAACTAATGATTTGCTTTGATTTGAGCTAGAATTGGATCCGGTTCTTCGCCTATAGTAGAGAAGAATTCAAGTAAAGAACAAGTCCAGTGGAGAACAATTCAAGGAAATGAAATCCTTCTTCTTTCTAGTAGACTGGCTGGCAAAGTTAGTTGTACCACCAGCCTTCGGCCTTGTTGAGAAAGGCGGTTGTCTCGGTCATTCATTGATGAGTCTGAATCTAAATAGTTCAGGATGGGTCGACTTGCTGCTGCACGAATGGATCTAATCTTTCTGTTACAGGTGGTTCTCCACAGACTTTGCTCTCTAGAATCCGGAAAATCTCTGGTTGGGGTGAGGGAGCGTCACAAGACTGTCCAGAAGCGGGGCTTTACCACGATATGGGTCAATGGTTAACAACGACTTCCAGTTCTCGAGCCGAATAACTTGACGCGAGCAGGTTGCCATTCTTCATGGTATGAAGGCAAAAGGAATCGAAGCTCAAGATAAAAAGTCATAAGTAAGGAATATTAAGTGTGCTTTAGGTTAAGTTTCCTAATCTATTTATCCTTTCCTTAATACTCGGCTCATGTCAGCATTCTCCTATATACAGGCTCTGTCTAAAGACCCTTATTAATTAGTAAAGGGGCTCGGAGAAGAATAGAAGTGTTAATAAGGCAGGCATCATGACTGGTCAAGATCCAAGGCTTTTCCTATAGGTTCTTCGGCGTTTACCGGGTCGAACCAAGAGCCTACCCTCTCCTTATAAAAGAAGGTAGACGGTCAACTTTCGACTGACCCATTTGCATATGTCCTCACTCTCGGGTGTACCAAGATGAAAGTCTTCGATCAAATAAGGGAAAGTCAATGGAATCCTTATGACTATTCGGACCTTTACTACTGTGCTTCGAATCAAATTCTCAATCTGCTGTGCCCATCTCGTACAGCATAAGCTGGGCACATAAAGTCAATCTTTCTTATTCGAAATAGCGATTGGTAAGAGCGAGCCCCATTTTCAGAGGCAGACGCAAGTGCTTCAAGCATCAACATCCGGCCGAGGAAGTGACTGGGGAAGAAGCCTCTCCGGGCGCCGCTGCAGAGAGCGAAGAAGAACTATCCACAGTTTGTGCAACTAAAAATGAGCTAGAATACAAAGCTTTGGCTCATCAGGGCGGATGAAAGAAGCCGCACCCAACCTGCTGTAGGCTGCTCGCTAAAGACCAACCAAATCCTATGAAAAGCCGGTGTACGAAAGGTTCCCATGCTCAGGAGTAGCCTTTCTAGTTTGTTCAATTTCCAGAACGGTCAAGATCACCAGGTATGGTACGGTCCTCTAACTGAGGAGGGCACTCCAAGCAAGCTAATTTGCATTCTAAAATATACTGACTTCGTCTGTCAAAGAAGATATATACTTAATGGAGTTTCCGAAGTTTTTCCTAAAACAAGCACGAGGGAACGGTCAGGAGATAACTCGTATCGGGAGAAGAGTAGAAGACACACCGTATAAGCTTTTGTAGGAGAAAGCAGACCGAGTTTCAAACCTAGGATAGGAGTCCTTTTTTTATTGACCTTGAAGTTCCGGCATACAAGTAAGCACGAACATGAATAAGAACAGGCAATTCAATTTTCTCACAATAGGATATATTGAATAGGCATAATAGCCCGACTGCTAGTTATTGGAATTATTACATAACCTTTATGTATTATAACCTTATTTTGAAGGAGCAAGCCAGCTTCGGTAGTGGTAGTAGCTTCAAAGGAATTGGTAGTATATCTTTAATAGGAAAGCATTCATAATGTATGAAGTCAACCCATGTTGAAGCTCTTGAACAATGAAGTGAAGGGCTTGACTTTCGAGTTTGATCTGGTTTCTCCGGTGACAGTGCCGATACAATCTTTTTTTTTTTAGGTGCCACTTTCTAAGGGCGTAATCGTAATCAAGATAAGATGCCAGTTCCTTCCAATATGAGTGTCAGACTTGCATCACACTGGTCTTGGTTTCCCGAAAGAATTCTAACCCAAGAAGCACTTTGAAGTCATCCATCACTACAATAGAAAAGTAGGTCCTTCCCTCATAAAAATAGAAAGAAATTCTTATCTCGAAGCCGAGAAAAGGAAAATATATGTGAGAAACTCTCTCCTTTCATTTAGAGTATGTTTTCAGTTACCAGCTAGGAAAGCAGGACTAGTTATCAATATATAATTTCATTGATAGTACGCCGGCTAGTAGGAAAGCAAGCGGATAAGAAGACTAACATATGGAAGTAGTCACTCTCTGTCCTTGAAAGTACGTCTTTCAAAAGAAAGAGCTAGTCTAGTAAGGGAAAGAGCCCTACCTCTTCGACGAGTTTAAGCAGGGTAAGCAGTAAGGAGCGGATAAGAGTTGTCCTCTGTCCGTACCTCTAGTCCAAGTTCTTTCTGTAACGTAAAGAGCTCAGGTATTGGTCTTCAAAAGTACTCCGGTTTACGAGCGATGGGATTCCTTAGAAGCCCGAGCGGAGAAGGCAAGGCTAGCTGTCTGTCCTATACGTGCTAATCTCTCCTTTCTATTCTAGTTAGGTAGCGAAGCGGTGTACTCAGGTTAGGGAAAGCGGGAACTGTCACACCTGTCTTCTCGGCCTGACACACTTGATCTTATGGGGTACCCCGACTTCCGATATCACCTGAGGCAAGACCAGAAATTCCATCATTTTTACGGGGTTTATGAAATGGGAATTTACTTATTCCCAGCTCGCGTAAAACAAGTGGAGAAAATCGGTCAAGTCTGCCGCTGGCTTCTCTCTGTCTTCCTACTATACATAGAAAGAAGGCTAACGAAAGAACAAGCAGAAACCTGTTTGAAATCCGAAAGAAAACCTCGGGGAAAGAGAAAAAGAAAGCAATTCCCGTAGGCCGGGTCATCACATGACTCTAAGGCGCGTTTTGCATGCCCCTAATCCTGTCTCCTTCCGATGGCTCACAAATGGCGATATAGCTCCTTTTTTACACGACGAAAGTCGGGGGTCTCATCCCTCATCGGATGTTCCAGCTGGACAAGCTAATCTCCCTGGGTTCTGAAACTGCAAGAGAAAGTGATAGGTCAGTGGCCCTGAATCCCTTGGCTTCCCTTTTCTTTTCATGTCAATGAATATCATACGCGGAGACCCGAGGAAGTTTACAAAGCTAGCTCTTCGTATCCTTGGCAGGTGTAATAAGCTCTCGTTTCTCTTTCAGAATGACTTGTCGAGTACAGGGTCTTCTTTGTATAGGACTGACAGACTCTGTCTAAAGACCTTTAGAGTACTATGATCTTTTTTAAGCGTGGTCAGCGAATGAGGGAGAGGGCAAATTGAAAGCTTTCTTGATCGAGAAAGCAAGGTTGAGGGTTAGAACATTACGGATGATGGTATTCAAGCTGGAAAAGAATGGCATTACAAGGCAGTCTCCCTTAGAAAGAAAGGACTAAGCGAGATCAAGTCATTACTCCCGGATCCTTCCGTAAGAGTGCCTAAAGTAGATGTTTATCTCTGCCTCACTGTAAGGGTTTCAGGTTTCGCTTGCTTATGTTATCTGCTCTCACCTAAACTGAATAGTGCACCTTTAGTTGGACGTAGTTACCTATTGAAAATATTGCATTGGAACTACTATCGCTAGAAGCTCACCTTCTTCGATAAAGTGTAAAATAACTTCCTTCTTCAATTCAAGGAGTTTATGCACCTGCGAATGATTTGACCGACCCTGCTCCTGCCACGACATTTGCACATTTAGATGCAACTACCGTACTATCAAGAGGGTTGCCAAAGGTCTCTATCCAGCAATAGATCCTGACGATTCAACGTCAACTAGGCTCCAACCTCGGATCGTTGGCGAAGAGCATTATGAAACTGCACAAAGAATGAAGCAAACTTGCCATTATCCCAAATTACAGGAAGTTAGTGAGTCTTCGAAATTTTCGGTACTATATGAACCAGATAGCTAGGTAATGAAGAGGACTCATTGAGCAGAGTTTCCGGTACTTGTTGGCCAACGAGGGTTGAGCTTACTTATTAGCTTTGCGCTGGGAGTCGTTCATATCGGCTCGTTCTATCCTTTATGATATGAGAGGCGAATCGTGCCATCTCTTCATAAAGCCCTACTAATAAGCGTATCAAAGCCTGCCTTTCATGTATAAGCTAGCTCCTTCTGATACAGTTGTTGTTGATATCGCATCTACCACCATCCCTATTGACTTCCCTTTATATAGTCGCTCATCTTCAGTCCAGCTATTCAACCTTCGAAGGAAACCACGGGCGCACGCTCGATCACTTAGTAAAGATGGGCTTATAAGGCGAAGAGCTCGGTGACAAAAACGTTGCCTATAATAAAAAATAGAAAGCGTAAGTGAAAGTGGTAAGTTTTGACTATTACAGGGCTAGTTAACGGCTGTCTTGCCTATCGATTTAAAACTCTCGTTAATCAATTCATGCTCGTATAGCTCATTTTTCTTTTCTCTTCTTTGGTTTGTCTAAAGACCCTTGCTGGTTGGACAGCAGCTCCTCCCTTCCTTATTAATTCAGGCTTGGGTGACTCGGTTCTACTAATACGTTGCTACCGTTCCCCAGGGAGTCTCCGACTTCAATCTATTAGAGTTATCTCCAGCTTCTTATCCGAACTGCCTGGAGTTGACTTTCTTCCTCTTCCAGAGGGGATTCCTTGACTTCGTAACCTAACTTTAGGAAGGAATTTAGGTTGACACTCTCAAGTGGATGAGATCGGGAGATATAACAAAGAAGGAGGAAGTCTCTCTACTATGCGAGATAGGTTGGTTACACTAGGTCTGCAGATAGGGCAGGCTCGATTAGTTGCGTACACTAAGCTCATCTTTGGAACAAGGTTCTGAAAGAAAGATTAGCCTTCTTATGAAGCTGAAGAAAGAGCAGATAATGACCCGGCTGCGACCCTTTCATAAGAATCAAAATAGGAGACAGGGGAAGACGAGATATTGAAAGGCTTCAATTTCACAGGTAAAGGACAGACTGATTGCATCTACCGGGCACTGGACTTATTGGCTTAAGAAGCACAAGTGTGCAGGACCCAACAATAGGATCCCGGCTAAAGCCCGTATATGTAGATGTCTTCTTCCTGGTTCCAAGATTCACTTTCATTTCAGGGGCTAGGGTGGCACGAGCTTGGGTTGTCGGCGGTGTGATGGATACGTAGAAGACTAGACGTTGATCTTTTTTTTTTTTAAGATTCTCCAACAAGGAGAAAGCATTGAAGGGCTGCAACAGAGCAATAGGAGGCAAGACAAGAGACTCATGAATAGAGGTGAGAACATCCACAGCATGTCGGTAACTAATCAAAGGATATTGCTAGAGGTATGAGAGCAAGCCCAAAGGTATGTTTTTACATAAAGTAAGTTCAGTTGCAAGCCGAAGGCATACATCCAACGGGCGAAGTAACGGGCCCGCGGAGCTTATGATTGTGGTAGTCATTGCGAACATCTCTCCCCATTAGCAACAGATAAGAATTTTCAAACCACAAGAAGGGATCTCCTATTGAACGATAGGAAAATGAGTTCTTCCAGTTGGCATTCATTAGTCCGGTTGGGTAGGATCTCTTGAGTGGGCTTGGTTGGCCTTGCGAGTCAATACGCTTCACCCCTTTCCTTTACCTTGACTTTCCCAAGTCAATAGACTTGCCCTCTGAGATGCGCATAATCGTCTATCTGCAGAAAATATTTTTCTCTTCAAATAAAAGAGAGATTGGAGATTGACTTTCCTGGAATGAGTGTGTTAAGTACCCATCCCTTTTGAATAAGCTAATAAGAGAGGCTTTGGCCGGGCATCAGACATCCTTTCAAGCATCACAAACCTATTCGATGCTGTCCCTTGGCTTTGGTCTTTTCGATAGACTTTCCGTAGCTCAGTACTGCAGATCGTTGAAAGAGGAATTTCTTGTGACAACTGTACTTACTGCAGTGCAGTACTTGTTAAAAGAGAGAGAGCCCTCCCGTTATGACTCAAAGAAGGTAATAAGCTAATAGATGGGCCTCATCTCAAAAAAGGTAGAGGAGAGATAGAATGAGTCAATGCGCATTGCTAGTTGAGATTGAATGTGGGTATTTAGACTCTCTATTCTATAATAAAGAGGCTCGGGAAAGAAAGAAAGAAAGAGAGGAGGGCAAAGAGGAGCCATGAGAGCACCAACGAAAGAGAAGGATTAGCAGTCGTAAGGCCGATAAATGCAGTCTACTCACAAACTATAGAAAGTCTCCCTGTCTGACTTTTACCTAGTGTGATAGAGAGAGTCTTCATCCTTCAATCGATTCACTAAGCAAGAACAAAGCCTTAGTTCAGTTACGGCATTCATTCCATCCCCATCACCTATTTCGGCCACCTTCTTTACAGGTTTGAGTCCCGGAATGAAGCTCTAAACTTCAATGAATCAACCTTCGGCAGTCTGAAGACCCTGCTGTGCATTAAAACTTACTTGCCATCATCCGCTCTGGTTCTTATCAAACTATTCCTTACTACAACTACAGGTTTGATGGAATTGTCTCAGTCTATTTTATCTTAAGAAGGCCTAACTCCCTAACTACGAACTAATGCTTATGGGCAAAGGAGGTAACTTCACTGCTCCCTTCACTTTCAAGAAGCCATCGCCAAATAGTTATCTTAGTATCGAAGTCTGATTTTGACAGCTTGTAGATGTGCTTGTCGAGGAGCATGCATAAACTGAAAGACTTGATTCACAGCAAAGGTCATGTCGGGCCGGGTCAACGTGAAAGACTTAAGGCCTCCCACCATACTTGTATAGTTCCTTGGATCAAGTCTTTTCTTTGAGTCAAGCCTGACGCGACTAGCCTGACCTTTTCCTCCTCTTAGTAATGGGAATCACGACAACCACATTCCCCCAGGTAGTGAGCCCGTGAAAGGCCCAATAGTCAACAGTAGACACAGGATCTCGAAATGTCGAGGTTCTGACGATCGGATAGGAAATCTACTCTATCTACTGATGCGGGAAAGGCAGTTGAGGTTGTGCAACAAAGGAGACATGTGATCAATTTGTCATCCTTTCTAACCGATCCATTGCGTGTCACGTCGCCCTATCCATAGAGGAAGAAGGCGTATGTTCAAGTCTCAAATCTTTCCTACCCGTGTAGTATAGTCAAGCTTTATAGCGTGCCTCCCTTCTTTGATGATGTTGTAACTTCTCTGAAACTATAGCTTCCAGCAACTATTGATGCAGGAAGAAAGCACTAGAAATTGGTCTCGCTACGTGTCAGAATTTTGATATGATGAATCTCCAGACATTGACCCGCCAAGAGTTTACCATGCAGAGGAAGATAGATTGACTAATGAGCGAGGTACCTTAGCTTATATGTGGCCTGGTTGACACCTTCCTTTGCAGATTCATCGCATGAGCGCAGAGAATACTAGACTATGGTTCGGGTAGCGCATTGAGATGAGTCCCATATTTATAGCGTTTACTCGGCTGAAACAGATTCATATAGGGAAGCTGGTCAAACCAAAGACTCAGTCCGAGCAAGAGACTAAACATAAAGGTCAATCGAAAGTCCCTCTTCTCTTGGAAGAGAGGTAGAGCGCGTCGACGAAGTCCTCGGATACCGGCAGGCAGGCTAGACGAGTTGCGTCAAAGAGTGCGGCTTTGGTCCCGCTTTATTCAGGTTTGACTCCTCCACAACAGGTTATTCAAGATCGAAACGAGTTAGTATGCTGTCCCGGAAGAGGAGGGTTTACCACATAGAAGTTTGACGAAAAGAGGGATATGGGCGATCATGAAGCGACTCGCGCCCGGATCATCCGTCAAGGATCGAAGGAGCTGCTGCAACTGATCCAATGGAGATTGTGCCACTTCCGTCAACGTCCTGTGAACTAGTATGAGTGAATCCCGTGGAACCAGTAGACAGAGTCTCCATATCAATCGCTGCATACATGGTCGCAGGCTTCCAATTGAGAGGCGTACTCTACCCTCATCCTGCTTCCTGTCTGCCTTGTGGATGGAATCCCTATGTAGATGGGTTTCAGGAGGCTACCCGAACAAGTCAATGAGAGTCCCGCTGTAAGAATGTGCACATCTTGCTTCGAGGTTGTCAACCAAGACTGTCTTCTATCTTCATTCAATGCCAACGAAAACAGCAGCTATTGCTGCTGGGGATGCCGTTTCTCGTGAACTCTCCGTGATAGGATAGAAAAGGTAATTGGAACTGAAAGAGAACCTATCCCATAGAGGAAGAGGGACCATGCCTATAGCAAGCAGGGAAGAGATCTTTCCGAGCCCCCCATGCCGACTTATAGTATGAAGAGGCGAGTGAAGCAAAGAGACCCTCCGCCGATGAAACTAGCGATGCTCGGGGGCGCCTTTATTCGGTCTTCGCTTGATGACCCCTCACGACTTCGGGAAGGGTATTTATACTTGTTACGGAGAGAGACCTCCTACAAAGGAAGCGAAATAGAAGGTAGAGCGAAAGACCACGTCACTCACTTAATTAACTAACTGACAACTGACCAACTTAATGACTAGGGCTGACTCACGGCACAAGAGGATGAATTCAAAGAAAGAGCTAAAGTGGGAGATGAAAGAAGAAATGCAAAGAAGAGATAGAAGTGGAGAATCTTTAATCGATCTCGCATTGCGACTCCTTGGAGTTCTTCATAGTGATCGTTACTCAGAATAGAAAGCGGAGCTCCCCCGCGATGCTGATTAATATTAGTGGCATCAGTTCGGTACCGGCGTAAGAGAAGAGATCACCAAATGTTTCATGCGAGAATCCGAAGTAGCGATTCCCTTCCTCGTTCAGGAAAGGCTGGTTTGACAACCGGGTACCAAAAACGTTCCAGCGTAAGATCAGGAGAGGATTGTGAAAGAAAAGCAGCTTGTGCCCAAACCTCTTTTAGTAGATAGAAACGGAGATAGGAAGCCCGTAGAGACGGATGAAAAGGAACCCGGAGAAAGAAGCCTGTGGTGAAGTTCCGCTTGAAAGCAATGGATGGCATCCTCGCTAAGCTCCGGCTGCAGAAGGAGTTATGTAGGCGGAGTTGTCTTGTGGGACTTCACATTCGTGCTTTGAGGCAGATGTGTCAGTTAATCCATTAGCAGTAGGAGTAGGAGCTGGAACAGTGGAGTAGAAAGATTCAATCGATCAGGAAAGCAAGCGAGCAGTCTCAGTACAGTAGTCACCGAAATCTAAGACAGGGCACCGTGGAAATAAACTCCCGGCCGGATAGGTTCATTAAGCAGTGTGCGGTGCGGATTCTCAAATATGGTATGGGCAGAGTGGGCGGTTTCTACCAAGAGACTATGGAACTAGTCATCACCACCTTCTTTAAAGGATAGAGGATCGAGATCCAGCCAAGCCTTAGACCGGAGCGTCCCCGCCTGCCAAATCCTCAGAGTCAAAAGGAAGTCAGAGTCCCGTAAGGATTTCTTTAACCAATCGTTATGTTAGCTTTCTAAAATAGTTTTCGATTTCGAGCAAATGTAAACCCACTCGACCACAAGTTGAAAACAAGAGCAAATAGCCCTTCTATCGAAGAAGAGAAAATCTCTCTTGAAGGAAAAGGCCCGTAACGCTTACACGACTATAGAGTTACAGCACCTGCCGAAAAGAAACTTTGTCAATAAAGAAATGGATTCCCCAAATAAATAAGAATGGAATTCCTAGAAGTTGACCTGCTTCCTGCCCGTACCAGAAACATTCTATTCTCTCAGCAGACCAAGAGCTGGAACTGCTAAACGAAGGAGCTAACTTACTAGGTAGAAAAACAAAGGAGCCACTCCCTTTGGACATCCTCCCTCGATTAGCGAGCCAGTTTGCACTGGTATTCCCTTCCCATGACATTGGATAAGGTAACAGACCAATCTACTCAACCCCTATCTGATAGTGCTAGCAAAGCCATCACCTTCGAGGAGCCTGATAGAAGTCAAAGAAGAACCCAGGGTGGACGTAGTTCAGCTCTACCTACTAGGAATGGAATGAAACACACATCGTTGTTGAGCCGACAAAGAGTGCCTATGTGACGTTATTTCACGTCTTTCTATCTATACTGGAGCAAGACGTCGATTTGAATCCAAGAATTCGTACAAAAGAGAGCGACTTGCCTACTGAAAGGACGTATGCGAATTAATGCGTTTTCAGTACGTCTGTTAGTGATGAAAGGAAGGAATGATCCTCTGGCTTGATTACACGAATGCATTTCGGTTGAGTAGCAATAGATGCATCAACTTTACCATGAACCTCTTTGATGACGGATTCATGATTAAAAAGCATGGGCCATAGTTAACGTAAAGTAAGGTAATGAATTAATAGGAAGGCACTGATTTTGAAGGTAATGAGAACGGGCGCTAACTATTCTAAGCTGTCGGTAGTTGAAAGCAATCTGTCGTTAGAAGTGGGTAAGATGAATTGAAAGCTAAGTTCTAATTATCTCTACTCAAGGTAGACTAACCTTAGGAGCTTTACTTGAGTACTTAGCCTAGAGGGGAAGGTATATGAAAGGGAAGCTAACCATGTTCAAGGAAGAGGCCTTGAGTGAAGTTCAGTAGTGAATTCGAATATTACATATCATAAGAAATTGAAAGGATTCTCACTTTCCCAAGCTAAGGCTTCTTCGATCGTTAGAATGAAATCTAATGTCGACCTCTTAGGCATTTCAACAATCATCTGCCTCTAGGATGCCGGGATGCAAAGGAAAAGAGCTTCATTCAGTTACTGCGCCACAATCTGTTGTGGACCTTGACTCCGAGTGTGAATCTTCGGTCAATCCCTTTCGATAATTCATCAAGAGTCTCTCAACATAAGATATAGGAAAGCCGGCTAGCAAATAGAGTGCCAGACAGTCCCTACGCTCTCAGGATGTGTAAGAACGACTATTTGATGGCAATTCGATCGAGAAGCTACAGAAGAGTTCAATCTTTATTGGATTTCCATTTCTTGGGATCAAAAATAGGGTAGGAAAGGACTTGTCAGCGAGAAAACGAAGCGAGAACATTTGCAACCCACTCACTCCAAAAAGGCTTAGGAAGGAGTAGCACACTCTCCTAGGAAAGATTGCCCCGTCCACTGAATTAGTTACACAGGCCCGTTAGTGAAACCGTTCTGGATAAAGAGATGTGGGGTAGGATCTTTCCTTCTTTCAGGCAGCGTAGATGCTCATGGTGCGGCATACTTTTGACCATTTGATCCCATGGTCAAAGAAAGGAAGTTGACTGATGCTACTCCGTCTTCAGCCTAGCCTATCTCGCCCACCACCCTATAGCTAGACTTTCAACGCGCTAGCTCGTAACCTTACTACTCGAACGGGAATTAGTAGTAGTGTAGTTCCTTTATAATCAACCAATCTGACTCATCAGCCCATTGAGATTGGGGTTTTAACCTTTTTCAATTGGTTATGCGAAATGCCAATCTCTGATATCCTCACCTCGTTAACTGATCCGTCCTCTCCCATCTGTTTGCCACCTCTGCATAACCATAAACTGAATAACAAGACGAGCGCTCCGCTGTCATACAAGGGGCTCCATCCTTTCCTTCTATCCCATGTAGGCCTATTCATGCTTTCTGTTAAGATGCTCTAGTTCAATCTCCGTCGCCTCCCCCCCTTTTCGAGAAAGAAAGCTTGACCTTATTTATAGAATAGAAGAAGGGCAATGCTCAATTTTTTAAAGAAAGCTTGCCTGACTAACTATATCCGAGATTGGTGAATGAGAATTCCCCGATGGAAAGGCAGGTCAGTGAACTTCCAGGACTCAAAGGTCACGGTATGGTGGAGGGCTGGAAGGGAGACGTTTATTTGAATTAGAAGCTGCTGAAGAAGGATGAAAAGGAAAAAATGACTGCCCCAATCCACCCTTGACTGTGGAAGCTATGGGGCTGTACGTGGTGAAAGACAATAGGCAGACAAAGAAGACGGAATCCGATCAGGGACATTGACCGAGACCAGGCCCCGATAGCGGGGTTGCAAGAGGGGGAACCCTGAAAAAAGGATCCACTGAAATGAGATAACAAGCACGAAGGCTTCCGTCATAGATGGGAAGCATCATGATCCTCTTCCTCTCTATCATCATGAGAGAATATGGATTGGTGAGCTTTCTATCTATGCTATGATGCACTGAATGCCATTGAAGTGAAGTGGTACGGATCGATCTTTCCAATGTTGTTGTTTGGTCTTCTTTGATGAAGCGCTATACAATAGATCTTGACCCGTTCGTGATGGCTTTGCCTTTTCTTGTCCAGATTTTTTGTACTCTCCCGAAGCCACAGAATGACCAACTGAACTGTCTGAGTCGAACAAGCTCTCTTGACCACCTCCGGGTATGACTGAAGAAAAAGATGATGCTGACTTAAAGCATGAATCCCCCGTGACGGGTTGTTCTTCTTGGTCGTCGAGACCTATTGCTGCCATAATGTGAGAACATAAAATGCCAACAATGTCAAATCCACAGGCGAATCTCATTCACCACGCCCTATCTTCAGAACTCAAAATTCTGACTCTCAGCCATTATTACATAACCTTGATCAACGATCAGTCCCAGCCCAGTAGCCGAGAAATCCATTCCATTAGCCAGAGTAGGAGTAGCCCAAATCCGTTAGAGTTAGACTTTGAATAAGAGAAGGTAGAGCGAGGCACCAATCCGTACTCTGAATAATCCGAATTGACTCTTTGTCGTTCTATTCACTCTTCCGAACGTTGAGAAGGCAGTATAAGAGGTTGCATTAGCAGACCAGCCTTCGTTCGTATGAATATTCAAGTTTCGTACCCGGAAGGAGAAAGCAAAAAGTAAAGACACTCACTGACGGCATTGATTAATAGAGAACAGGTTCATGGTCACTGGCTAGTATTTGCTGGTTCGCTGACGTAACTGATTCTTTTAGTACGAAGGGTCTTTGTCCACCTTACACGAGCCAGCGTCACGTCAGTCCGAACTAGCTTTGCAAAATTCATCATTTTTCACAAAGACGTATATGCCCTATTTTCTTCTTCTTTCTTAGTCTTTCGTACCTGACTTTAAGGGTGCTTTTAATAGTGAAGCTGATTCCAGCATTCTATTAAGGAATTGGGGCTGAAAGTCCTTCTTTTACTCTTTCTCGAAATGTCGTAGAAGAGTGAAGAAAGATTACAAAGGCAGTATGATGAATTCCTGAATCAATGGCATGAAGAAGGGAAAGCGCTACTTAATCATGAAGGATGGATAAGCACGTGCTACATTCCCTATCATAGATGGAGAAAGATAAAGAAAGAACATCATTACCCGATTTCCGAGATTTTAGAAAAACCTTGACTCTTTCTTTTTTTTAGTGGGCTGAGAGGTGTGAGCTACACCAAGAATTTACAAGCCTATGAGCCTTAACCCAAGAAATCCAGATGGTAATCGCTTTGACCCTGATCCAAGTTGCAGATGAAAGAGAGGTTTTTTCCCTATAGCGCTAGCCAGCAAGCATTAGATCAAGCTGATTTTGTCCATTTCGCCTAGCCCTTCATCGACACGGGAAGATCAAGCAAGCGGATTACCTTCATTTGGATGATGCTGTGAGCTCAGTTCAGGAACTTTTCTTCGACTACGGGTATGATGATTCGATCACATGTAAACGAAATCTCAACTTCCTATGCCCTTCTTTGATTGTCCCATCATACCGCGATTATATACGCAAATTCAGGACATCAATTCTCTTTCTGTCCTTTCTTTTCTGTTAGCACAAATCCTGTGAACGAATCTGCTTCCTTCGGGTGCAGATGAATATACGCTCTTAGCAAGTGAAGAAGAAAGAAGGAACAAGGCATGATCGCTGATCAGCAAAGGAAGCAGTCACATTCTACCTACGTCTTTCGGACAAAGCAAAGAAAGAGATTTGAATATAAAAATAGAATTCAAAGTCTCAATTTTGCAATCCGACCTTTTAAAATGGTATCGATAACATGTCTTTGATCAAATCGGTTCTATCCATCACACGACCTTTCTTTACATTGGTAACAGATCTTGACCGCCGTGAAAGGCAGGCACACAGACATCTTCTCAATGTTCTTGGAGTTTCATTTCTTTTTTGCTTCTTAACTGACTAAGGTTGTGCAACAAAAGATGTTCTTTCCTACTTACTATAGGTAGCAGCCTCTCATAGAAGATCTTGGCATCAAAGATCCTTTTCCCGAAGCTTAAAAAAAGACCCCAAAAGCTTAATAAGGTGGAAGGTGATAGTACCTTAGCCTATTTTCCTACGTGTGATCGGTCCGGATCAATCTTCCTTACCTGCCCCGCTCCCCAAGAGCCAGTTGCCCCCGAGGTTTATAATCCTTTGATTTCCGACGAGAATAGGCGAGAAGAACTAAATGATCGTCTGGGGATCAATTCCATTCGAAAGCCAATAACCCTCGAGGTACGGGATTCTATTGTAGAAAGACAAGTGCTTATAGAAAAATAGATCGAACAAGCTCTTCTGTCCGATGGGTATTCTAGGGATTGTTTATTTAACAAAAGACATCAGATAATGGGCCTTCTATTCTATCCGAGAAAGAGGGTGAGAGCTGGAGCTGTAGAGCTTGCGTTTTCCACCTACGTTACCTGACGTGGCTCCGGAAGTCACCTCCCTTGGGTCGGTAGTCACCAGTTCTGATTCAAGGGATGACTTGATGGGCCCTACAATGCCTTTTCTCGAGGTCCGGAAAGCTGCTTAGAGACAGAAAGATGCCTATATTATATAAGAGATGAGATAGATTTCCACTTAATTGACTAGGAAACAGAGGCCCTCCTTCATGCATTAGGGATTGGCTGGGCACATGAACATCATAGTTCGTATTCATAAGCGAGTGAATCAATAGCTCTAGCCTTACTTAGGGTCCTGTGGTCTCACTAAACACATAGAGGACGGGGGCAGCCCTATCTTGGTCGGAACATCCTACTCGTCTACCAAGCCCAAGCAGAGCGGTAGCGGAGGAAAGGGCACCACATTCAAGACTTCCAACGGAAGGGATAAAGAAAGATGCACAAACGAAAAAGGGCGACTTCATAAAAAGCAAGAAAATAGTTGTTATGAAGAAGGGCCATGCACTTTGACTTGAGTTCTTGGCAGCATACTCCCCCATGATGGAGTACAATTGATCTTTCTCCACTAACCGAGAACTTCAGGATCAACTAAAACAGAAAGAAAGCATTGGGTCGAACTTTTCTTTGGTGTCAAGGTAATAGCTATGAATAGTCATCGACTCCCGAGAAAGGCTAGAAGAATGGGACCTATAATGGGACATAGAATGCATTACAGACATATAATCATTACGCTTCAACCGGGTTATTCTATTCCACCTCTTAGAAAGAAAAGAACTTAAATCAAATTAATAGCATGGCGATACCTTTATACAAAACTTCTACCCCGATATGCACACGCCAAACTAGGTGAGCTGCCATACTCCTCAATTAGAGAAAGCATGGACATTCACCTCACCTAAGGCATTACAATCGCAAGCCATCAAAAACGGGCTTCCCAAACACTACATGCATAAGCAGATTATACAATGAGTAAGCCAAAAACAGGAGCCAACATGAAAGAGCAGCATGATGAGCCAAAAGATCGCAACTCAGCCAAGGAGGGGCCGATGCATTCCAAAAGAAGAGGGACCACACCATTTGAGCCATACGATCATCAACAAAAGTCCCCAAAAATGAACTGGTGCAGCTAGTAACACATCCAAGCCGAGCCATGAAGGAGAGGGTTTTAGCTTTCCAACCAGCTAAGCGCTTCCTAACCTTCTCTAAGAAGACTTTCTTGTAGCATCTTATAGGAATGTGCTTACTACCAATGAAGATAGCCAGATCTTGAATGGCTAATTTCCCTTCGCCAATGCCCAATCCTCTAGACACCTCTTATGCCTTCTATGAACCTTGCTACCAAGGATGACTTTTCATAGTTCACCGAACTCCCGTGACCGAAGCGCGATCATTAGAAATCTGCTATCCGCCGGAAAAAACCACATCGTCTTAGTCTTATCTATGCGAGATGTTGGAAGTGAAAACTGACTCGACTAATCTAATAAGGAGAGGAAGTTAAGTTGCTCCTTAATTCCAAGTTGAATGAGCCCTATACTAGATTATCTGAAATACAGAATAGCAATGAAGAACCAAGTTTTTTAGGAGCATTTACGTAGTCCTTCTCTTGGTGAAGGGTCTTCTCGAGTCGACTTGGCTTTCCTAGTATCCGTCCAGGCTTGTTGCCGGTGAATCTCTCTAGCGTGAGAGAAGTGACCTTGGGGCTCCCTCTGTTGAGGTGTGACCCAGCGAAGCTTCAAATCAAAGACGAATTCCATTGCTTTCCCTTGAAAACAGCCTAACCTCAATTTCATCAATGAAAATCTTTCGATTGAGACTCACTTCTATTATCATATAAAATCGAGGGTCTTGCCCCAATCCCCATGGAAGTGAAACCGTTTTGGATCCTTCCTCCTAGTGCCAAACTTCTCAAATAGGACTTCCGGCTCTACTCCCCTGCGATCGGTGGAGATCTCAGACCGACCAGCAACCAGTGATCCCTCTCCTATTCGGCAATGGCTTGATCAATATCAATGAGGTTCAGACCTGAGTCTTAAGCATAGAAGACTCAATCAACACAAAAAAGGGATCGCCTACATAGGAGCAATCAAATTGAGTGCTGCAATCAAACTACATAGCGTTAGCACGCGCATTTTCTTGCTCAGGAATGGACTTTTTAGGTCACATACTGGTACTTCTTCATCGATCTAGGTATAGAAAAAGGAGGTTGCTAGCCCGCCTCATTCCCTTGACGCGATCAGGTAATTTCATTAATGTGCTTGGATTTTTATTCATCAGAGGTGCGGGCAGACAGATAAGGAGAGCAAGTTCGTCCCAT
Organism: Heliamphora exappendiculata; assembly: GCA_034768845.1. Taxonomy (NCBI): domain Eukaryota; kingdom Viridiplantae; phylum Streptophyta; class Magnoliopsida; order Ericales; family Sarraceniaceae; genus Heliamphora; species Heliamphora exappendiculata. Next base: position 27,967,563 of record JAOTRH010000001.1, read on the forward strand.
GTCGTTCTTTTCCTTCTTTCAGTATGAATGGAGCGGAATCCACCATTTCATATTTCAAGTGAAGGACCTCTTTTCTTAGCCTATTCGAGAAAGTGAGCCCTTTCTTATTATTACCCTCAAATTCGAATGAAAACTTAGGACTTGTGAAGCGCCAGAGAACCGAAGTCATCCCTATTGATCCAGTTCATTTCGTTTCTACTCTTTCTCTCACCGAAACCAACCCAATCTCAATAACTTGAAAAAAGCAAGAAAGAAGCACTTGACTCACCATAGAAAAGATCGAAGGAGATTCGAAGGCTCATTGCTTTTTTCTAGGTGAGGACCCTTTCCCGACCTTGACCTACTACTTTTTTTCAAAAAAGCTTGACAACCGACACTGAACTGACAGACCGGCAGAAGGAATATTATTTGAAACCAACCCGACGGCGAAGACCGAACCGCATACCCTACTGAAGGCCCCGTTCTCGTTAACTTACCTACCTGTCTTTCCTTCTCAGACAGAGAGTTTGAATCCATCATCCTAGGACTAGGGGCGGACGGCATCGATTCTCTCATTCAGTTGTAACCGCTCCGGCTACAGACCCTTGTAACTAACTAAGGAATTTCTTACTTACCGATTGGATTGAAGCGAGTTCCTCCATTTGCTAGTTCCGCCAACGTACAGAGCTCTTGGACTCCTACCCTAGTTCAGGCGATTACCTCAGAGAAAGCGCTCTTCCAGAAAGACAAAGCTATTACTACTAAACGTTAACTAGAATCTTTTTAGATAGTCAAACTACCTGACTTACATAAATTCAAACCTCGATCAGTAGGGCGAAAGCACTCACACTCGTTGGGGTCTAGATGTTAGGTGTTAGTGATTCCCCCGACTCTAGCAATAATACACTTGATATAGCTATAGCTCGCTACAGGGGCAATTCTCTTAGTATCGGGTGGGCCTTCTCCTTCCTCATTAGTTAGGGACTTGTGACCGATCTGCTATAGAGAACTCGCAGCTACATGAGCATGAAGAATCGATGTATACGGGGATTAATGGGAAGGCGCCCTTTATTTGATCCAGCTACTGAGGAGTCCCGACATGCTCAGCGCCCCTATCCAGCGCTAATGGCTCGATGAATCTGTGAAATTCGCTTTCGGATAGGGTCCTCTTGCGCCCAATATGGAAAAGGATTCTTCATTCGTCTTCTACATGGGAACGCAGACAACCTGGCGCCCCCCTGATTGTCTGGGAGAGAGAGAGCCGTTTCCCACTCTAGCTTGTGAAATGAGTTCGACACCCGAAGGAGCCTTTCATACATCTATTTGAAAGCCCTTCCAGAGATTCATGTGAAACCTGTTCTTGCAACTCACAACTCTAGTTTATCTACTCGTGCAAAGAGAATCTTTCCCATCCCCTGCACGAGATTCGACAGTTGCTCGTTATGCTCTAGAAATAGTCAATGCGGATCTTCCTAGCATTGCCATCTTATTATACGATGCATTAAACCTCCTCTTGGACAAGAAAAATCGAAAAATTCACAATTGGAAAAGAAGGCTGCTGTCATGAATGGAGCTCATCTCCTCAGTGCTTGCAAGCCTTCACATCTATTGGTCGTCCGCTTTCAGGCTTCCGGAGAAAATCTTGAAATCCATTTCATTGAGCATTCGGGATTTCTTTTGGTCAGGCCCCGAACCCACCTAGAAGATCCATACGATCAGCTGGTCCAATGTAGACCGAAGGATGAAGGTGGATTGGGTTTAAGAACTATTGAGGGCTGGAATAGGACTGCCATGTTAAAGCTTTTCTGGAGAGTAGTTAATGATAATGGGTCCATTTGGACTCAATGGGTTCATTTTAGATATCTCCGGAAACATTCTATTTGGGTGGCTAATCTTCCATCCGACTGCTCTTAGTCTTGGAGGGGTATCGGTAAGGAAAGATGTTATAATGCTATTAAGTGTCAGATTTTTAATAGCGAAAGCACGAAGCTGTGGCATTGTCCGTGGCTTAGAGATGGCCCGATCAGCTACAGGTACGAGGTCACTGTTATAAGGTGTGAAACCCAGACCATGCTCTAGTAAGCGATTTAATCAAAAATGGGCATTTCCTTCGGAACCTTCCTCCTAGCCGCAGAATGGCTGGACAGTGTCTAATGCAAGAGATTGCCCTGTATGAACTCCCGCAGCTCCCTGTTGAAGACAGGATCGTTTGGTCTCTCAGCCCGGATGGAAATTGAAACTCCAAAACAGCCTGCAACCAACCTTCATGATGTTTGCCAATAGATTAATTAATATAAAAACTAAGAATTCGGCCTTTACTGGCCTGATCCTAAAGCTCTGCTTTACAGCAGTCATATACTATGTTTGGCGTGAGAGAAATTCCAGGCGCCATGAAGGGAATCCAAGCAGTAAGCAGAACGTCGTTTTGGAGAATTGTAAGGGAAGTCAAACTGAGACTGCATTCGGTTTCCTCTCAGATTAAACTGAGAGTTATGGACTCTTTTTGCACTCAGTTTTGGGGAGTCTAAAGACCCTGCTCAGCCATCTATGGCTGAATCTTACTTTTCTTCGAACCCTCCGGAAACAAAAGTGAACACAGAAGGTTCAGTAGCAATAGAGGCAGCTGCGGCTGCGATAGCATGGGACTTTTTCGGCCATCCTCTTTGGGCTGGGCTTTCCGGAAGACGGTTGAGTGGAGAGAGATTTGGAAGGTGGAACTTTATGCAATCTGCCATACGGTGGAAATGGCTTCGCGAATGGGCATTCAGAACCTTTGGGTAGAGTCTGACTCATTATATGCAGTCAAGATGATTAACTCCCAATGCAAGCCCCATAAGCGAGAAATATGCTCCTGAGCTTCACTGAAAATGCTTTCAATTTCAGGCAAGCAGTACGTACCGTATTCACATATGATGGTTGGTGTCTATTCGTTGTGAAAGACTAGTGATGGATTTCTACAACTAAGAAAGCAGCTTACAGCCAAGAAAAAGCAACCTCCCGATGGATGAGCCTGACTTAAGGGGTGAAATCACTCGATGCCTTCATTGAAGTACTTCCTTAGGAGAGGATGGCCTATTGTCTATTGGAGGAAGCAAGAAAAAGGTATTCAGCAAGAAGTGTACTACGAAAGAGGAGTTCTTTGACTTGACTCGCGGTTGATCATTAGGCACAAGTCTGAGGCCAGAAAGGATAAGGATAAATCAATGCAATTGAAGCAAGTAATGGAAGCCCCAGAAGCAAGGTGGTTCTTCTGGAGTTGTTAACATCTGCTTGGGTCTAAGCATGATTCGTTCAAAAAGCATTTTTGATCACAGCTTCTTCAACAAGAGAAAGGGCATCACCCCAGCCTCCTGTTCCGGCAACGCTAGGCGATTCATCTCTCTCAATTCCTGAACCAAAGCTAATTCAACTACCTTCCCCTCCTTTCCTTCCTTTAGAGATTGGAGACGACTAACTAAGCTAATCGTGAAGCTGCTTGACTGTCTTGCTAGCCATTTCAATGTGTTACGCATGCTCTGTAGCCGGAGGTTGAAAGATTCAAGGAGCGCAGGCTTTGGAGAGTGATCTCTCTCGCTTTCTTAAGGAATTTCGTCAGTCATATGGCATGGCTATGGTTTCAACTCTTTTGAGTTCCAATCTTTTCTGTGATTAGGGTATAAAGAAAGTCAAGTATGACAGAACCATTAGCTATGAAGAATGTGAAGAAATCGACTGCATTAGCACCTTAGGAAACGAAAGCCTCACCAGCAGCTTCATCTTCAGGTTCTAAACCCTCTGCTCTTAAAAACCGACGTTTTGGACCCGGGGACCTAGGCTTTGCTAAAGCCCTGAAAGGGAGTAGACGGTTGTCTTTTGGCCTAGTTGGACTGGTTGTGGTTCTTCCTCCTGGTTCCTCTGAGTTGTTCGGTCCTCATCGTGATTAGAGACGTCCTCATTCACCTCCCCATATTAATTAAAGGGGGCACATTCCTCCGAGTTAGCGGATATAGCTCCCTTCTCAAAATGATGAAGTCGCTCTTTTTTCTTCTTCAAATTTAGCCCTAAATCCCCAAAATTAGAATGACTCCATTCTTTCTTGCCTTTTCTTGAATTTGAAAGTCTTCCACACATTCAGTAGAACGGCCTAAAGTCCAACCTTCACAGTAAGGATCACATCTCTGCACTCTTCCCCCTAACGATAGGCGCCCAATAAGCTTCAAACCTAAAGAGCTTGGATTTGGACCTCCCTCCTGACTTTGTTGGCCCAGACTCTTAACACAAATGGGCCTATGATCCTCGCTGATAGCACTTAAGTGATCAACCTTCGCATTTGGAAAAGAACTGACCCATTCATCATTAGCCACGCCCCTATCTAATCGTAATCTGGTGAAAGCATCTACATAGCGGCGATTGGCCCAAGTAAAAGGCCATTTACGTATCCCAGACCATTCAAATTCCAGTAAACCAATGCGAAAGTCAACCATCTGCCCCTGAATTCTTATTAGGTAGGCAATAAAAGGTGGTCCGAACCACCCTCCTTTTCCTCTCCGGAGACAATATCATTGAAGTCGCCAAGGCATAGCCACGGCAAGGAGGATTGCCTAGCTAGCCTCCTAAGGAGATTCCAAGTCTCCGATCTTCTCTTCTAGGGGCTGCTTCCCCATATATTCCAGTAACTCTCCATCTTTGAAAGAAGGAAAAGTAAGAGCAGCTCATTAACTCATTAACAACCTACTAAGCAAGAACAACTCACTCAAGAAAGGAAGGAGATCGTTGCCTGAAGTGAGAATTTGACTAAAGTCCCTAACTTGCCTATAACATTAGCAGCATTAGCTACAGGCCCTTCATGGCCATTTAGTCTCCCTATCGGTCGACAGGTAGCACCCGGTCCATCTAATAATAAGACAGCAACTGACTAGCTCAAAGCAAGAAAAGAGAATATGAAACTGTTTTGTAGATATTCAAAGATGGTCTCACTGCTGTTAGAACGCTTTAACAAGGCCCGAACCGTAAGCCGTAGTTCGCTCATCCTTGGCGAGGTTGAATGTCTTATTCCCGGTTTGGGGTTCAAAGACAGAGTGAGCCGAGTGGCGTATCCCAAAAGAGGAGCACGGGAGCTCACTCCCTCAATTAGTCTATCCTGCTTCAGGCCATTAAGTTCTGTCTCCTGGAACTAAACTCTTAGATGCAGCATGCATCCGCCTCAAGGAATCGGCACATCCGCTCCAGATGGACTTAAACCTCTCAAGGAGTCACAAGTAGCGATAGTTGCATGATTTACAGCCAATGCTTGGCACTTCTCATTATAAGCAGAGCGAAAAGTGATGGTTACGAGAAGGTCGGCAGTGATTCACATATCGAAAGAAGCCGGTTTCATAGAATCATTCCCCCTCTCCTTTATGGATCGCTTTCTTGGTTCTTTAAATTTGGTTCACCGCCGCCGGTCAAAAAGAAAGAGAGTTCCTGATCATTGAGTCAGCTGAATATCGGGTTGACATCGCCATATGCATGGTCGGATGGATGCAACCGTAAAGAGAAAACTTTGGTGCCAAAGACCATCTAGTTAAGAAAAAGATGCTTGAGGAACAGGTTAACAACACAAAGAACCGAGCATAGGAGCTCTTTGATATACCACATAGGCAGTCTTCTGGACAACCCATTTGATATACCACATCATGGTTAAAGGGGGGGTAGAAAAAATGAAGCATCTCGAGTTGCCACTTATTAATCTAGGGTATTTATAGACGGTTGTGTGCCGTCGAGTTGTGTTCTCTCCTTGCTAAGACGGAACTCGAAAGGAGTCCTACGCTGCGTGCCTCGATCATCGGTAAGCTATAGGCTTGTAGCTAGAATAGAAGGTTATGGGTTAGCCCGAATTTCTTACCAAGTGGCGGTAGGCTGTTTTGATGTACCTCCTATTCTGCCTTGGAAGAGGAAGCCAAGGAATCCAGATCCAGGGTCAAGCCCGGGAAAGCATTTTTTTTCTTTTATCGAGTGGCAGTGGTTGGGTTAGGGCAGTTCTCTTTATCGAGAGAAGCAGATCAGGAATCAATGAATCAGAGCTGGTGTCGGGAATCCATGAATCGAAGCAGGGATTTCTTCCTCTTGGGGAATGGAATGTCAACGAGACCTTACCACTTTTAGTCGATCCACAAGCTCTCTGTTGAGCTGCTTTCTGCTGTTTTTATGCTAGGATATTCTCAATATAAGAAGGGTGGAACTCGACTAAAGAGCAGCTGGTCAATTAACTCATAGCTCGGTACCCCGAAGGTACTATTCACTAAAACTCCTAACTAGAACGATGGAACTCATCCTGATGCCTTTTCCCCTCTCCTTTTAGTCGAGTTAGTCGAGTGGACTTAGGTCCCGTAAAATCAAACGTCAACCGGAATTCACTCGTTGAGCCCCCTACTTCTAATATAATAAGGCAATAATTCGAGTTGGAAATGGTCTCATTAGATCTGCTAATACATATGTAATAGATGTCAGATTTCTCGTTTTCTTATGGCCGAGATGAGATTGTGCCGGAGGCACAGCAAGGTAATGAGCAGCTGATTCGTGCACTTTCTCTTTCTACACGAGTTCCCGCTCTATTTTCATTCAAGGCACGCCAAAGCCAAGGGTCACCAACAAGAAACCCTACGCGAATCCGGATCTGGATCAGAAACCGGAAGAGTAAGAGAAGAGGTTCTCAATCCTGATATGGAAGGTCTAAGTGGAGATTCCACCCCTGCTATGGCTCTGCCTTTCTTTCTGCTGCCTACTGTTCCGTTCCAGAGTCAAACGGGTGGGAAATGGCGGGAAGAATAGAATCTTCTTCCCCGAAGCGTATCCATTTTGAACGAAGGAAGTCCCAGTTCCTTATTACATAAAGCATATGTCATTCCCTTGAATTTATATACCTCCTTAAGGCACTCCTATAATTAGGCTGGGATCCCGTCTAAAGACCCTGCTTCCTACAACATATGGGGCTTCGCAGTCCACAACTTCTGCAGCTACTACTTCGCTTGCTTCTGTGGCTGGCCCAGCCCCCCTACTCCTTGGCCTGCTTAACCAAACACTGGTTCTATCCCGGCCACTCTTTCAAAGAAAAGATAGCACTGGTTGAAGCAATCCACCACTCGACGAATTCTCGGGTCAGTCTACCCACTTCATCCCGTGGAGGACTCGGCGACGCCTTTATTTCTGGTCAAGTTGCCGCAGCTGTGATGGTAGGCGCCCGTCTGCCTAAAGACGTCGATGAGACCTATAAGGCTCTCTTTCCAACCCTCCCCACTTTTTTGGAAAGACCATGAGCTCTGTCTCCGTGGTGAGTTTTCTATTCGTATTATCGCTTCATCTTTCTCTTTCCTGTATAATTCCCGCTTCTCTTGCAGATTCAAAACAGCATTCTCGCCTTTATAACCGGGGGGATGATGCGATCTCCCAGAGGACTGCAAACCGAGCTCGAGCAAGAGAGGGAAGTGAGGATACCACCAGAGCAAGATGGAAGTCAAGTAGGTAAGCTTGCTAATCACTGTAAGTAGGTCAGAAAGAGAAAGCAGGCATTCACTAACAACAATAGAACTAAGCGGATTCTCCCCATTTTTCAGCCTGACCTTAACTGAGGCTGCTGCTTCCGTTTTGCGCCAAGTTAGATATTCAAAAGGAAAGCAATTGCATGTATCAAGCATAGTGGCATGCTCTATCTCGGTGAAGACCCGCCAAGAACCACTCATTCAATCTATACCAGAACCTCCTCACATCTTCCCGTAGAAGTCAGATTCCTTGCTCTCTCTTTTCTATCTAGACGGGATCCCATTTTCTATTGATTCACGTCCTTTCCTCGACCCCTAAAATCAAACTACATAGCGTACTAACGCTATACGGCTTTCGCTTGTAAGCTCAATCCCTTGCTTTAAGGTACCGAGCTAATGAAATTCAATTGACAGAAGCAAAAAAGAGGTTAGTGAGGAGAGGTAAGTCGAAAAGTACTTCCTCACAGCTTCATCAATAGCAGAAGCGAGATTCTATAAAAGAAGTCAGGGCTTTATCGAGGAAGAAGTGTGCTTTCGATAGCAAGGCCTGAACAACCAAGTATCCCCCATCATGAGCTATCAAAGGCCGATGTCGTAGCTCCAATCATTGAGACATCTGCAAATAAGAAGAGGAGGAAGCACACCATCAAGGATGGAAAGACTTTAATCAGCAACTCCCCTTAGGATCAGAAGCGTGAACAAGAGAGAGTATGAACAAGAAGAAGATCTCGCGTTGGTGATGGCGTTGCGATTCCTAGCATCGACCATTCGATGGTCAATTTGAAATCACTGAAATTTGTGTTGTTCGGCTTCTTTCAGAACCTTCCTCTTTTCAATCAATTGCTCGGTGGAATACAGTAATTTGCGTATAATAAGAAAAGAAGAAAGACTTCGTTCTCGTCCGGGATGGTTCGTAAGAAAGGCAGGGAAAAGAAATCCTCCAGTTTAGGGGCTGAAGACATCTGTAACAAAGAGTACTCATACATATAACGTAACCAAGAGTCCATCCAAGAATAGACTAGGGTACGCTCTATGAAGAAGTGCTCTTTGTCTTTGAAAAATTCCTCCGCTGGACGTAGATTAAGGTCCTTTGGTCGATACTTATCAAACAGATAGTCACAAAACTGACCATAGAGATAGGGAGACAGTGGCATTCCGCCACCGATCCACCACTCTATGCCCAAATCTGCACTATAAAACAGTGTCTTCATAACCATTGCTTTTAAGACAACCTGTCTTCGGTTAGGTTTTGTAACTAACTTAGACAGGTCCCTCTAGAAGCCATGAAAAACTGGGACGCGCAAGCCCCACTAACAGAAAGAGAACTTACTCCTAAGATCATTTCTCGATTCACTGCTTCTCCTTCCTTTCCTTATTGCCTATTCGATAGGAGCTTGCATTCTCTGCATCAGTTACCTTTCAAAGACTAGCAGCGCTTACTCTAAGAGAAAAGACTAGCACCTCCACATCACCAGGAAAGTCAAAAGGGAAGGCATACCAATCCCCAGACTACTAAGAGGAGGGGAGATATTCAATCAATCACAGTAAGAGTCAAAGCCGTGAAGGAAAGGGACTCAGGGGCGTAGCGTCTTTACTAGATACTTCTTGTTGAACATATTCATAAGTTCTTTGATGCACACCGGTTTGCCAAGGGCTTGCGTTTTTTCTCTGCTTTGCCTTCACTAGTTAATGGTATTGACGGCTCAATAGCTTCTGATTTCATAGCTGCTCCTTCGAAAAAAACTGCCTATTATTATATGTAAAGGGACCGGCTTCCCCGAGAGTTTCATGTCCTAGGATGGGATGAATCCCCATATTCCACTGGGTGAAGGGAAGCTTTGATTTAAAGCTGGTAAAAGAAAGCAGATATTTCAGGTAGACGGACTGGTATAGCTCGAAAGCTTGATTCGAAAGAAAAGAAGAAAGTTAGTCAAGATAGTTAGTAAGGTTACGGGGCATTCCACTGAAGAAGTACGGCATCGGTTCTTGCGAATTAATCTGCTGTTGGAAGAAAGCTAACACTATAATATAAGGGCTCGATCCCAGACTTAATAGCATTCAACGGGATAGAGGTTAGCGAAGAGGGAACGGAAGAGAGAAAGCAAAGGCTTCGGCATAGTCATGGAACCGTCCCTCGCTCCTAAATCGATATTCACCACCGAACCCCGTCCAACATTCCCCTAAGGTACCTTAGGCTTATGCGGTGTGACCTCTTTTTATCTCAAACTGGCTGAAATCCAATTTCTTTAGTCAAAGATCTGGGGTGCTGACCTGAGAATACTGATGATTTGGGACGAGCAGCAGCATAGGAACCTGTAGTTTGACATTCTCAAAAGGTTCAATTTAGACTTTTTTCATTAACAACTCTGTCTGCCGATCAACCGCACCTTTCTTATTCTCTTCCTATGTGTGGGTCCCTCGCACCAGAATTGTTATTCGCTGGCTAACCGCATCCAACGTTCCTCTAACACGGGTTTACCCGAGTTCATGTGGACATGGGCAAGTAGCCTTTTGAGTGCGAATAATATCAGATAAAGATGCATTTACCGGCTTCGCGAGTTAAGCTTGGCGAAATCCTAATTCAATAGTTACTTGAAACGGAGGAAGTTTCCTATCCTGTACCCTAAGGACTAGTGAAGTGATCCACGGGTGTGGAGCACGCTCGTGACAAGGCTAAGAAGTCGTAGTGATAGGCATAAGGTGAAACTCTGGAACTGAGTACCGAAACTTGCCTACCGTCCTAACACAAGGCAAACCTATCCATTCAAAGGACTAACACATTGATTATTGAAGGCAAGTCGACACATTGATTCATGAAGGGATGGAGGTGAACTGATAGAACTACGTAGCGAGTCTAAAGACCAATTGGCGTCCGAAGCGATCACCACCAATTCATTACTTGAAAACCAACTGATTTCACTACTTTATATAGAAGAAAGAGAGAACTAACTCAACTTTCCTTCGGAACCTTTCTCTTTTCTTTCTCGGCGCAAACTGTATCTGAGTGTGAGAGAAGCATAACAGAAGGTCCCGAATGTCTGGGATGATCTCTCGAGGAGTAGTCCACCCGTACGGCCACAATAGCATTGGACAGAACTTGACAATGCGTCTCAATCCACAAGGCCTCGATATTCCGAGACGTGCCGTCGTGCAAGCGGCCCTTCGCTTAGGTGCTTCGGGTCGATCGGGAGTCATAACTCCTCCTTCAGTGCTAATGCTTCTGCCATCAATGCATCCTTGACTTTGTGCTGCACGTCAAAGCTGAGATTAGCCGTGCTCTTTCTATATAAGGGCTCCCATGCCGCCTCTGCCATCGACTTCCGAAAAGCGCCATCAAGGGCTAACTTCGCCCATCGCCAAGAAGGATGATTTCTGCGGTCCCTAATAGGTGGTCGGTCCATATATGTATGCTGCTGCTCCCTTTCGATATGTAGCTCCTCGGCATAGCCTTGGGCGGCATAAAGTAGGGGCTGCTCTCGATTGGTGAGGCCACGGTCCTGCGCTGGTGTATCCAAGAAGGGAATTCGTCCACATGCCTTTGCACCGCCACAACCCTCTTCTCAGGTTCCTGCCTTACCTTAAAAGGCAAAGAGAACAGCCTACTCTTTTCTTTCAAAGAGCTTATTCTCGAACGCCAGAATTCCCACGCCCTAAAGCCTAGCGTCCTTGAAAAGCAAAAATTTCGTAGATGAAGATCCTTTGCTTACATTGTCCTCTATTGAACGTCCAAGAATGCCAAACTTTTCTTCCTAGTCTCAACGTCTAAGAATGCTTTACAAATCTCATTTTTAGAATGGCTCCAGTGGCGCTTAGCTTCTCGAAGATCTCTTGAACTTGAAGATGTGCGCACTGCCCCCGATTCAACTCATTATTATACAATATATAGATTCTTGGATGATATAATATAGATGGGGTAGTACCAAAAAGCAATTCATCATCTGTAGGTTGCAATCCGTATTCTTTCTTTTCTCGATCGAATGCTTGCTTTCGCTTATCCGACGCACTCACATCCAACTACTGAAACTGGGACGGGACCAAGAATGTTGATTGCCTATCCGACCCAGCTCTAACAACTGGTTTGGTTTTTGAAACTACCATAGTCGATACGTAAAGGATCGTTAGCTGGTGCTTCCTTTCAGGAAAGGAAAAATCCGGATGTGCTTCAATATGAATTCTGACTGATCGACCCCCTTTAATATAGGGCAGACCTAGCTACGAAGAAGGGGTGTCCCTATTTGTTAAGTTAAGCGCGGAAAGCTATCCGGAACACGGGCATCGTTCTTCTGCCTTAAACCCTACCGATCTTTTCTCCTTTAGTTTAGTAAGAAAGAAGAATTTATAGGAAAGAATGTATGCTAGCTTGGGCCCGTATAAGAAAGTGCGCCTTACGCATTCTTTCTTTTCTTTCCCGAGGTCAAAGTCAAGTCTCGTAAAGGAGCGGGGAAGCCCCTTCTTCTTGCTACTTTGCTTGCTTGATAGTTGGTCAAAGCCATTTCACGAAGCCTCTGAACAAGAAAAGGAAGCAGGCAAATAGACGTTTTCTTTTTTTCCTTCTTTTTTTATTGCACTTATCTTCTCAGGACAGTCAGCCTTTGGGTCCGAAGAAGAAGAACCCTAGAATTCGAATTAGAATTGAGATTCGTGATAAGGGGAAGAATAGTGATTCGAAATGAGATTCCAACATCTATTTCAGCATATAAGGATATCTTTTTTAGGGTATTTTGAATATGAATAGTATTCTTTTTCAACTCTTCACCAATTCTTTTTCCCCCACTTCTCCCTTATTCAGATTAGTGGATGGTTCTAGGCTTCGATCCTACAATAAGACCGTCTTTCTAGTAAGTACTTGTTTTGGTTGGTTAATTGGTCACCTTTTTGTTGTCAAATGTATGGAAAACTCCCTAGTCTGGAAATCAAACGTTACCACTCTGATTAGAAATCTTGCTATAGATCTTTGGTCAAAATTGAAAGATTTTTTGTAATAATTGAGATCTATTTGGGTAAAAGTTTGGTTAAAAGCGGAGACTCTTTTCGACGAATCCTACTTGTCTGATATCTTTGAGATCTTACTAGATTGGTGTGAAGAAAATCGAATCTATATGGAAGAGTTTTTTAGCTCTCCTGAAGGATCTTTTTTTATTCTCTTGATGCTGATTCTTCTCACACTAGCCTATATAAAAAAAGACTCTATAAAAGAAAAAAAGAAAATAAAAAAACTATCTTTCTATTCTATCGTTCTCTGGAAAATTCCATAAATCAGAATCTTCTTTCCAAGAGTCTTTTCCCAATTTCTTTCATTTTTTTTTTAATTCCAAAACAATTGAAAATTGGAGGAGAAATCTCTCTTTACTCTCACGTTACTATGTATTCCATCCATTCTATATATGGAGTTGATTAAGATTTTATGTGATTCAGTAAACAGAATAGAAATTCCATTTGTCCAAAGTCGATCTATATGATGC
>JAOTRH010000001.1:27981607-28016451 GCA_034768845.1 Heliamphora exappendiculata
ATTTAAAGTTCAAATCTAAATATCAATATCATGTCATTAAGGGTGTATTTATTATTCCATTTAATTACTCATCCCATATTTATGGAATAGGGATAAAATTATTTGTCATTAATAACTTTTAAAAATATGATATTTTAGAATAATTAAAAAGTAAATAAAATTTATCCCAAAACAAATTTTAAAAAAGGGATTCTAATATAATTAACTCTTTTTAAAATATTATGAGTTTTATTAAAAATTTATTTTAAATATAATTCGTGAAACATTAAATTAATACAACCAAACGAGGTCCTCTCTCTCTCTCTAACTGTGAGTTACCCATCCCATCAAATTGACAAATTGTCTGTTGGGACTTGCGTAGGAAGTCCCTTTAGTAATGAACTATAATTAAAATGAATACACTTTAATAGATTTAAAATTTTATTCTGTATAAATTGAATAGGATTAATAATAAAATTTTATTAGTATTAAAATTTGTGAATAAAATCATATTAATAATATGATTGAATTATTTTTTAAATGTTTGTTTTCCATTAGGTGATTAACTAAATCAAAATTGTTTCATTTGCACTAATAAAATTGGATTAATTTATCAATTTTCTATTTTATCCTTTCATTAAATAAATATTTTTATTATTCATTGCTCTTCCTCACACTTTTCCTCCCTCATGCAAATCATAAAATCCCGTCGAAGATGAGTCAGATCTATTATTGATGGATTGATTTACCAATACCAACCCTACCATAGGTTTAGATTTGCGTTGGAATGAGTCAAGTCTAATACTGATGGATTAGTCTACCAATACCAATCCTTCTATTAGTTTAGAATTGCGTTAGGATGATTCAGATCTAGTACCGATGGTTTAGTCTATCAATACTAACCCTCTCATAGGTTTAGATTTGTGTTAGGATGACTCAAATTCTAATATTGATGGATTGGGCTACCAATACCAACCTGCCATGGATTTAGATTTGCGTTAAGATGAGACAGATCTAATACTAATGGATTGGCCTACCAATACCAACCCTCCATGGGTTTGAATTTGCGTTTAGGTTTGGTTTTGAGTTTGTTAATCCTATCATTTAGTGTGTCGGGATTTGTAGTCCCCTAATCTATGACCTATATTTATGAAAACAAATACGATCTTATAAAACCAAACCTGTATAAATGCACATAAAATCAATAGGGCCTAAATGTGAGATGTTTCCACACATTAACTTTGTCTTCGTTTGGTTACTGACTTTAAGTCGGCTTAAAGTCGACTTTTTGATTTTTTTTCATAATAATTTCTAATTTTACCATTTTACATTTAAAGTCATTAGTTTGACTTTTTTTTTACATATAAGGGCATTCTTGAAATTTTACATCCGATTTATTTTACTTTTTTGATGGTTTAAAAATCATTAATTTTCTAATTAAATGAACTTTTTCGCTTTTTTAACTTAAAGTAGCTTAAAGCCAAATTGCCAAACGAACACTAAGTTAGAGAATAAGGATAAGCTTGACCCCAAATCTCATAAGTGTATTTGTATTGGTTATGGTACTGATAGCTACCAGTTAGATTATGAGATCCCAAAAATGAGAAGACTATTAAGAGTATGAACGTGGCGTTCAATGAGCCTATTTTGTTCAAAAATAGACAAGATGAAAAAGGTGAGGTCTCAGATGAGTTAGACTATGTTGAATTTGAGAGGTCATCTAACAGAATCATGGAACATCGAGATGAGAAGACACAGCCTACTCCACAGACAGAACCACAGACTCTCATTCCTAAGAGGTCTACTAAAATCAGAAGGCCTACAACACATCATTCACTTTCATTGCATTACCTGTTATTGACTGACAATGGTGAGCAAGAATACTTTAAAGGAACTTTGCAGGTTGAGGCGAAGGAGTAGTGGAAGCAAGCCATAAATGATGGGATGGAGTATTTATCATGAAATTAGACTTGAAACTTAGTACAGTTACCCAAAAGAAAGTCAGCTCTGCAAAACAAGTAGGTTTATAAGCTAAAAGAAGAATACGATGAAAGTAAACAATACAAGGTAAGGCTAGTAATCAAGCAATTTTAGCAAAAATTGGAGATAAATTACATTGAGATATTTTCACTTGTTATGAAGATTTCTACCATCAGAGCATTGATAGGATTTGATTTGAATTAAAATCATGAAAATTGAGGGTTTTGAAGATGTTGGGTTCAAATGAGAAAATTGATTAAATCTTTGGACAAATTGGGGTATGTTGACTTACTTTTATATAGATTTTCATAAACTTATATGACGCATGAAAATACATGAGCTTCGGGTGAGAATTTTGAACAAAACCTTTAAATTAATGAATATCCATGATATGAGATATTAATTTCAGAATTTATGAACCTTTTTATTTAAACATGTAAATTATGAGAATATTGAAAAATATTAACTGATTTTAACTCCATGCGTGCATTGGATGCTGATGAGAGGAGCCGGGTCTAACGATTGGACTCGTAAGAGTTGTAAGGTGAATGATTTTGATCGTGTTGGGTTTAACGAGATGAGCCATGTTGAGTTGGACTTGTGTGTGAAATTTTAGAAATCATAAAATGAATGAACCGATTTAAATCCTTGGATCATTTAATTATGGGCTAGTTTATCTCCTCGGTGAAAGATCAAAAAATTGCACAAATTGGGCATTATAGCCTTCGGCTAGTAATCAGAAATACACGTTTGGGTACGCTGCCCACTGGCTGGAAAACAGGAAATAGCTGTTGGTTGTGGTGAGTTATAGAACGCATCTATCACTTGGTGGGCCTCTTGAGACTCGATCGATAGTGGCTATGCATGGGTCTATAGACTCATCCGACATTGGTTCTTAAAAACTTAAACCATAAATTGATTTGGATTTGGAAAGAGTTAGAAGATGCACATGTGTGTGTACGTGTGTGCGGCTAATCGAGAACTAAAAATGGTTGTTATAATAAGGAAATGAAGGACTAAATGGAGTTGGTTTCATAAAATAGAAAACCAGTTATGTGAATGGTGTTTGAATTGGAAACAAACTTGGTACTTCTTTGAGAAAACTACGTATTGCATTTCACATAACCATCCTCGCATGTCATGCATTTGTTCATCATTAATCTATTTCCTACGAGCCTCAACTCTTGATTTTTACTATACCAACCCTAACAATCTCCTACTTATACTCAAAATTATGCTGCCATACATCTGATTCCCATGCCTTCTACATGACTATCAAAAGTCTTAGCCGGTAAGCTCTTTATAAAAGGATCTGCAAGGTTGTCTCCTGATGCAATCTTGGTCACAGCAACACTATGATGGAATTAGTAATGCAGAACTGCTTCATACTCCTCCAACTTATGATCCACCTCCTAAGATAAACACATATCCTGAGGTAGACTTACGAAAATTCTTGTCATACTGGAAATTTGAGTCTGTGTACCCCAAAGGTACTAGACTATCTTCCTGGTAAACCAACATATAATCCTTAGTCCTTTTTAGGTACTTGATTATATTCTTTACCGTAGTTCAACAGTCCTGTCCTATATTAGACTAATATCTGCTAATCATTCCAACGGCAAAGTAGATGTTGGGTCTAGTGCAAAGAAAAGCATACATGACGCTTCCTACTGTTGAGGCGTAAGGAACCGCCTTCATCTTCTCTATCTCATCAAGTGTTATAGGACACTGATCCTTGAATAGAGTGATTCCATGCCTGAAAGGCAGAAACCATTCCGTGGAATTCTGCATGCTAAAACGAGTAAGGATATCATCGATATACTTTTCCTGTAATAAGTCCAACATCATTTGTTTCTAATCTCGCATAAGCTTGATCCCAATGATGTGACTAGCTTCTCCTAAGTCCTTCTTATCGAACTGCCCAGATAATCATACTTTAACAGTAGATAATGCCCCCACATCATTTTCGATGAGCAAGATATCGTCTACATAAAGTACTAGGAAGATCACCACGTTTTCGTCACACTTTTTGTACGCACAAAACTCATCTGACCTCTGATCAAAATCATCAGACTATATGGCTTGATTAGACCAAGTGTTTCAAGACCTTGATGCCTGCTTAAGTCTATAAATAGATCTCTTAAGCGTACACATGTGTTCCTGGCTCTTTACAATGAATCTGTCTAATTGTATGATATAGATATACTCGTCAAGACTTTCAGTAAAGAAAGCTGTCTTAACATCCACTTGTCAGATTTTGTAATTGAAATGAGTAGCAATAGATAAGAGAATTCGACTAGACTTAAGCATGGCTACTGGTAAAAAAGTTTTCTCATAGGCGATCCCTTCTTTCTGAGTAAACCCTTTTGCAACAAGCCTAACTTTGAAGGTTTTAACTTTGTTGTCTGCTCTTCTCTTCCTCTTGTAGATCTACTTACATCCAATGAGTTTTATCCCTTTGGGTGGTTCTAAAAGTTCCCAAACCTAATTGGAATACATAGATTCCATCTATGAATTCATAATATTTTGCTAATGATCTGCATATTTCTTGAAGTTCTTCATTGTAGTTACAGGGCTCGGTATCTAGTTCTATCAGGATCTTATCAAAAGACTCTTCCAAGAACATATACCAATCAAGTTGATGAACAATCCTCCCACTATGACGAGGCACTACCTGTGTTTGTGTAGTAGCTGTAATACGCTGTGCAGAATCTAAACCATGTGCATCAGCACACTGTTCTTGATTTATACATGTCCCGATAATTCTCCCACTACGACGAGATAATGGGATATCAGTGAATTATGGTTCCTCTTTCGTTCTACTGGTATTTTTTCTTAGTTCTTCTAGAATAATTTTGCTATTGGAACTGTGGTCCATAATATAATCCTCTTCCAAGAATCAGGTATTGGTGCTAACAAAGATCTTCTGATCCTCAGAATTATAAAATAGACCACCCTTCGTTCTCTTGGGATATCCCACAAAGAAATAGACTTTAGTCCTCAGTTCCAACTTATCCACGTGTTCTTTCAGCACATGTGCTGGACACCCTTAAATCCAAATGTGTTTTAGACTAGGCTTACGCCCAGTCCATAATTCTGTGGGAATAGAAGGTACTGACTTAAAAGGTAGTAAGTTCAGAATGTAAGCCGCTGTCTCTATAGTGAGTCCCCAAAACGAAACGGGTAAACTTGAATAACTCATCATGGATCTTACCATCTTCATAAGAGTCATATTTTTTTTTCTGCTACACCATTCTACTGCGGAGTGCCAGGTGTAGTCAACTATGATATAATCCCTTCTAATGACAGGTAATCTCTAAACTCTCCAAAGAGGTATTCCCCACTATGGTCATATCGTAGTGATTTGATACTTTTACCCAAACACTTCTCTGCATCGGCCTTGAATTCTTTGAATTTCTCAAAGTATTAAGACTTACGGTGCATCAGGTAAATGTATCCATACCTTGAGTATTCATCAATAAAACTGACGAAGTACTCAAAGCCACATCTAGCTCGAATTGTCATAGGACCACACACATCAGAATGAACCAGTTCTAACGATTTTTTTTAGCTCTATAGCCTTTGGTCGAAAAGGACCTCTTGGTAATCTTACCCTCTAAGCAAGATTCACAAACTGAAAGTTCTTCCACTTTCAATGAACTCAAGGTCCATCTGCTACCAGTCTATTTATCCTTTTTAGATTAATATTACCTAAGCGTAAGTGTCAAAGAAACGCTTGGTTCATTAAAGAAGAAAACTTTCTCTTATATGGTAAATTAGATGTGTTATTCATTTCAGTCAGTTACAGTGTATAAGAGATAGGAGATATAACATACAGATTATCCACCAATGTACTAGAACAAATAAAATATATATATATATTTTTTCTTCACAAGTACAGAGTCACCAAAATAAACAGAATATTTATTCTTTATTAAGCTCGAGACTGAAGTTTCCTTCAATCGAAGGTATATAAAGACAATCATTCAGAAAAAGTATCCTGCCTCTATTAAAATTGAGAGTAACATCTCTTACTGCAACTGCTATCACCCTTGTATTATTACACATGTGCGGGTATATTTTTCCATCACTGAGATGTCTGGTTTCTTAGAACCCCTACAAAGAATTGTAGACATAATTAGTGACTCATGTATCTACACACCAGGTACCTGTAAATAACACTACTAAATATGTTTCAACCACCAGTGAATAGAAATTACTTGATTTGTTCTGCTTACTAAGAAAAATCAGGCACTACTTTTTCTAATGCCAAAACTAGTTACAGTGATAGCACTTACCTCTCGACTTCTTCACACCAGCTTTTGGTCCCTTAACTACTTTTGGAGCTGTGCCTCTCTGTGTCTAAACCTTTTCTTTTTCTTACCTTTCTCAGCCACACACACAGAACCTGACTTCCTAAGAACACCATCGACTGCTTGATGTTTTTTAAGAAGTTCTGCCAATGAAAAGCTGAGCTTGTTCATGTCATAGTTCAGGTAAAACTGCTTCAAACTTTCAGACAATGACTGTAGTATGATATCGACCTAGGTTTTTTCGTCAATTTTAGCTCCAATAATCTCCAGTTTATTTAGAAGACTGATCATCTTCAGAACATGATCCCTTGCTGGAGTGCGTTCAGCCATGCTTACATTCATTAGAGAGTTCATAGCCACCTGCCTAGCAGCACGATTTTGATCCCTAAATATTTATTTGAGGTTCATAATCATGTCATAGGCACTAGGCATAGACAGGTGCTGATGCTGCAAAATATTTGACATTGAAGCCAAAATGTAACAGCGAGCCATCTAATCACCTTTCTGCTACTTCTGATGGGCCTGAGTTTTCTATTCAGTCACCCCCATATCAGGTACCGATGGACATATCTCAATTAATACAAACTTGTAATCCTCGATAATTAAGACAATGTCCAAGTTCTGTTTTTAACCAACATAATTTGGTCCCATAAGTTTATTTTCTTTGAGTATTGAAACGAGTGGGTTGAAAGACATTTTAATCCTGAGAATCACATAATTAAAAATACCGTTAATTATGATGAACAAAACTTTAAATTTATTTTAATTTAGTTTCCTCTACCATTTAAAAAAATCGCCAGCAGCCTAAAATTCGGTGAATAGCATGCCTCGATGGGGTACGTGTACTATCCTGTTGGGAATCTATACTGAAAAGTCGTGCTTTTTATGTATTTTATTCTGGATCCCTGGCATTTTAATGAGAAACAGTTTGAGTTTCATTTATGGTTTCATATTTATATTTGTGATGTATAAATGCATAGTCCGTATATTCTGTCCAGTATTTGACTCGGTGCGTACTGCATGGAAGATCGGGTCAAAGGTTCTGACAGATTACACAGGGAGGTTCACAATCACAATGGACCCGGATATTCCATTGGTACGATTGTTGTACATCGTTATAGTTGCTGGTCTTGGCTAGGTCGAATGGATTAAATTTAGATTTTAAAAATTCGATGTTCGAGCTCGATGTGTTAGTACACTTGGAGTGTATTGAGCGAGATTAACGGGATGATCGATTCTATACTAAATATATGAATTAATCCACATCCTATATTATCTTATATTGCACGAACTCTTAATTTCGAAGTGATTGATCAATTATGTTCAAATAATGTACAATACTTTGAGTCATCAATGGTTGAGATTTCCTCCGTGAGATCAACAATACCGATGAGTTTGGTACTGGCATAATTTGTCCGATAATTGATAATCAGCTGACGAAAATTGCGCCCGATTTAGGTTGAGGAGTTTCTCCTCGTGTGCTTTGCTTATAGATTTAATTATGCTAAACCTGTATAGCGGGTCTTCGAATCCGGCATATCAAAAGGTTAAGCGGTGCGGTTGCGAGGAAAAGAGGATAGTTAAATCGGGTTGTCAGTAACCTAATTTATTTATCGAAAATCCATATCTTAAATGTGAGGAGAATTCAGTGCATTTGATAATTGGAAACTCAAGACATAATTTGAGTTAGGGCCGGGAGTTCAGTCAGGACTTTTAGCAGAATAAGTTCTGGTTCTTGCGAGAAATGATCTAGCTCGGGGACAGAGTTAGAGATATTCGGTTTTCTCATACGGTTAGCCCGAGTCCTATACTTCCTCGTAATCCCTCACGTATCCCATTATAGGCACGGATATTTTTTTTGTTGGCTTCAGTAGTTATTTAATTTAATTAGAATGCTGATTTTGCCGCCGGAGACATTCAAGAATTAAATTAAATGTTGAAGGGAGATTTTGGTTTTTGGCACACCTAAGGATTACTCCCTAGGTGGCCGGCCGTAATATGGGGATGGGGATTTGTTTTTATGATGGATATATATCTCTTGCCTTTTTTATGGTAGGAAGATATGGATGCCATACATATCTTAAGTGATATATATTGGATATATCATTAAGAGGCAAAACCTAACCCTAATCCCCTCTCATAGCCACCGTCCCCTCTCTCTTTTTGGCAATCAATTTTGCATTCTTAGAGAGAAGTGTGTGAGAAGAAACCAAAAGCAAGAGAACTCTTTGATCGGAATCGGTGCCCACACACTGTGATCGTTGTAGTGCGTCCGAGACATACGTGAGAAGATTGCAAGGTCGTCTTCAACGTATTCGGAATTTCTTGAAACTTTTTGACAAGTTTCATAAAGGTATTATACTATTAAGATTTATATAGTTCTTAGTTTTCATGAAAAATACATACGTCGTTTTTCACGGTCACGGCGTCGGTTCAAAAATTTTTCTGCTCCAACATATCCATCTTATGGCCAAATAGGTTAATTTCTACTAATTTTACAATCTAGGCAACTGATCCAGCCAAGTAAAATTAAATAGCTAATATAATTTCGGTACAGTATATAATACCAGTAACTTAGATAAAGATGATACTATTATATGCATGTAAGTGTTAACCAGTACCTAATTCCAAATAAATCACTTCGCAATGAATCATTCAGATGAAGAAGTGATCCACACTAACAATTATTCATAATTATCCCTAAATGAGATTTGTACTGGCGATACTGTAATTAATCTATCCGATGGAAAAGAATGCCTTACTGCCAACATGTAAGGTTTAATTGTATTGCCTATAAACTGGTGATAGAGACCGTAAAATTTATCTGTGAATAAATTTTCTCTCTCACTTAGATTTTTAAAAATATTTTTTAGGGTTATAAAAAATTATTTAATTAAAATAAATTTATTAATTTCGAAAACCACACGATCTGAAAGAATCAAACATCTTCTCGTGTACATGATTTCAAATATTCTAATTTGCCCAACTATCTTTTCGTATTTAAATGCGTAACAAATAAAATTTAATAAATGCGCAGTTTTTCCTTCAGTTTTTCAGTTAAGGTAGTATTAAAGGTATTTATTTATTTTATTTTTTATTTTATATTTTTTGAAAAATAATAATTTATTTCGATTAAATATTTTTTTATTTAATTAATTCAAAATCTGGAATTAATTCTTACATTTTTCTAAGATATCCAATTTTATGAAAAATCATCTTAAACGTGATATTTTATAAAAAAAACTAAAATATTTAATTTTTTTATTTAATTAAAATAATTTAATTAAAAAAATTAGTTTTATTTTTCATTGCAAAATATTTTAATTAAAATTAAAATTTTGAATTAATTAAATTAACAAGAGAAAGTAAAATAGATATACATCCACGCAGTTCATATATATATATAAACACGATATGCATATATTTCGATTTTATGATCAAAGTAAAACGCTAAAGTATTTTAATTTTCTTTAGAGGATAACATGTAATAATCATCTTTCGTCTCTGATTCTTGTATCCCGATTGTATTATAATTTTCTGATATTGTGTGATATACAAGTATATCAGATATCAGTATCAAATATATCAGAAAAACTATCAAAATAGCCCCAGAAGAATAGCCCCACCGCCGGCCACCACAAATCGTCAAAAACGACGTATGTGATTTTCATGAAAAACGAAAACTATAATGATTTTAATAGTTTAATACTTTTATGAAACTTGTCGAAAAGTTTCAAGAAATCCCGAATACGTTGAAGACGACCTTGCAATCTTCTAACGTATGACCGGGACGCACTACGACGATCACGATGTGTGGGCACCGATTCCGATCGAAGTGTTCTTTCTTCTTTTGGTTTCTTCTCACACAATAATCTCTAAAAAGGCAAAATTAATTGCCAAAAAGAGAGGGGGAGACGGCTATGGTGAGGGGATTAGGGTTTTTTTTTTGGATTTTATATATATCAAGCCTCTTTTTAATATATTTCTCCATATATCAAAGATAATATTAAGTATATATATTCTCTTTCCTAAAATTAAGTAAGAGATATATATCTTCCATAAATTCAAATCCCCACCCCCTTATTAGGACTGACCACCTATGGAGTAATCCCTAGGTCTGCCAAAAACTAAAAACGCCCTTCATTATTTAATTTAATCCCTGAATGTCCCCGATGGAAAAATTGGTATTCTAATTAAATTAAATAATAACCGAAACTAATAAGAAAAATATCTGTGCGTGTAGTGAGTTACGCGAGGGATCACGAGAAAGCATAGGACTCGAGCTAACCGTACGAAAATATTTGATATCCCTAACTCTGTCCCTGAGTTAGATCTTTTCTCGTACGAGCCAGAACTTATTCCACTAAAGCTCCTGACTGAACTCCCGGGCCTAACTCAAATTATGTCTTGAGTTTTCAATTATCAAACGCACTAAATTCTCCCCACGTTTAAGATATGGATTCCCGATAAATAAATTAGGTTATTGACAACCTGATTTAATTATTCTGTATTTTCATGTATTGTACCGTTTAATTTTTTGATATGCCGGATCCGAAGATTCACTGTACAGGTTTAGCATAGTCAAACCTATAAGCAAAGCATACGAGGAGGAACTCCTCAACCTAAATCGGACGTGGATTCCGTCAGCTGATTATCAATCATCGGATAAATAATGCCAGCACCCAACTCATCGGTATTGTTGATCTCATGGAAAAAAATCTCAACCATTGACGACTCAAAGTACTGTACATCATCTGAACACAATTAATCAATTACTTCGGAATTAAGAGTTCGTGCAATACATGATAATACGGGATGTGGATCAATTCATATAGTCAGTATAGAATCGATCATCCCGTTGATCTCGCTCAATACACTCCAAGTGTACTAACACATCGAGCTCGAACATTGAATTCTCAAAACCTAAATTCGATCAGTTCGACATAGCCAAGACCAACTACTATAACGATGTACTACAATCGTACCAATAAAATGTCTGGGTCCATTGCGATTGTGTGCCTACCTGTATAATCTGTCATAATCTATGACCCGATCTTTCGTGCAGCACACACCGAGTCAAGTACTTGATAGAATACACGGACTATGCATTCATACATCACAAATATAAATATGAAATCATAACTGCAAAATCATCTAAAATATTTCTCATTAATATGTCAGGGATCCAGAATAAAATACCTAAAAAGCATGACTTTTCAGTATACATTCCCAACAACCTCTCACTTATTCTCAAAGCCATGTAGAAACACACCTGACACCTAACCCTTCTACATGGTTATCAAAGACTTTATGAGACAACGCCTTAGTAAAAGGATCCGCTAGATTATCCACAGATGCTATCTTAGAAACTACCACGTCTCCACGCTGCACGATCTCCCGGATGAGATGATACTTCCTCTCAATGTGCTTTCCCCTTTGTGGACTCTTGGTTCCTTCGAGTTCACAATTGGTCCACTGTTATCACAATAGAGTACAATAGGCGATTGTACCGAGGGCACCACATCCAAGTCCATTAGGAAGTTCCTGAGCCAAACCGCTTCCTTGGCTGCATCCGAAGCTGCAGCATATTCAGCCTTCATGGCAGAGTAAGCAATACAAGACTGCTTGACGCTCCTCTAACTGATGGCTCCACCTCCCAAGGTAAACACATAGCCCGAGGTGGACCTCCTAGAATCTCTATCTACTTGGAAATTTGAGTTAGTATACCCAATAAGTATAAGACTATCAGTCTGGTACACCAACATATACTCCCTAGTCCTTTTCAGGTACTTGAGTATATTCTTGACCGCAGTCCAATACTCTTTTCCTGAATTAGACTGATATCTGCTTACCATGCCTACAGCATAACAGATATCTAGTCTAGTGCAGAGCATAGCATACATGAGACTTTCTACTGTTGAAGCATAAGGAATACTTCTCATCCTCTCTATCTTCTGAGGTGTCCTAGGATACTGATCCCTAGATAGAGTAATCCCATGTCAGAAAGGAATAAATTCTTTCTTAGAATTTTTCATGCTAAATCGAGTAATAATCAAGTCAATATAACGGGCTTGGGATAAGCCCTACATCCTACGTGTTCGATCTCGTATGAGCTTGATCTTAAGGATTTGGCCTGCTTCTCCCGAGTCCTTCATGTCAAATTGATTCTATAACCATACCTTCACCGAAGATAGCAACCCCACGTCGTTTCCAATAAGGAGAATGTCATCAACATAAATTAATATAACGGGCTTAGGATAAGCCCAACATCCTATGTGTTCGATCTCGTATGAGCTTGATCTCAAGAATTTGGCCTGCTTCTCCCAAGTCCTTCATGTTAAATTGACTCTATATCCACACCTTCACCGAAGATAGCAACCCCACATCGTTTTCGATAAGGAGAATCTCATCAACATAAATTAATAGAAATTCCACCTTATGCCCATCGCGCTTCTATTACCCGCAATACTCGATAGGACACTGATCAAAGCCGAAGCTTTTAATCACCTGGTCAAATCGAGTGTTTCAAGACCTTGATACTTGCTTAAGCCCATAATAGATTTCTTAAGCTTGCAGATCATGTGCTCCTGGCTATGAACCTATCTGGCTGCATCATATAGATGCTCTCGTCAAGACTTCCATTAAATAATGCCGTCTTGACGTCCATTTTCCAAATCTCGTAATCGAGATGAGCAGCAATGGATAAGAGAATCCGAATGGACTTAAGCATAGCAACCGGTAAATAGGTTTCCTCATAATCGAACTATTCTTCCTGAGTAAACCCCTTCGCAACAAGCCTAGTTTTGAAGGTTTCCACCTTCCCGTCCACTCCTCTCTTTTTCTTGAAGATCTATTTGCACCCGATGGGTTTTATCCCATCTAATAGATCTACAAGCTCCCAAACTTGATTAGAGTACATAGACTTTATCTCAGATTCCATAATCTTTTGCCATAATTCTGCATCCTTATCTTGTAGTGCTTCATTATAGTTTCTGGGTTCGGTATCATGTTCTTCCGGGATCATGTTGTAAGACTCTCCCAAGAACATGAACCTCTTGGGTTGACGAACAACCCTCCCACTACGACGAAACTCTTGTTGTGTATTCACGATAGGTGGTATCTCATTACGTTCATTAAGTATGTTTTTCGGTTGTACCAAATTTTTATTTCTCACCTCTTCAAGAACAATTTGTGACCAGGGTTTGTGATTTATTACATAATTCTCTTTCAAGAATCTTGCATTTGTGCTAACAAATACCTTTTGACTCTTAGGATCATAAAACAAATTACCTTAAGTTCCTTTAGGGTATCCTATAAAGAAACAGACATCTGTCTTTGGTTCCACCATACATGCATCTCCCACTAACACGTGTGCTAGGCAACTCCATATCCAGAAGTGTTTAAAACTTGGCTTACGCCCAATCCATAACCCCAAAGGGGTTCCGGGAACTGCCTTGGTAGGTACCGAATTTAAAATACATGCTGCTCTTTTCTAATGCATATCCCCAAAATGAATGTGGTAAATTTAAATAACACATCATGCACCTTACCATCTCTTTAAGGGACCTATTCCTCCTTTCTGCTATTAGAGCAGAAAAAAAAATTTAAACCGACGTCGTGACCGTAAAAAACGACGTGTGCATTTATCATGAAAAATCGAGAACAATATTAATCTAAATAGCATTATACCTTCGTGAAACTTGTCGAAAAATTTCAATAAGTCTCGAATACGTTGAAGACGACCTTGCAACCTTCACACATATGTTATGGACGCACTACGACGATCATGGTGTGTGGGCACCGATTCTGTTCGAAGATTTTTTCTTCTCTTAGTTTCTTCTCACACTTTTCTCTCCAAAGGAGGAAAAATTAATTGCCAAAGAGAGGAGAGGAGCGGCGGCTTTGGTTAGGAATTAGGGTTAGGTTTAGCCTCTTATTATATATTTGCATATATTCCTTAAGATATATATGGCATATGTATCTTTCTATCCCTTAAAATAAGAAAGAGATACATATCCATCTAAAACCAAATCCCCACTTCCTTTATTAGGGCCGGCCACCTAGGGAGTAATCCCTAGGTGTGCCAAATTTCAAAACCGTCCTCCAATAATTCAATTTAATTCTTGAACGACGGCAAAACCTGCATTCAAATTAAATTAAATAATAACCAAAACTGATAAGAAAATTATCCGTGCGTATAATGGGCTATGTGAGGGATCACGAGAAAGTATAGGACTCGGGCAAACCGTACGAGAAAATTGGATATCCCTAGCTCTGTCCCCGAGTTAGATCCTTTCTCGCATGAATCAGAACTTATTCCACTAAAGGTCCTGACTGAACTCTTGGTCCTAACTCAAATTATGTCTTGAGTTTTTAATTACCAAATGCACTGAATTCTCTCCACGTTTAAGATATAGACTCCCGATAAATAAATTAGTTTACTGACAATTCGATTTAATTATCCTCTTTTCCTCGCAACCGCGCCACTTAACCTTTGATAGGCCGGATCTGAAAACCCACTGTACATGTTTAGCAAAATCAAACCTATAAGCAAAATATACGAGGGGAAACTCCTCAACCTAAATCGGACGTAGTTTTCGTCAGCTGACTATCAACCATCGGACAAATAATGCCGGTACCCAACTTATTGGTATTGTTGATCTCATGGAGAAAAATCTCAACCACTGATAACTCAAAGTACTATACATTATTTGAACACAATTAATCAATCACTTCGGGATTAAGAGTTCGTGCAATACATGATAATACGGGATGTGGATCAATTCATATAGTCAGTATAGAATTGATCATCCCGTTGATCTCGCTCAATACACTCCAAGTGTATTAACACATCGAGCTCGAACATCAAATTCTCAAAACCTAATTTTGATCCGTTCGGCCTAACCAAGACCAGTTACTATAACGATATACTATAATTGTACCAATAGAATGCCCAATTCCATTGCAATTGTGAGCCTACCTGTATAATTTATCAAAATTTTTGACCCGATCTTCCGTGCAGGAGCACCAAGTCAACTACTGGACAGAATATATGGACTATGCATTTATACATCACACATATAAGTATGAAACTGTAAATGCAAAATTATCTCAAATGTTTCTTATTAATATGCCAGGAATCCAGGATAAAATACATAAAATGCATGACTTTTCAGTATACATTCCCAACATCGGCTACACCATTCTGTTGAGGCATACCTAGTGCAGATAATTGGGATGTTATCCCATGTTCTGATAAATAGTTCTTGAACTCCCCAGAGAGGTATTCACCTCCACGATCAGATCGTAGAGTTTTGATACTTTTACTTGTTTGCTTCTCCGCTTCTGCCTTAAACACTTTGAATTTTTCAAAAGTTTTAGACTTGCGGTGAAGCAGGTAAACATTTCCATACCTTAAGTAAACGTTTCCATACCTAGAGTAATCGTCAATAAAAGTGACGAAGTACTCATACCCACCTCTTGTCTGGATGTTCATGGGACCACATAAATCAGAGTGAACCAATCCCAACACTTCTTTGGCTCTAAGTCCCTTGGCCGTAAAAGGTCTCTTGGTCATCTTACCTTCTAAACAGGATTCGCAGACTAAAAGTGCCTCCACTTTCAATGAACCTAAAGGTCTATTTTCAACCAATTTTTGTATCCTTTTTAGATTAATATGACCCAAACGAAGATGCAAAAATAGCTTTTGGTTCAAGGAGAAAATTTTTCTTTTAAGTGGTAAAACATGTAAATTATTCACCTAATTATTTTTATTAGTAAAAATAATATGGTATAAAATATACAGAGTATTTTCTAATGTACCATGACAGATAAATTGTTTTTTAACCAAAATACTGCATGAAAGCTTATTTTAAGAAACACAATATCCATCATTCCCTAAATAGGAAACCAAAACTAAGTTTCGCCTGATTTGTGGTACATATAAAATGTTATTCAAAATTAAACATTTATTTCTACTGAAGTAAAAAACTACTTCTCCCACTGTAACAACAGACACCTGGGAGTTATTTTTCATCTAAAGGTAGACCTCGCCCTCTCTAAGTTGGCTGGTTACCTGAAACTTCTACTAAGAATTGCAGACATGATTAGTGGCACCCGTATCTACACACCAGGTTTTTATAGATACAACCGCTAAACATGATTCAACTACTAGAGAAAAAGTAATACCTACAGCTTACTTGTTCTTCCGGTCAGGACAGTCCCTCTTTTAGTGTCTCGATTTTTGACAAAAATAGCAATTACCATTAGGTGCCTTTACCTTCGCCTTGGGAAGTGATGGCTTAGCCTTGCCAACCTTCCTTGCATTTTTTTGTTGTTGCCCTTTTTTCTTTTTCTTGCCACCTCTTGGCCTAGAAATAGAAGCCTTTTCAGCAACAAATGCATGGGTTGGCTTGCGGATATAGTTCTTTCAACAATTCTACTAGAGAAAAATCCAATTTGTTCATAGTGTAGTTTAGTCAAAATTGTTGAAACAAATCAGGCAGTGACTGGAGTAGGATATCGATTTGGGATTCTGTATCGATTTTTGCTCCAAGGATCTCCAGATCGTTAAGAAGACCGATTATCTTCAAAACGTGGTCCCTTACAGGTGTACCCTCAGCCATGTTCGTGTTCATGAGAGCCCTCATAGTCACTGGCCTTACTGCCCGATCCTAATCACCAAATATTTTTGTAAGGTTCAGTATAATCTTAGCTGTAGATGCCATAGACTAATGCTGGCTTTGCAGAACATCTGACAAAGATGCCAGGATATAACAGCTAGCCATCCGATCAGCCTTTACCCACTTCTCATAAGCCTGGATCTCCTGTTCGGTGGATCAATTATGAGGAGTGGGAGGGCAGGGTTCATGCAACACAAATCTATAGTAGTCAGAAGTCAAAACAATATTGAAGTTCCGTTTCCATGTGATAAAGTTTGGTCCAGTAAGTTTATGTTCCTTGAGAATTGCCGTTAGTGGATTGAATGATCCCATTATTAAATTGTGAGAAGCAAAAGAGAAAATCTTTTTAATTCTTTTATCAAATTAGGGTCTCTCAACCTTTTAATTTAAAAAAAAATTATTGGCAGCTCGAATCCTTCGTGATTAAGCAGGCCACGTAGTGTGGATGTCTACTAATCAATACATGTCCGGATAGACATGCCAGTCTATTAATTTACTGTCGAAACCAAATATCATAATAAAAAACCACCGGTCCAGAGTCATATCAATTGATAAGCCACGCAGTGTGGACGTCCAACAATCAACGAACAAAGAACTACAAAGTTTTTCATTTCTTGATATAAGACATTCCAATTAAATTAAATAGCCAATAAATTTTGGTTCCCACAAATAAAAATAGTGACTCCTTAGAGAGGATATTTTTATTCACGGGTTAAGTGTAAAGTCATTACTCTTAATTTGAAAATACCGTGTCAAAATCCTGGGCCTAGTATGAACGAACCATTCTTTGCACTATTCTCGAATCTACTTCTTTCGAAGATTCGTACTGGAGATACCATGACTATAGTTCTTCCGTATGGAGATCAAAAGTCAAAACCGGCGCGCGAACTATAATCACATCTCCTACGAACGTGTAATGGAGACCGTATGATTTATTTGTAACTAAACCCTTCTCCCACTTAATATTTTAAAAATCAAAGATTTTTATTTTTTGTTCATTTTAAACGATTAAACATAATTTAATTCTTGATTAAAATAAATCCAATTTTAATCAATTAAAATATTCCTTATTTAACCATAAAAAAAATAAAAAGTTTTTTTATTTAATTTTGCGAAAGAAATTAATTACTCGAGTTTTAATTAAAAAACTTTAATTAATTTTAACACAAAAATTAAATAAATAATAGTCTATTTATTTTCTTGTTTTAAAAAAATGTTATGATTATTTATTTTATAAAATCGTTTTTTCTAATATACTTTCAATAATTAAAATCATGCATAAAAGAAAAAATAAATAAAATAAAAAATTATCCACGCAATTAAATAAAATAAATAATTAAATAACGAAAAAATAAATATAAATAGTCGTTACGATCCGGTCCGTCCGTTTAATCTTTTAATCTGACGGTCTCGAATTAAAAATTAAACACCTAGAGTTTTGGAACCCTAAACGAGCCGTCAAAGACTCGAATCTTTTCCTCAGTCTCCAAACCACCGTCACAGCCCCGGACCACCATTAGAACGCCAAAAAAACTAAAAATAAACCAGCCAAACAGCCCCTAGATCGGGCTGAAATACTGCTGCCTTTGGCAACCCTGCGCCACCTTGTTTCAGTCGCTGTTTGGCTGCCTTGCCGCCACTATTGAGCCCCCAAAAAATTATGGTAGTTAGAACACACTGAGATCTTGATCGTCAAAAATAATTGCATCAAAATACGATGTCGAAGTGGCCCAAAAAAATCTTCAAATGGCCGAAATTCTGTAGTGGCGCCACTGTGCGCACCGAACTTTGAAGCATTTTTTGACCATTTTGCTGCCGTCGTCGAACCGCAACCGAACCACCATTGAATAGCCAACGGAAAACCTTTATTTCAGCAAAAAATTTACGTCAAAAAAGATTGCCGAAAGCCCCGAAAATGAGCCCCGAAGTCGGCGCCCTGCTGTTGCCTTATGTTGCTGCTACTGCCTCCTTCATCCCTTTTCGTCTCTTTTTTTATTCCCGTTTTTCGGGATACGATTGCATCAAAAATCTAGAAAAAATAAAATAAAATAATATATTACATCTCCAAAAATCTATACCCCACGTGGGAGGTGTACAATCGATTTAATCTCGAAATAAAAATCGTCGAGATATACGATATAATTAAAACATTCATTCATTTAATCATATAACCGGATCGTAACGACTTACAGCTGCAAAATCGAGGTTAGCACAATTGTTTTTCATGAAAAATGCAACTGTGGCTCTGATATCATTGTTGGAGAGGGAGCCGCGCAGTGGGAAAAAAATTGAATCGACGTCATAACCGTAAAAAATGACGTATAAGATTTTTATGAAAAACGAAAATTATAATAATTTTAATAGTTTAATACCTTTATGAAACTTGTCGAAAAGTTTCAAGAAATCCCGAATACGTTGAAGACGACCTTACAATCTTTTCGTGTATGACCCGGACGCACTACGACGATCACAATGTGTGGGCACCGATTCTGATCAAAATGTTCTTCCTCCTTTTGGTTTCTTCTCACACAATAATCTCCAAAAAGGCAAAACTAATTGCCAAAAAGAGATAGGGGCGGCAGCTATGGTGAGGGGATTAGGGTTTTGTTTTGAGTTTTATATATATCAAGCCTCCTTTTGATATATTTCTCCATATATCAAAGATAATGTTAAGTATATATATTCTCTTTTCTAAAATTAAGTAAGAGATATATGTCTTCTATAAAATCAAATTTCCACCCCCTTATTAGGGCCGGCCACCTAGGGTGTAATCCCTAGGTGTGTTAAAAACTAAAAATGCCATTCATTATTTAAGTTAATCCTTAAATATCCCCGGCGGTAAAATCGACATTCTAATTAAATTAAATAATAACCGAAACCAATAAGAAAAATATCCGTGCGTGTCGTGGGCTACGTGAGAGATCACGAGGAAGTATAGGACTCGAGCTAACCGTATGAAAAAATCGAATATCCCTAACTCTGTCTCCGAGTTAGATCCTTTTTCGTACAAGCCAGAACTTATTCTACTAAAAGTCCTGACTGAACTTCCGGCCCTAACTCAAATCATATCTTGAGTTTTCAATTATCAAACGCACTGAATTCTCCTCACATTTAAGATATGAATTTTTGATAAATAAATTAGACTACTGACAACCTGATTTAATTATCGTCTTTTCATCGCAACCGCACCGCTTAACCTTTTGATATGCTGGATCTGAAGATCCACTGTACAGGTTTAGTATAGTCAAACCTATAAGTAAAGCATACGAGTGGGAACTCCTCAGCCTAAATCGAACGTGATTTTCGTCAGCTGATTATCAATTATCGGACAAATAATGCCAGCACCCAACTCATCGGTATTGTTGATCTCATGGAGGAAATCTCAACCATTTACGACTCAAAGTACTATACATCATTTGAACATAATTAATCAATCATTTTAAAATTAAGAGTTAGTGCAATACATGATAATACGCTGTGGATCAATTCATATAGTGAGTATAGAATCGATAATCCCGTTGATCCCGCTCAATACACTCTAAGTGTACTAACATATCGAGCTCGAATATCAAATTCTCAAAACCTAAATTCGATCCGTTCGACCTAGCCAAGACCAGCTACTATAACGATGTACTACAATCGTACCAACTGAATGTCCTGGTCCATTGCGATTGTGAGCCTACCTGTATAATCTGTCAGAACCTATGACCCGATCTTTCGTGCAACACGCACCGAGTCAAATACTAGATAAAATATACGGACTATGCATTCATACATCACAAATATAAATATGAAACCATAAATGAAAAATCATCTCAAATGTTTCTCATTAATATGCCAGGGATCCAGAATAAAATACCTAAAAAGCATGACTTTTAGTATACATTCCCAACAAACTCATGGCCGAATCTATCTTACTCATGTTTTAGACTCCT
The DNA here is from genome assembly GCA_034768845.1 of Heliamphora exappendiculata. NCBI lineage: Eukaryota > Viridiplantae > Streptophyta > Magnoliopsida > Ericales > Sarraceniaceae > Heliamphora > Heliamphora exappendiculata. The sequence continues at coordinate 28,002,497 of JAOTRH010000001.1, forward strand.
CACCTATTGTTGGTCTTGGAGGAGTGGTCACGTTCTTTGGGAGCAGAGTACTAAGGAAGGCAGTTTGGACATTGACGTGTACCTACTGTTACAGAGGATGCATCAAAGTACTATTTTTTCTTTGAGTTTGACCGTACTAATCAAATCATTGTCAGAGCGCTTGCTACTTGGGAGAGTATGGTAGAGAGAACTTGTACTCCTCGAGAGATGTCTGAGAGGGGAAAGTCTACCAGAGAGTATGACGACCAGTTGGAGATAGAGATTCGAAATCTGAGTTCACATTTCCACTTCCTCCATCGATGGTTAGACCAGTGAGCCTGATGGGATATACTAATCATGTAGGAGTTCTGAGGGTTTGCTTCAGGCTCTTGAGCTAAGCTATCGAGCAAAGCATTCTACAAATGTGTGATAAGACTCGTGATGAGAAAGTGGAGGTTAGAGATTTAAGAGCTGCTACTGCGACCTTTGAGACTGAAGAGTGACTTTTGAGATAGACTGTCAACAGCTCATGAGCATAAGCGCACCCTAAAGAGCCAAGTTGCCGAGCTAGAGGCTAAGAGATAAATAAGAAGCAGTTCAAACTTGATCACGTAGGTTGCTTGGATTGGAAAAGAAGTCTGGGTTCAGTCATCGCATTTATGTTGATTCCTTACATTTCGAATCATTGTTCCATGCTAAGGAGAAAGTCAGTCAGAGTGTCCAATTTGAAGGCAGTCTATGACCAGTTACGGTGGGCACTCATCAGTAGTCAGCCTTTGCGAAAGGAATGACCCTAGCTCATACAGATACGGAAGAAAGAGACACTCTATTACCAGAAGAACCAATCCAAGGCCTATATGCTCCAACTTGGTCCCCCACTAGTGGGCACTAACAACAACCTCTAGTCTATAGGTCATGGCTAGTGCTGTTGGTAAGGCCTGCTTCCCTGTAGTTGTGTTCTCTCTAAGGCGGTCGTGGGTCTGGGCTCGAATTCCCAGTCTCAGTTCTAAGTTCGTAGTACCCAAAGCACTGGAGTGATCTAGTAGCTGGGAAGGGTCCCAGAAGAACCTACTACTACACCACACTACAATTGGCACAACCCACGTGCCATTTTTAGAACTTTCTATTTCCACAATGCCAAAATCATTTCATGTCTTGATTTTGCTAAGAACTGACCGTACCCCAAACCTACCAGCAATCTTAAGTTCACAGTCAACCACCTCCACAACAAGACTCCTGTGCTCTACTCCAATTAGGGCAACGAAAGAAATATCCTTCATCCCAACAACATCAAAATCAGCAGCCACATTAGGTAGCTCTCATCACTTCGATAGTCCAGAGTGCTCCTATTCAAGAGTTAAATTTGAAAGGTCAAAGCAATGGTCAGCATAGGTGTCGACAATTGACTGACTTATTTTGCTGACTAAGGCAGCACAAAAGGATCCAGACTTTCCAAACAAGCCATCTATTGTTGTTTAGTAGGTAAGTCCACCAAATTTGAGCAGATGATTGACCGTAGTTTTTCAGTCAAGCTTCCCCGAATGAGGCTTTCGAAAGACCCGTGCCCGCACCCGGTGAAAAATGAGATTTTTTAAATTTAGAGCTAGCTCCCAATCATGCCTTCCTAGATAAAGATTCATTATGTGTGTTGTGTTCTTGTTCGGAAGAAGAAGTTCTGCCCAATTTTTGGATAGTATGTCAGCACTTGTTCTCTCCCGTGATTTCGATCGGACCGAACCAGATACAACCTATTCATCTTTCTAGTTGGGCCCCTATTTTGCGATTAACAATGTCACATCCGAATTTGATTCAGAGATATCATAGAAGCATCTGCCACATCTCTTGGATTAGAACCCAGAAGAAGAAGCTTAGATCAGTAGAACTGGCATCTGTCTGCCGGAGCGGTAGTAGTGTGAGGGGAATACTCCAACCTCAAAAGATGAATGCCCGAAAGGTTTCTTTCATCGTCTCCTACGCCCAATCCTAGAACAGGAACAAATCTTTCAGTTACAGTCGACTACAAGATAAAAAAATCGATTGAAGCAAGCATTAGTAGTATCTCTTCCTTCGTTGTGGATCCCCCTCCCTTTCTTATTTTGAATATCTCTTTGGCTACCAACTCAAAGAGTAAAGCAGTGGTAAGATATGGAGGGATTCGTTTCCCTTTCAAAGCTTTGAATTAACTGGACTGAGGAATTATTGTGTTGGTTGTTCAATACTCCAATCAATCAACCTCGTCCAACCCATCCATGGAGAGGAGGGAGAAGTCTCTGCCATCTGCAGCTAAGGAAGGATAAGCAATGGCTAGAATGATTTATATATTTGTTTCTTCCACTGCTAGTCCTCTATCGCAGTAGGTCAAGTCTAATACTCCACACTCGAGTGACTCTCTGAGAATCTGACTCAACAGAATTAACAGCATCAACGTCTTCATCACTCCCTTAATCTACTAGATCAACAAAATAATATGGATCTGGAACTACTTATGGTGGATCTGCTCAATCCCAATATGGAACTGACTCTACTCTTGTTATTGGTGCTTTCTTTTAACTGGCGCAGATAAAATAGACTACCTTGTGGCCCTTCAACTGCCCAACCCTCCCAAGAAGCGGGATACTCTTTAAGATACATGGCGCCTTTCCAAAGTTGGGGGAAGACCAACTCCAACTGGATGGCCATAGTGGGTGGAGCCCGACTACGAAACAGGATAATGCAAGAAAACCAAGAAGGCCTGTTCTTGGGGAAAATCGAAGCCCCAAAAAGGAGGTCGCGCCCTCTACATCTAAATAAAGCCCCCACGAGAGAGCAAAGGGACGAGGTTGGGGGACAAGAGTCGAACCTAACCACTGAGCCCGATGGTTGTATATGTACCCCACTAGGTAGATCAAAGGGTCATAGTTAAGCATATAGAGAAAAGGGATATAAGCCTTCGAGTAGGTAGAGGGTCAACCCGGCTAACATGCTAACTATAACATTCAACCACCAACGTCTAACCAAAAAGAGAGGGTCGAAGGCTCTATCTCAGAAGGGCCGCGAAGGGAACCTATAATGCGGGTATCCAAACTCGAGAAAGTAGGAAAAGCCATTCCAGGAAGATCAATAATTGAAGACCGGATAATATTGAAGTATGAGCATAGAATTTTGGACTGCTGCGAAAGCAAGCCAGCAGTTGAAGGATCATAAAGTAGGCCGGTCGAATGAGGGAGAGCCAAGCCAGAGGATAAATAAGAAGGCTAGGTCTTCAAAAGGATGGATGGAGGGGTGGATAGATAGGAATACGTCTTGCTAGAAAAGGACCCTAGCTTTATTGCGAGCCAAAAAAAGCGATAGATTCCCCTTTCCCTTTCCTACAAATAGGGGAATTTCTTTCACTAGACTTGCTATGTTCATTCCACTTCACGAAGTTCATGTTTCCACTACTTTACATGTTAGCTCGTCTTTGTCTTCGTCTTTGTGTCTGCCGATTTAATTGATGCTATCACTTCCTGTGCTTCTGCTCAAATAGTGTTCTGGAATTTTCTTTATTCATAAGAACATATTCACTTAGCCCGGGCAGCTTCAGCCAACTGGGTCTAGGGTAGGATGATACAATGTAGCTCTACACTGGGTTAACTAATGCCTCCATATAATATAATAAAAGAAGGGAGTTCTTATGAAAGGAGTGCCATCTTTCAGACTTAATTAAGTTATTGATTGCAGACAAAGTACTACTTATGGATACACAGATGACAAATCTGTGGCGTAAGCCTTTGTTGCAGTGAAGGAAAATTTGGCTTATCTTATTAGAGGTCTAGTCGACTCTCCCACTCATCTCTCTCTGTGAAAGAGTCTATACAAGGGAAAAAGTTCTTAAATGCACATTACGAAAAATGGAAAGTAAGAGAAGAGGGCAAGCAGTACGTACCATATTCACATATGATGGTTGGTGTTTATTCGTTGTGAAAGACTAGTGATGGATTTCTACAACTAAGAAAGCAACTTACAGCCAAGAAAAAGTAACCTCCATCCCGAGCGGTGGATGAGCCTTACTTAAGCTTAAGGGGTGAAATTACCAAATGCCTTCATTGAAGTACTTACTTAGGAGGGGATGGCCTATTTCCTATTGCTATTGGAGAAAGCAATCAAAGGTATTCAGCAAGAAGTGGAAGAGATCCTACTGTTAACGAGAAAATTCATTGGCGAGACCATCACACCTTTTACAGTCAATTCAATAAAAGAAGTATATTACGAAACAGGAGTTCTTTGACTCTCGGTTGATCTTTAGAAGTTAGGCACAAGCCAGAAAGGATAAGGATAAATCAATGCCATTTTTTCAAGTAATGGAAGCCCCAGAAGCAAAGTGGTTATTCTGATTAGTGGAACTCGGACTCTTTATCCTCAATCGAAGGATCAGAAGGTACTCTACTAAACACGGATTGACTCTCTTTACCAAGCATTGCCGCCCACAACTCGGTTAACTACTTTGGTTCTTCCTTACCTTTTACCTGCAACAAGGGAGTCTTAGGTCTATTGCTTGACGGGTGTAGCAGAGAATAGGGGAAAGCTCTTTCTTTTATGATCGAAAGATATTTTTTTGACTCGCTATTTCTATAAAGGTTACGACCGGCGGCATTCAAAAGGAAGGTTATAACATAAGTGATTAGAGCGATGCCCCTTGCTTTGCAAAAAGTTGAGTTCTTCCTCTTGAGCGCAGGATTGCCACTGACTCTCCCAATTAGTTAAGATATAGGATAAGCCAAAGCCAAAGCCAACACATCAAAGTCAAGTTAGGTTCAGTAATAGACGTAACAGGTTCAAATACCAGAAGCTAGGTTATATTCGATTCGATAATCTTAAGTGTTGGAGTCAGCTCTTTGCCAGGATACGATACTGTCAGCCTCAGCTAATCACTAGCGAATAATATTGTCAAGTCGGAGAGGAAGAAAGGAAGAAGAATGCCATCATAAAGGGATCGGTATGTAAACTTGAAGGGCTAGGAAACTCCTTTAGCTCTATAATTCTTTTGAATGAGAGTTAGGGTCGATCGGGGGAGCCTTACCTCTTAGATGACGCAAGAAAGTCAGTATGCTATTGGATTTTGATTGGATGGATCCCTAGTCCCTGCTAACTATAGTTACTGAAGGTCGAGTAGTAGACGGGCGAGGCCTACTATTATAATGAGGTTTTTTCCCTTACTACAAATCATTTGGTGGTGAATTATCTTCACAATTCATTTGATATCTGTCACCATCTATTCTAGCTGATGTTGATACCTTGACTTCTCTTTCCACCCTACCTTCCGCCAGTGCATAAGCCCCTTTAGAGAGATGGACTACTGTTATAACGGACCCACCACCGCTCAAGCGATCTCTACTAGGCAAAATTCTTGAAAATTTCGATTTAAAAAGAGAGTTTGTTTGGTAAATTGCGGGTATCTATTGGGGCATATATTAGCCTACTTGTAGGTTTATTTTACGAGAAAAATCAATTTCTTTACTTCTACCGTTTAGGAGAAAAATGAAAGGTGTTGGTTTTAATTTCAAACAAGGCTCAGTTTTGAATTATCTTTTGACTCGGTTTGTTTTAAGAGTCCTTAACGCGGTTCTCTTTACTTTTTATATCGCGAGAATTTATTGTTATGAAGTCGGGGTGTTATAGCTCAAGCAGTCCGTCGAGCGGTTTAGCTCTAAACCCTTTTTTAAAATCCAAATCTTCACACCCAACACTTAACCATTTTTTAACATTTTTGAAAGCTTTCAAGGCATAATCAAGCCATCTAAAACACACTAAAACAAGGTTCAAAATCCTTTCTCGAGGCACAAGAGTTGATATAAAGCATTAAAACTAACCAAAAACAATAACCATTTCATATAATTATGTGCCGAAAACGATAACCATTTCATATAATTATGAAAACATACAAGCAACCCATGGTCCCTCTCATAAGCATACAAGCATTTCATGCATTGATATCAAGGCCTTAAGGCTTACAAAGCACATGTTTTAAGTTCAAAACATAGAATGTTATATACATAATCCAAAACCAAAAGAAAACTGAGAAAAATATAGTCTTTCGACACCTCCGGGCTCCTCAAGATCGCTCCTCGCGATCAAATTCACCTAAAAGATTTAAATTCCACAACGTGAGCTGAAATTCAATAGGAAAAAGACTAGCATGAATTAAAAGTATAACATGCAAACACGAATTATATGAACAACTCGACTACGCACGCTATAAAATGATTTTTTCATCCTTAAAACTACGAGTTTTCATATAATCCACTATCATTCAACAGTTCAATAATCATGCACAACACGTTATATTCCTACTCGGTTTCTACAACCTATGAGGTTTCCTACTCACTTTGTACTCTTTTACGGCCTTCCACCAAGGGACAAGTACTAACCCCACTATGAAAAGTCTTTACGATCTTTCATCGTAGGACAATCATCAGTCCCAATTAAATAATTCTTTACGGTCTTTCACCGCAGGAGCAAGCGAATCCCAAATAAAACACATAACTACTATACATTTAGAGAGGCATATAGCCATGCATAACATTTAAAGACACACGTTCATCAACCACACGTTGGAACCACGACTCAACCCCAAGGGTTAGCTCCAAAGCTCTCAAAACTATGTTTCCACAACATATACATAAATCCATTTCGGTTTCCAAAACTCACCCTTTTGAAAATCACGTATACATACGTTCACCAATTTTGTAGTAAACCAAAAATAAAGCTTAACATGCTTTTTATCCTACCAAACACGGTTTAAATAAAAACTCCGACATTTATAGCATTTTAACATGATAAAAATGTATAAAATCACATATAACACCTTTTTAAAGCAATATGGTTTAGAAACCTATCACAATTAGTTAAAAAGTCGGCACTTTAAACACTGGCAACAAACCAAAATTGCCAAAATAAAATTTTGTTCGGATAAACGCAAAGTCCACAGCGAGTACAACAAGGATCGACTATCCCAATATCAAGAACCGAGTCCGAACTAGGCTAAAAGCTAGAGAGAAGACAAAAGATTTGATCTTTCTTTTAAGAGAGAGAGAGAGAGAGAGAGAGAGAGAGAGAGAGAGAAGCTTGTTGAACAAGCTTGGGCTAAAAAACCAAGGCCCTGAGCTAGCACTTTATATAACCCACGCAGACTGACCGTTCGGTGGTCTAAGGACTGATTGAGCAATCCTGCCCAGAAAGCAAATCAACTTTCGACCACAACACCCGAGAAGACCGGAATTGAAATGAACATGCATATCTAGGCCAACACATACATAAAACATATTAAAACATGCTTTTCTACAACGACCCAAATATTATACAACATGTCGCATATAAACATTACAAAGTTAAAAAGAATCGCGACTCACATTCTTTAAGGGAGTATCATCAATTGCGATTTTTCAAGACGTGGATTCTATCAATAAGTAATATCCAACATATAATTAATATCGTTATCCAACTCACCAGAATTATAGACCCACATAAGATTGCACATTCTAATAAATCAAAATAACGAATATTAAATATATATAAATAATAATTATTTCGGGATTGAGAGTATAAACACTCGTAATAACCAATGGTGTTAATTAATTTATAAAGTTAGTACAAAATTAATTATCCCAATTTGGTCATATTCAATACACATAAAGTGTATTAGCACAATGAGTCAGAACAATTATCGAAATAATTACCATTTTTCGTAATTAAGATAAATTTACTAAAATATCGTGCAACAGTCGTACCGATAGTGTGTTCAATTCCATCTAAACTGTGAATCAAAACTTATATTTTACAAAAATTGATAATCTGATTTTCTGTGTATAAGACGAACTCTACACACTAGATTAAATACTATGTAGAATAAAATATTTTAATTAATTCCTAATAAAAGCTTCTATTAAATAATTTCTTTTAATTTTATAGATTTTTTTGTATTTGTGTTTTTTTTTTTACCTATTGACTCCTCCTGTCCCAACGAATTTAAAAAAAATAATTTTTTATATGTTAAAAAAAAGTTCACTAAAGTCCATACTGGTCCATAAATAACATAGGAGCACTTAAGTCTACGTGGAGACATCTCACAAAGGAAAATTTTTAAATCAATTCTTTTATCACATTGACGATTTTACATTGCCGAATGGGCCTCATTACTGAGCGCGATGCGCCCATCTTAATCTACAGTTTTTTTCTTCAGCCGGGACCTTTCTTAAAAGATTTCACAAAATTTTTATTACTTAGACTTTGTTTAAGTCGACATAAAATATTTTACAATAAAAAATATTTTACATATAAAATAATTTTATAAAAATTATTTTTTTATTTATATTTTTTAGAATTTGATTAAAATTTAAAAAATAAAAATAAAATATGAGAGTGATCAAAGGCAAAAAAAAATTCGGGTGAAAAATTTCAAATGAATTTCAAAAAAAAATTTTGTGAAAAAAGATTTATCTCTCATTCCCTCATTCTTATAGCATATAAGAATGAGCAAATACGATAAAAATTGGGTAAAGGTTCTGAGAGTGCATTTCAAAATTAATTTACGAGTTAATTTTTTGTAAGTCTAATTTAGTTTAATAAGGTAAAATATTTTACTAAAAAATATATTTTATATAGATATTATCAATCAAATCATGAAAATTAAGTAAAATATTTTATCCAAAAATATTTTACATTGGAACAAACGGAACCTTAATTTTTGACTTTTTGAAAATATATTAGCTGATAAATTACTACTTTTCATAAATATATTTACATTTAGTCTCTGTTCGTTTCAATGTAAAATATTTTTGAATAAAATATTATTTATTCTTCATTGTTCGTTTAATAAAACGTAAATAAAATAATTTTTTAAGTAAAATATTTTACATCATAAAATAAAAATTGTTTTTTTTTAATAAATTGGTAAGTTATTTTCTATTTTTTAAGAGAACGTGCCTTGAATCTGATTAGAAATTTGTATAATTTTTTTGTTGATTTTTAAAACGAAGATATATAAGCCAATGACAATTGGAATTACTGTTTGAAAGAGCTCTTTTAAGCTTTTTTATAAGTTTTTTTTTCATCTTTAATGATTTTTTTACGTTAGTTCAAATAATTATACATTTTAAATTTATCTCGTTATAAGAATAAAAAATGTAAAAATAAATGACTAGATTTTTTTTAAAACAAAGTTCATATAAGGAAAAAGTAAGCCTTAAACCGCCACTTTAAGACATTTTAAAGGCTTTTTTTGTTTTAGTAAAATTATTTTACGTTAGCTTAAAAAATGGTATACTTTTTAAACTTTTATCATAAGAAAAACTAAAAAGATAAAAATAAATGACTGATTTTTTTATAAAAAAAAACTAATATAAGACCAAAAAAAGCCTTTAAAAGGATTTTTAAGTCTTTTTCATTTTTAGTAAAAAAATTTTTATGTTAGTTCAAATAATGATACTTTTTAAACTTCTCTCGTTATGAAAAATTAAGAAATTAAAAATAAATAACTAATTTTTTAATTAAAAAAAAACCCATATAAGATGAAAAAAGTCTTAAAAAGGCTTTTTAACACTTTTTTCATCTTTAGTGAATTTTTTTTTTGCGTTAGTTCAAATAATAATATTTTTAAAATTTCTCTCGCTAAAAAAAATCAAAAAAGTACAAATAAATAGCTACTTTTTTTAATAAAAAAACTCATTTAAGATGAAAAAAACTTAAATAAGGTTTAAAATTTTTTTTTTTTCATTTTTAGTGAACTTTTTTTTATATTAGCTTAAATAATAATATTTTTAAAATTTCTATTTACAACGGTAGACAAAATCACATATCTTTTTAGATTTATTTTATAATGGTAAATTAAAAATATAAAAGATCTAGACCAAAAAAATGAAAATAAAAAACTAAAAAAAAAGTTATGAAAAAAATTATATGAAAAGGTATCGCAAATAGTAACTTAGCTCTAAGAGCCATCGGATCAGATCTAATTATTTTTTAATTTTATTATAAAAAATATCTTATTTTAATTTAATAATAAAAAATTTTATTTTGAAACTACTATTTATGTATCAACCGAATACTAAAAAAAAATAATAATAAAATAATTTTTTTATAAAAATTTTTTACATTGAAACGAAATAATCTTACATTCATACTAGCTAGTAGCCTTTTTTTTAAGGTACTTATTCAAAATTTAGCTCAAATAAAAATAGATTTCTAAATTTAAGAGATCCCATAGAGAGAAAATTAAATAGTAATTAAGAAAGTACTAAGAGTGGTTTGGACGGAAAAGGTAGTGAGAGAGTAAAGAGTAGTTGGGTATAAGGTATAGGGAATAGAGAGGGTTTTGTAGCATGGTAACGATGATTGATTTGCATGTGAGATGATATTACTAATCATTAAGTTTATGTTTAACTTAATTTTTTTTTAAAAATTTTTATTTAAAATTTTTTAAAAATTTCACTGATTTGGTTTAAATTGGTTTTTTTACATCTTTTTATATTTATTTTTTTAATAAAAAAAAAGTTAAAAAATCAAAATTCTAAAAAAAAAAACTTAATCTAAACACAAACTAAATTACCACATAGATGTTACTATTAACTTGAACTCCCTTGTAATATCAAGGGCGAAGAAAGAATAAATTATTGTAGTGGTCTGCAGTCCAATGGCTTTATGTTTTTCTAGGGTTATCGCTGTAGTTAAAAAAGTTATAAAAAAAATTCAAAAAAAGCCATTACATACACTGTTGCTTAAAACTAAAAGTAAAGTGATATTAAACATTTTAAAAAATACAAAAAATAAGAAAAAATTATCCCAAAAAATATATTATCCCAAACAATATGATTTCTTTCTTTCTATATTTTTATAAAAAAAATGTCAAAAAAGGTTGGATTCTACAACAATAAAATACTGCTGTAGGTGATCTGGGGTGAAACTTAATTTCCTATACTCTCACCTTTATTAAAAAAAAAAACTATACAAGGCCGTATCGATTAGTTTATAATAACACTAAAATGATTATATTTGACTATCATCTCATATGTCACGGTTCATGTATGAATCACGTGCTATATCAAATACATAAAATGTTTGGAAGTGCTTCTATCAAATATAGCTTATTTTTGTCTTTTCTATATTTATTTTTATTTTTTTTTTCAATTTTATTTAGTTTTTCAATTTCTTTCATCACAACAAATTTTAAAAATCAATCTATCAATGTTAAAAATAAATAAATTCACTAGATAAGAAAATTAGTTGTATTTTGATTGAAATAGCATACTTTCGTCTTTTTAGAACTTTTTTTATTCATTTTTTATTTGAATTTTTTACTTTTTACATTACGTGGTAAATCAAAAATGTAAAAACACAAGTACAAAAAAAAAGTTTTAAAATAACTGAAAATAATCTATTTTGAAAAAATCTCTAATAATCTATCACCCCTCAAGCTTTTAGAAAATATTATAAGTATTTAATTTTTTAAAAAATTTAACATAATTTTTCCTATTTTTTGTCTAATCCCATGGTATAATCGTCTTCCAAAATATATATATATATATATAACTTGTAAAAAATACAAATAAAGTATTATATACATGCCCTACTTAGATTCTAATACTAAACCGACAACTCAACTAAACATTATAAACTTCCATTCTAATTTCTCGTGCGTAATTTTAAAATTACAGTTTAAACCAATAACACAAATCAACATATGTAAAATATCCAAATAAAATATTTAAATATATTAATTCAAACTACCACTACAAACAAAACAAAAAAAAATACTTTATAATCTTCACCAAAAGAAATAGAACAAACAGTCATCAACCACAACTGTGACTACGTAGATCATAATTAAATAGTTCTTAAATGAAATTCTAGAAATGCAATTAATCCTAAAATGCAACAAAATTTGAGATGTCCAAACACATTAACAAACCAATTTATTAATAACCAACAAATGTAAACATAAAAGAGTTAGATAGAATATATGCCCACTGAAATTAAAAAAAATTAAAAGCATTTAATATCTCATTTCTTTAGATTCACAAATCTATAACAATTTTGAGACTTATTCCATTAGACCTTGTATCAATTTAAAGTTAACCACTCATGAGCAATATGACTAGCTTAAGAGAGTGGACAACCCATCTCTTACTAATAAGCCTATGTGTCTTAGTGACAGTGTAGCCGTCACCCAACCCACTTAGGCAATTCATTGCACTAGTTAGTTGCGACGCTCTACTTCGAAGTGCTGACCTCCCGGGTATAAAAATCTACCAGTGCAGCGAGTCTAAAACTCGTAAATCAAACCGTCTAACTCACTATCTTAAGTATCAACCACAATTTTTTCAAAGCTATTCTAAAATTTATTTCACTTTTCATTAAGTGCCTTATACATTTTTTTAAAAAAGAAAAAAAAATAACTTGTCTTTTTTACCAATTCAAGATATTTGAACCAAGAATATGTATCAAATTCAAACTTTCTGCATCCAACTATATATTTTAATAAAAATAACATATGAAATTTCTCACATTTATAGGTATTTCAAATAACTATGGCATCAAAGCAATAATAATAATTAAAGTTTAAGGCATAAAAATTAAAAAGATCATCCAACTTAAAACAATAGTTTTTTTTTTAAAAGAAATAATAATATTGACTTAAATTTCTCAAAACTCAATACATTTAATTTATAACTAATCATTTTAAAAAAAAGAAAAACACAACAATACAATTTAGAATAAAAACCAAGTTCATTCATTCAATTTTATAAAATTTAAGCATAGTTAAATTCAACTTCTTGTAAAATTACCAATTTAATCATCACAAAATATTTGTCGCATCCATACATCTTATTTATAAGCCAAAAATAAATACAAGCCCTTACTATTGATAACTTGAAGGAGTGAAATTAAAAAAATCCTAAAAAAGAACTTTCAAAGTTCAACAATGGTTAAAAATTGGATAGGAGTCCTAGAGTTCCAAACATCTACCAAAAAGATTTAACCATGAAAATTTAAAATATCATGGGATAATTTTTAACCGAAAATGATAAAATAAATAAATATTTTTTTTATATAACTTCCAAAAAAATAAAAAAGAGAGTTAAAAAAAATACTATACACACTGTTAGGGAGAACCGCAGCAATAACGTGAAAATGATAGAAGAAAGCAACTAAGCAAGGACATGAACAGAGAATAGGGGGCGGTGAGCACACAGGGAATTGGGGGCGGCGACTAGGGTTATATTGAAAAAGGGAGAATGAAGAAAGGAGTGGTGGGCGGTGTTCCTTTGTTTTTCTTTCTTATTTTTTTATATTATGGTAAATTACACTGACCTCCATTGAGATTTTTATTAAATACAGTTAAATCTATTTTTTTAGACAAATTACACTGACACCCCTTACAAACTAAAATATTGTTACACACACCCATTGGCAGTTAACGCCGTTAAAGTTTCGTTTGTCTCAATAAATTTATTTCAATTTTGTCCCCACATCAAATCTGTTTCTTCTTCGTCTTCTTTTTTTTATAAAGTTTATAAACTAATAATTCTTCGGTTTGAATTTGATAATTTACCGGCGATCGAAATCATTCACTAGCAACGTTAGGTCGTTAAAAGGGTAGTAAACGTTGTCGATCGAGAAATAATTTATATTTTACAATTGATTGTGAGTGTAATAGCTGAAGAAAAAAAATAAAATAAAAAAAGAAAGGAAGAGGAAGAACGGGCGTCGGAACCCCCCACCGCTGCACCTCTCGACAGTGTCAGCGGCGTCGACGCCGGGGTTGGCGTGGTGGCTGGCGTCGGCGACGGCTGGCATGGTGGAACGAGATAGAGAGAGAGACAGATGGAGATGAGAGAGAGATAAGATTTGGGGGGTTGCCGCTCCCCCGCGCTGCTTCTTCTTCTTCGGCGGCGACTAGCACGGCAGTGGTCGGCAGAGACTGCACGGTGGTGCACGGCGACAACTGCCACAGCGGTGGACGG
>JAOTRH010000001.1:28019051-28026765 GCA_034768845.1 Heliamphora exappendiculata
GTCATCTGGTGGTGAATCATCTTGACTATCCATTTGATATCCGTCACCATCTATTCTAGCTGATGCTGATACCTTGACTTCTCTTTCCACCCTACCCTCCGCCTTTGCGCGCATTTGGTGCGCTATTGAAGAAAAGAACATTTCTATCTAATAATATTGTAGATAATCAAAGAACGCTTCGCATTGGCTAGCTTGCTTGGCCGCACACATATTGATTCAAATAGCCCATTCAAGTCGATTCCGTGGGTTGGATTACTTCTTTTTGCGATGGATTCCAAAATGTCAAGCTTCACAAGGAAATATAGTATAATGACGATAAACGACCAAGTCGTAACTTTCATCAACATATAGAAAGTGCAATCAAGCAAGCAGTCTTTTTTTTGTAGTACGATCAATCAAGCCTACCGCTGATTACAAGGCCATTTCTTTCTTTTTGAATCTCGATTGGCTTGGTGTTCAGTGTACCTTAAGCTGGTCATGAAAGGATTTGCGCTCTTTCATGATTCTTTTGTACTCATTTCTTAGTGACTAAATAGTCACGAATGCAAAAACCCATCTCCTATGCTTTCCGTTGGTCAATAACCAACAAAAGTTCTCTATAGTTCTTCACTACTACAGGCTTGACGGAGTTAAGCTGTCTGGAGGAAATCATTTTTTCTCAATCAATCATGCCTTTTCCTCGATTTTCACGCATCTTTCTCTTTGACGAAGAAAGTCTAAATAGTAATTCATCTTCTACTACTATTACAAGTCAATCTCAATCAACGACGACTATTAATAATAATCCATTTTCTACTACTATTACAAGTCAATCCCAATCAATGACGACTATTAACGATTCTAATTTGGAATCATTCGACACTTAGGGTTCTTCTCATGGTATTTATGAAGATCATCTTGGTCTTAACCCTTCTAGTGAGCATGTAGTAGAGCTTCAATATGATGATATACACACTCAATTAAGGGAGTTGATGATTAACAAGAGTCCAGAAGATGTTCTGATTGCGGCCGAAGCTTTACATGGGGAAAGCAACAATATCCCATTTATGGAGTCCCTATTGAATGATTTAATAATAAACGGGGTACAAGGGGAATCCTATAATGATGCTCTAGATCTAGCGGAGCTGGTCCCCATCCCTAGCCCACTTGAGCAATTTGCCATTCTCCCATTGATTCCTATGAATATAGGAAATTGTATTTATCATTCACAAATTCAACTTTGTTTATGCTGCTAACTCTCATTTTTTTCCTACTTCTGGTTCATTTTGTTACTAAAGACGGAGGAGGAAACTCAGTACCAAATGCTTGGCAATCCTTGGTAGAGCTTCTTCATGATTTCGTGCCGAACCCGGTAAACGAACAAATAGGTGGTCTTTCCGGAAATGTTAAACAAAAGTTTTTCCCTCGCATCTCGGTCACTTTTACTTTTTCGTTATTTCGTAATCCCCAGGGTATGATACCTTATAGCTTCATAGTTACAAGTCATTTTCTCATTACTTTAGGTCTCTCATTTTCTCTTTTTATTGGCATTACTATAGTGGGATTTCAATGAAATGGGCTTCATTTTTTAAGCTTCTCATTACCTGCAGGAGTCCCACTGTCGTTAGCACCTTTTTTAGTACTCCTTGAGCTAATCCCTCATTCTTTTCGCACATTAAGCTCAGGAATACGTTTATTTGCTAATATGATGGCCGATCATAGTTCAATAAAGATTTTAAGTGCGTCTACTTGGACTATGCTATGTATGAATGATCTTTTATATTTCATAGGAGATCTTGGTCCTTTATTTATAGTTCTTGCATTAACCGGTCCAGAATTAGGTGTAGCTATATCATAAACTCATGTTTCTACGATCTCAATCTGTATTTATTTGAATGATGCTACAAATTTCCATTAAAGTGGTTATTTATTTATAATTGAACAAAAGCGAGGGTTGGAACCGTTACTTAAGACCCGGATTACATGGGACCCAGACTCCACGGAATGAAACTTAAGAGGATTACATGAGACCCCCCCCCCCCAGGCCACAGATCTCTCTCCTCGTCCCATGCCTAGTGAAACTCTTATCAACTGCTTATGTAATTGGTGCTACTTGAAGAATCTGATCCTAGGACGTCGATATGAATCTGATCGGTCCGGATCCAAATCATAAACTCGCTATGGGATTGCCACTTCAATTAATGAATCTACGTTAGTTGCACTTGCCTATGACTCCACCTTATCTAAGGCATACAGAACTACGGAGAACCAGAGCTCCTATAAACACTAGCTGTTGATACGGATGAAACCTAGCCCTTGCACATATAACCTTTCTTAGCACAGATGGATGGTATGGGACGTCACATATTTTCAAGGTCATCCTCCGGGGAGGATATTGTAACTCCCATTTTCTATTACAGCCCAGCAGAGCACCTCCGATTAATTGTTCAGTACACGCCGCACCTTATGAAAGTCCGCTTGGGGAGCATAGGCATGATAGCAAAGCCAAATGTTGACATTTCAAAGGCAAGTTCGAGATCTATAGCCATTTATAGATGCATATTAAGTTCCTAGGCCCGTAGTGTACCTTTCGATTGGAGAGCCATAGCCAATTCAAGTTGTGAAACCCGTCGATCCAGTTGGTTTCAAAAGTAAGGGCAGCATCCCAGCCTCCTTCTAGCAGCGCCAAATCGAAATAGGTTGTTTAGAATAAGACGACTTAGCAAGTTATCCAAAAGACGCAAGCCCAGCTCAAACAACTACAACCAAAAGCTATGGACGAGATTCATCATCGAAGCCTTTGTCCACATGGGTCCTTCGCTTATTTTCTTCACAGCTGCACATATGCATCCCTTTTGCTGTCCTTATAGGGTTATTACATACTTATACTTTACTTTATATTATGTCTTGAGACTAGCGTTCATCCCGCCAAGCGCCCTAGGTTGTCTATGCAAATGCCCAATCGTTCTTTACTGCGGCCTGTCACCAAGAAGAAGACTTCCCTTGTGGGATTGGCCGTACTGGCTTCCCACTTGATGCAAGACCATCTAAGTCAATAGATATGGCGCATGAAAGAAAGTGAGTCGCGAGTTTTCTAGTTTGGAGTCTTGTAAAAAAGGGTTCCACCTCAAGCTACAGGTTCTTTTGGTAGACAAAGCCCGAGCGCCACGCAAACCTGATCACTCTAGTCCGCACTATTATGTCATTCTCGGTAAGTGGCACAAGCAACAAAGATTTTCGCTACAAGTGCACCTAGAGCGCTCTGCAACCAAAGGCCATGTTGCTTTGTGCACCGGCCAGCCTAGTCCCCTAAGCCTAACCGAACCTAGATTGATGAAGGAGCACATGAACAAGCCATAGGGAGTATTCCCTGCTTGCTTCAGTCAACATAGCACCCCTTAGAGACTGTCTCGGGGGGGCAAAGCGTCAACATCTTCGTGCCTGATGCCCAAAGCTTGGACTATGCCACCGCTAGGACTATGTAGGACTCTTTTATGGGACTCTTCCACTAACTTGCTTGTAGGACTAGTCACTAACTGACAAACTGATTAATGGATTGATCAAGAGAGCTAAGACTCTACAGGTGCACTTCCTTCAGTTTTTAAAAGTACTGAGCTATTCAATCTTGCTTCAGGTTTGTGTTTGAAAAGAGGAAGGCCCCATCCCAAGTTAGAGGGACTCTTTGAAGAGAGGAAAGGCAAGGGATTAAAGGAAGGGATATATAATGGTATAAGGCCAATGGTGCTGATCTGCTCCTAGATAAGCGGTCGAGCCTGACTCCATTCACTGAGCTCTTAGCTTTTCTCCTGGTGGTGCGCTTAGCTATGTGTGATGTCTACTCTTGGGTGGAAGAAAGAGCATAGAAAGCCGCTCCACTTGGTGGTGTTCCGAGGAGGGTGGCAGGTGAAGAAAGGGCAGTGGAGTGAAGTGGTATGCAAGCTATTTATTGCCTCTGAGCTGTGGAGGAGCGCTAAGAGCTGGGAAGTGGGAGGGCGTGGTAGGCGCAATAGGAACCTTGTTCACTGTGCGCACTCTAGCTTCTCGTACGTAGTGCTCTTTTGCGCAATTGCTTTGTTTTCTTTCCTTGCTAGTTAGCAAGCTAGAAATCCCGTTCTATACTTATGTATTTTACTTAACCTATTCTTCTAGAAGAATCCCCCCTCCTTTGGAATCACTTCCCGGGGCACACCCCTTAATTAGAAGAGTCAGTTTTTCCTCTTTCTGTTGTTGAAAAATCAAGACCCAATATTCTGATTACTATAAAATAGTTGATGTGCATGCGTCCTCAGTCCCTTATGGAACATCAAATTTTTCTTATTCAGTTGGACTGTTCTGGATTCTTCTATAGCGCCTGGTAATGCAGATAGAGAGAACTCTTTGGAGTGTTCTTACATACTGTCCTAGGAGCCCCGCCTAGTCATTTCACTCGACATTAATTGGGTCAACCAAGAAAGAAACCTTGAGGAACAAGCTCATACCCGGTCCTTAATGTATTGTATGCATGTATGCGGAAACTCTATATTTACCACAAAAATGATCATGAAACTCCATGTCATTGCTTAAATATCCCAAGGACACTATTGAGAAGCGCAAATTGCCCCCTTTCTAAGGGGTCAATACCGGTAGAAAAGACTATGCTAATAAAAAAGTTCTTATCCTAACAGTCCTTTCCCAATCATTAGGCTCGAATGGATGCCGACTGTTTCAGCTCTCCGGGTGCGCTGCAACGCAACTAGAAACCACAGCAGAACACAAGGCAGACCTCTCGAAAACACCTACTCCCAGTGAGGAACAACATCCCCATCTGAATCCGCTGAAGAGGAGACCTTTGGCTCTGGAGTTCATAGTTCATTTCGCTCAACAAGCTGACTCAGCCCGAAGGAAGGGATTTTAATCCTATAGCCTACTCTCCTGTTGAGTTTTTTCTTTCGAATGAAGCATACAATTGAGGTCAGTGAGAAGCTTGTAAGTTCTACCTTAAGCTATAGGGCTTCCCTAGAGGGATGAGGTGGTCGTACCGCTTCTGGGACCACGATACGCACCACCAGGGGCTATTTTTTTGACAGGAGTTTGATACCTTGACTCCTCTGTAGGAAAGCGCTTGTTCTTCTGCGATATTTCCTTCTTTGTTGGCGTGGATGACCGATTGATGCTATGTGGATGTAGATCACCTGGGGGCCCTTTGGAGATAGGCCTTATGCTGCTAGGCCAGCTGTAGCTATATCTGATCTGTACTTTCTTGCCTGAGTGGAGCTGATATACCTGGACCGTGTCGAGTAGTACCTGGGTGAGAGAGTGTTACGGCAGTTTGGGATTGATTAGCCGGTTCCTGATTTGCCACCTCAATCCTTCCATGGATCGCGGACGGGTGGAGCTACTAGATCTAGCTTACTAGACACTTTCAGAGATCATATTAGGCACTTCAATGCTGGAGGAGACTTCTTCGAGATGCATTTGACCAACAGCTAGGGCTATGTTGAATGGTATGCTTCAGTTTCCACAGGAACGATCCTTCCTCCACACATGAGGATAAGGTCGAACTACGCGATCAGAGGAGGTCAGGCTGCTTCACGAATTGCTTAGCTAAGAAGAGACCTGGATACTATTATCCGGGAGCGCGACACTTCTTTAAGTATTCTCTTCTTCTATGGATGGCTTATAGATGCTTGTAGGCCTCCTTATTTTTAGAGTACCCATGGGCTTGTAGATTGCTAGTCATCACGGCGACTGACACCGTTCCTTACTTCAGGATTGTATTAGAGAGCTCGAGACCCAGTTGAGGAGTCAAGCCGATACAAAGCAGGAGAGAGATCTATCTTCTAGAGTCATAGAATCAGACCCTCTCATCAGCGAAGCTGGGGTGGGATATATGCGCAAATCCCCGACGTCATGGGTCACCTTCCTTCTTTCCCCCCTCCCTAGGCACTCCCAAACCGATCGTTATTTTCTCATTTTCATATTTTACTTTCTTGCAGTCTAGAATTGTTATTAAACTGGTTTAATCTTGTATTTTTAGTAGGAAGTGGTGATAGATAGCAGGAGGCTTACTTACTTGATTCCTTTCTAATGGCGGTCCAAAGATGAGCTAGCAGAACAATAGACACAAGAGAGGAGTCTCGAGGGCAAACTATCTCAAGGAGACGACCAAAGGAAGAGTCCCTTACCAAAAGCTAGAGTAACGAGGGAACCTAATTGCGGTAGAGGCTCCCCTCTCCCTTCTTTAGTAGCAATGTTCACTACTGCCGCTGTTGCGGAGCACCCCAGCCTGTAGGTTTTAGCAGACATTGGTACGATTGTAAGATGTTATAACTCATAAGGCAATGATAGGGAATACTATTAACAACCATCTCGCTCGCTGGTCTTTTCCACCTTATTATCGACCACGATCAAATCCTGCCCGCATTCGGGATCAGGAAGAGGCCTTAAATTAGTAGGGCAATAGCATAGCTATTATTGACCCGATCCCTCTCACTTAAAGGCAGGCCTACTTTCTTCAAGATATGAAACGAGCAGCCGAAAATGACTGTCCCTATTATATTTTAGATGGAGTCATCAACAGGGCTAAGAATCTTACCTTTACTTAGAGAGGGGCAGGATTACCACGCTCTTCCGTGCTCATAGGTTTACTCCCCTATGCATCCCGACTAAGGTCTCATAAACGTGCACTTCCTTTCCAGCCGCTTCACTAATGTGAATAGGTTATAAAGAATGGTGGGTTGGTTCTATACTCTTATGCGCGTTCCTTTTTCGAACCTTTTGGTATGTATTGCCCCCTAACTATAGATCAGATCCACCAGACGAGAAACTAAATTTTGCACTGCTGCTGAGTCGCCGAACTTATCCAACAAGGGATTCGTGGAATTTCTGGGGATTGCGTTGGGGGAAATTTACCAAAGCTAGGCAGATAGATAGACTCCTTTCCCACTGCTAATGAAGAGCAAGAAACGAAAGAAAATGATTGTTTTTTAACTAGCGCCCCCCTTTTGGTATGCAGGTACTAAGAAACCTCTCACTACCAACCAGCAGACATCATCTAGCTGGGTCTTGTCGGTATCAACAATGAGAAAAAAATAACCAAATGGAAACAGCAACTAACTATGGCTCTTGGCCCAGACAACGTCTTAGGCATAGGGGGGATCAGAGCAATTGGGAACACCTAGACGCCGCTGTTATTCTTGGGCTGCAGTAAGTAGATTGAGAGGTCGTTCCGCCCCTTGTCCCCGAATATGGATAAAAAATTCTCATACAATGTTGCTCCAATCTGACCTAGCTAGCGAGCAATCCCAGTTCGCGACAGAGAACAAGACAGCAAGCGAGCGTACCTTTGTTCGCTTCTTCTCTACCAAGCACGGAAGTTTAAGGATAACGGTAGGTAAGTGGCTACCTAAGGAAACTCCAATTCGATCCACCCCCGGCTTCGAGGCATCTACCTCATCCCGATCACAAGGAGTGGTTCACAATGATGAGGGGTTCTTCTTTTTTCTCCCTTCCGAAAAGAATGAGATGCATAGGGGACCATCCTTTTGTTGCGGCATGCTCCTTAGATTTACAGATTCGCAAGGGACCTCAGGCCTTACTTAGTTGACTCACAATGACAAATGCTTGCAAAACTAAGTAGCACCTTTTGAATTGAATCTTAAGTAATCTATCAGTGGTAAAAAGCGGCTTTGCCCCTTTTCAGTAGGGGAGCGAAAGGTTCGACCTTAGAAAGGCAGCGAACAGCGGTTCTTCTATG
>JAOTRH010000001.1:28033535-28104164 GCA_034768845.1 Heliamphora exappendiculata
CGGCCGTTCGGTCGCCTATGAGACTAGGACCTTTAGGTCTAAAATGGGTTTGTGCCACAGGTGTTGAACGATCTACTCTACACAGGTGTGGGCTTACAGGGCTAGGGCTCATAAACCCTTTCTTTCATTCAAAAATAGTTAAGGTTGGTTACTTTTCCGGGCCGGAATCGAGAAGATAAATGGAAGTCATAAAACACTTTCTCTTCGCACCTCAGATCAAGAGCCAATTAAATTGTCAAGCTTTCTTATTAGATATAATAAGAAATCTCTTTCTATTAGATATATATATATAAAGAAAGAGATTCCCTGTCTTTTAACCTATGCTCTTTTTTGTCAAGGCTACTAGCTCCATGTTGTCGCCCCTTAGGTTCGCCTACTTGACTTATGAAAGATAATGAGAATGGATTATTCAAAAGGGAAAAGGTATACGCACTACTACATTAGTAGAAGTCAGCGGCTGAGTTAGCCTAGCCTACCCACTAATTAAGGGCTAAGTAGGGCTAACCCCCTTCGAATCCGTAAATGTTCAGAGCATGCCGCAACAAAAGGGCATAGGGGACCTATGCATTTCATTCTTTCCGGAAGGGAAAAAAAGTACACCCATCATGGTGAACCTCTCCTTGTGATCGGGATGAGGTAGATGCCTTCCAGCCGGGGGGCGGGTCGAATCGGAGTTTCCTTAGGTAGCCACCGACCTACAGTTATCCTTAAACTTCCGTGCTTGGTGGAGAAGAAGCGAACAAAGGTACGCTCGCTTGCTGTCTTGTTCTCTGCCGCGAACTGGGATCGCTCGCCAGCTAGGTCAGATTGGAGCAACATTGTATGAGAACATATTACCCATATTCGGGGACAAGGGGCGGAACGACCTCTCGATCTACTTACAGCAGCCCAGGTTCTGCAAGAAAAACATCGTCTAGGCGTTCTCTCTTGCTCCGATCTCCTCTACGCCTAGGACGTTGTCTGGGCCAAGAGCCATAGTTCGTTGCTGTTTCTATTTTTTCTTTTTTTTTTTCGTTGTTGATACCGGCAAGACCCAGCCAGATGATGTCTGCTGGTTGGTAGTGAGAGGATTCTTAGTACCTGCATACTCAAGAGCGCTGGTTAAAAAACAAGAATTTTCTTTTCTTTCTTGCTCTCTCTTAGCTTAGGAAAGGAGTCTATCTATCTGCCTAGCTTTGGTAGATTTCCCTCAACGCAATCTACAGAAATTCTACGAATCCCTTGGTGGATAAGTCCGACGACTCAGCAGCAGTGCGGAATTGAGTTTCTCTTAGTTGGATCTGATCTATAGTTAGGGGACAATACATACCAAAAGGTTTTGACTGAAAGCAAAGCGAAGCAAGCAAGAGACCAACCAATTCCAACGATTGCAGTGACAGCCATCACTTGTCTGACGCTCTTGATATGGAAGGTATGCTACTACCATTTCTACCGCCTTTGGATCAACAACTGACTCAACCCTATCTACTAGTTCAGTACCAGTCCTAGTAAAGGCTATGCCGGTACTGATGCTACCACAGGTGCTTTGCACTCTGGAACTACAGGAGGTAGCCCGGATAAGCTACTGAAGCCACTACTCGTGCTAGTTAATCCATAATGAAGGTACGAGTGCTAAAGAATCTGCCGCTACCCCTATGACGTTTAGTAAGGGCTTTGCAGTTAAGACTTTCGATTTGGAAGAGAAAGAACAGCCTTAGAAACGGTTGATACTGATCCCGATTTTCTGTATTTGGATGCCTCAGTGTCCGCTTCTTTCTTAGTTGGATATGCCGGCTCAGAAGAAACGGGAGCTATTGGTTCGGAAGAAACAAGATATGTTAGTAAGGCGGATGCGGGTTCGGATTGAGAGAGAGAAACAGCAGCCCTGGGCGGAGCTTTAGCTGATTATTACAATTGCTTCATCTGCTCCTCTTCTGCGTATAAAATAGTAGTGCCTACCTTTCATTTCTTGAATTGGTTCTCTCTCTTGACTACTTCTCCTCTTTAGATTCAGCTGCTTATGCAGCCTCTTCTGATGGGGACGCTGATAATGACCTATCTTCCGAGTTGACAAATCATTCCTTTCAAAACCGGTTTGCTTTAATGTCAACACAAGAATCTCAAATCAAAGCCCCTTTTGTCAATCCGGGGCTATACGAGTGGCATAAGCTATTTCTTAGATACGGGCTTTCGAGAAGCAATGTTCAGACTACCGATTGACTGATTGACCCTAAAGAATGACGGTTCGACGAGCTCTTATTCGCCCCTGGCGGACCTGTATACTCTTCTCCTGTTGGGTAGAAAGGACACGGGGAGCCTAGCGGAGTTGGGTGGTATTCCGAGGTTCTGCAAGAAAAGCTCATGAAGTCTGCCCTACAAGGTAAGCAACTTCTTTGATTACTGAGCCCTCTTACCTTTGGGCAAGTCTAGTCAGGGGCAAGTATAGAGTGAAGTCTCCTCATGACATTAGAAAAAGAAGGTATGTTAATGCATAAACTCTCCTATTTTGAAAAGTCTGCAGGGCAGTGCAAATCTTGTATTAGAGGGCCTAACATTAAGGTTGGTAATGGGCAGAAGGTAAATGTTCTCACTGATCCTTGGCTTCCTGGAGGAGCTATCATCAACAGGCCAATCCCCATCAATGTTCGTGTTGCCAGTCTAATATGAAAGTTTGTGACCTCATAACTAGTGCCAGGGGTTGGGACTTGAAGCTGATTACTCAAACTTTTTGGAGAGAGGAAAGGGCTCTATCCGCGGTTAAAGCCTAGCTACTCACTTAGCAGAGTCAAGCCTACATTAGAAGGGCCTCGCCACTTGGTAGTTAAGTCCTTTTGTGCTCTCGCTACTTCTTATTAGTAGTCGGGTACTTTCACCTCGATAGAGAACTTCACGCTCCCGGGACTCATAGCTTCGATAGCTGCTAGCCGCTCTTCAGGGCAGAGCAAGGACAAGGCGCTGCAAGCGATAGCTGCTCTCATGACCGAGAGGATTGGATACGTACAACAGAACCTTGCGACTCAAGGCCACTCGCTTCACCTTTGGGCGTTGGTAGAGATGTGGAATTTGAGGTCTTGTCAAGAGAGGGAGCTCAACGAAAGAAGAAAGGACTGAACCGAAGTAACTAAGTCCGAAACCGTGCATTTACAAGTCGAGGGGGCCAAATAAATAAAAAGAAAGGGGCGACGAAGGAGCCTTCAAGCCCGTTAACTTAACTCCGAATCGCCATTCCACAAGTTAAGCTCGGTAAACCCGAAAAGCTGGGTGGACTTCATAGCCCGGTCACGTAGATTGTCTTAGTGAACTGATTGTGTACCATACTAGGTGCTTCGCCTCTGATCCCTAAGCTGAGCCCAAAAGTCTGGATTTCTTCCTAAAGCTAAAGTAAGGTTTAGCTGGCTAAAATAGGCGGTTCGCCCACAACTCTGGAAATCATGGCTGCATCAATGACTTATTTGTTATTACAATAGGCTTTGGATCTTGGACAACTCTTTATTCTCGCCCGATGCTTGGCAGAAGGTGGATCGTTAGCACATCGAGATTGCCACTTTTCTTCTTTCTTTTCCAATTAGTCTTATATATTCACGCTTTCTCTGGATTAAGTCACTGACTATTATGAAGGAATGATGGGAAGACCGGGCTAGTGCTTTTGGAAGGGAAAGGGAGTTTCGAAGGGTGTGAATACAACATACTTCTTTCTTCCTGCAGGCAGGATGGCTTTCAAAGTTCCGGTGATTGCTAATACCTCTTCCTGTGCGTGCCTCCAAATCTCCTATACTAGTCCAAGATGAGAAGAGGGCATTAGTAACTATAGGGCATACGAGGGACAAGAGAGCCTACGTCTACGAACGGTTCGAACGAGTTATATAGCGAAACGAAGACTTGTTTACTAATCTAGTTGACCGTAAAAGGACTAAGCTTAAAGAGGACCATAGCAATACGAGAAAGCAGAAAAGAGATATACGCCAGCTCGAGTGCAAGCTACAGTTCCAGTTGTTCCGGCTATCGGCTACCTTTCTGACTACCGGAAGTGGAAGGGCAGCACCACCTCTTCGGAGAATAGGGCCTACATGCATCTTCGGAAGATTAGGGTCCTGAAGATAGGTATGGGGTTCCCCAAGGCCTTATGGGTGTGGGGCTTGTAGCTCTTTCCTTACCTCTTATAGGAACTTGAGTTTCAGGTCAAGTTTCAGATATTGGTTCTCTTTCGATTCTACGATAGGTTGCGAACCCGGGTAGTTAAGAATGATTAGAGCGCCTTCTCCAGGAATGGATTAGGATGCATTGTTGATATCTTCAATGGTATGCCACAGTGTATCTGGATTATCAGACTCCTATTGATATCCTTTTGTCTTCACCCGCCCTGCCTTACACACTTTCTAGATCGTTTAAGGTTCTGAAAGAACGAATGTCTTTAGAGCCAGCCTGCTGTTTAAGATGTGGGATTTGGTGAGAACTAGGGCTTTGTTGCTACTGAAACCCAACTTCATTTTCCCCAACACCAACAGGATTGGGAGGGGCAGTGGAAGTTCCATTAACAGAGACCTTACCTTTCGTAGCAGCACCATCAACAACAGTGGACGTAGCTTGAGGATTCAGGGTCACCTCCATGAAAACATCAGCACTAGAGCTCGACGACCCAAGATTCATACCAGCTGAAACCTAAAGTTTAGCCCATTCTCGTATTTAAACTCCCCAAGCTCTAACTTGGAGCTTTACAGGCCTCTGCTTGCCAAAGCGGAAAGATTCTTCTTTCTTTTCCACTTGCTCATATTCATGCTAACTCGCTGCAATCAAAGAAGAAATAGCAAATCAGAAGAAGATGCTAACAATTTCTATAAGACTCTCGATGAGCGCTTAGTCTCTTATACGTTTAGAAGCTTTTGAAAGCATTTTAGGAAGGATCCGATCCGGCCTTCTCTTTTCAATTGGCCTTCCCTGTGTCCAATAACGAAGCCGAGTACGAAGCCTTAGTGATTTTGGGGGCGTGCAAGGTTGTGCGTTAAGGGGGCGTGAAGCAAATTACTGGGGAATTCGCAGTCAAAGAGCCCGCGCTAGCTCCATATAGAGCCCCAGTAATAGTCAAGTCCAAGAGTTAGAAAAGAAGTTCTAGGCCGTCAGATACGAGCACAATGCTCGACATCACAACCGCCACGCTGATAGCCTAGCAACCATTGGTTCAAAGATGATCATACAGGACCTCGAAGCGAGTCTCCCTTAATAGTTTAATAGGGGTCAAGCGAACCGGGCCTTGTACCCATTTGAGGCTCCTTAATCCAAGCCTACTAATAAGGATCGTGGAAGCTTACAAGACGAGTGAAGCAGGACAGCCAAAAGTGAGAAGACGAGTGCAAGGGGTGCCAAGCGAGGAGAGATGTTACGGAGGAGTGTGGAAAGAAGTCAAGATTGGAGGAAACCTTATGTTGACTACAACTCGTCCGGTGGCCTCCCTGAGACCAAGATGGAAGCAGAACGTATAAAGAGGAAAATGAGGAAGTTCTTTATGATGAACGGTCACTTTAAGAGAGTAGGGATCAACCAACAACCTTTGGTTTGCGTAGATCGGGACTATCTGGAAGAATTATGCCGAAATGGTCGTAACTCGATAAGGACTCTATCCAGATAACGGGATGGTATTTACTATTGACTTCACTTTCAATTGCCGCCTAGTAAAGGAAGGGAAAAAAGGAGTGATTACTCACTTTACCCAACCCGGTGCTCCGGCTGGATCTCTTCCTTTGCTTTGAGTTCCATAAGTTCTCTTTCTTTCTTCACTGAATTGCCCTAATCCTACTCAAACAAGTGGAATGACCTCTCCTTCCTTACTAGCTCTGATCTAGCTCTCGAATAAGTACTGTCCTCCGTTGCTCTCGTAAATTCCTTGGTTCTGGCATCTTTTGGATGGCGTCAATTTTTGACTGGTCTATCTCAATGCCACTCGTACGACAAACCCAAGACATTTTCCAGAAGTTACACCAAAGGCACATTTTAGAGGGTTCATCTTTAGTTGGTATTTCCTCAGTCGGTCGAATACTGCGCGAAGATCTTGTAAAAGGTTTTTTCTATTTTTGGTCTTGACCACCAAATCATCAACATAGCACTCGACATTCTTATGGAGGATGTAATCACAAATTTTTTGCATGGCCCTAGGTAGGTTATAGGCTGGGGTACGGAACGCAGTCAATTCTTCATCCTTCGGAGCCCATATCCTCTTCGACTGTAATGTGGTAGGACATATGCACAACCTCCTGTTCTTCATCTTCCTTTTCATGGTTCTGCTGGGAATGACCTGTGTGTATGATTGTGCGTCTCTTCGCTTTGAGCGAGTCATTCGTGCTTATCTCTAATGACGACTGACGTTTCATTCGTGATGGGATGAGGCTACGAGTCTTTTTGTCATCTTTTGGCTCACCTTGATTCACCTTTACCTTTGGCTCCCGATGCTGATTCAACGAGGGCTCATTCACACTTCCAATTCGATCAAAAGCGGATCTTCGCATCTGGGGAGCTCGACTCTGCGTCGGAGAAGTCACACTCAACCTCTGAAATGCAAGAACTTCTACAGGAAGCGAGAAAACGGCATAGCTAGTGGTTAACTCTCGACCATTCTTTTATGTCCCTAAGTGTTGTAATCACACTTTCTTGAGAGTGCTTATTCCAGTGCTTATGAGAATCGACACTCGATTCATAAGAAAAGACAGGACTCTGCTACAATGAATGGAAAGCGTGAATATAGAAAGCTAGGAATCCTACTAGAACTCATAGCATGGAATGAAAGGCTATAGCGTGAAGCGAAAGACTGATCCTTTATAGCTAGCTCAGACCCATTGCTTGTTAGGTAAGGTAGCTGCATCGGTTAATAGGTCATTGTTCTTACTATTAACTCGGCCCTATAGCGTAGCGCATTAGAACACTTTTTCAGGCAAGCGTCTGTCCCCGGTTCGTTGGAGAGAAGAAAGAAAGATTTGCCTAAAGCAAGCCGGAAGCACCTGGCCTGCAATCCAAGAGTACTGGTGTGGTATGCAATCCAATAACCTATTTTTGAGGAAGCATCAAGCCTACCCCTTCTCTTTCGAAGTAGGGCATTGATGGATCACTTGCCCGCGAACTCCGTCTATCTATAGAGCCTTGATTATGCAAATAGAGCTTACTTAGGCTAAAGTCAGCTACGTGAAAGAAAGCCTATCTTCTATGCTTCCGTACCCTAACTATTGTAGTACCGAGTGTTGGTCTTTTTTTTCAGCACTAATCCATCTCGTCAGCAAAGCAAGTATGGAGATTATAAAAGGATTGGTCATCATCTCATAATAGGTATATTACTTTTATGCCTTTATTTATCAGCGGGGTGAGAATCTTTGTGTGATCAATAATCCACAGTCTTCCTGGTCAAGGCATATTAGTCTCAAGCTCCCTACCGGAGGCCAGATAGAAAGGTCTTTGCCTATGGTCTTTGTCCCTCCTTGAGAGAGGAGTTGTCCAGCATCGCGAGACGCAAGTCTCCGTATTTTCCTTCATCCAGGGAGGGAAGGAAAGTGCTCATTTTCATCCAATTTGACGTGCTTTGGCGAAAGTAATCGTAGCAAAAGATGAATATTCAAGGCTTGATCCAGGGCGCCCTAGGCTGATGTTTAATCTGTCGCTCGTCCTGTGCCTATCTTGGGCCCTGCTTCCAGAGCCGCATCTCTTCCATCCGACTTTCGAGAGACAGTCTGACGGATACCCGAAGAATCTGTGACGAAGCACGTTGCTTCAGATTCTCATTCTTCAGTTGTTTGCTTCAAACGCGCTTATAGACTGAGACCAGACCTGCTGAGCCAGAGGAGTCAGCAAATGAACCAAAGCATGGATAGGTTTGCCAACCACTTCTTTCTTTTATCTATTCCTCTGCTCTTTCTGTTGTCTCTCCTACACCCCTGTGACTTTCAGCTGGCCGCCTTCTGGTTTATGGCTCCGCATCTTTCGTTTCAAATAGTTCTTTTTCACCCCTCTGTTCTGCTGTGGAATGGTACTGTCTAGTTGGATAGCGGACTGATCCCAAGAGGAATGAATAGTTATAAAAGCTCTATTCGCATTCTTAGGCCATCGGTCGTTATCGACTCAACTCACCTAAGGCAAGGTAGGGATCACCACCACACTACTCACCGACAACTTTTCTTCATGATCGGCAGGACCCCCAGAGGATAAATTAACTACGGCTGGCTTCAGACCGACAACGACTTCTTGTCATGCGCATGAGCTAAGGGAAAGAAGATCGGCATAGGCTCGTAAAGCAGGGGCCTTTAGAGAATCAGAACTTTCTTCTGCGCGAACAAACTCCTTCGAAACTGGCTCCTTCTACTGGTTACGAGAGGGAGTAAGACTACCAAAAGGGATTTACAGAAGAAGCCTCATCTACACCTTCTTTTCAAAGGCTTGTTTGCCTATTCGACATGACCTGGCCTACAACTAAAGATGAAAAGTGAATACGCGTTACTGAAATGAAGCTGAGCGCACTAATGAATAGAAAGGAGAATATGTGGGTCTGGCACCTCCTTCCCATCTCAACGCGGAGCGGGGGGCTTAGAACACGGCCGAAGAAGAGCGAAATACCAATAACTAAAAGACATAAATGGATCAAAACGCTCTTCTATCTTTCCATTAGGCCAGGGGAGGCAGGCTAAACTCCATACTAAGAATTGAAGAACGTGCTCAAAGGCCCTTGCTCGTGCTTGTAAGGCCAGGTTCTCATTCCATTGGCGTAAACCACCGGGGCATGGCTACATTGCAAGGTTGACGATCCTCAATGGCCCAGAATAATAGCTTTTTAAACCCAGTGGTGTATTCTTTATTTACAATACCTTCCCACACTGGGTCTTTAGACTCAAGCTAGAAGCATGGATACACGGCAGGCTTTCAGGCAAACGACACGACGCTGCTATCTTGCCCACCCTAACGGGCAAACCTATATGTTCGCGAGGTCATTTAGCACGACGTAATGTATAGTTCCGCCCTGGCGCAGGAACAACAAGCAAGGACTGATTATAGCGCTCGTCCCATTGATCCACCAATCGAGGCACCCATTTCGCGACTTTGGGTGGTAGGACACGACATAACGGGTGTGCAGTCACTAGAGAAAGGAATTCTCTCCCACTTGTTTATAAGTCATTGCCATCCTTACGACAAAGAACAGGAAGAAAGGGAGGCAACAGAGTCTTTCCACCCACCCACGCTTGGGCCAATAATGCTTGCTTCCCATCTGAGTGAACTCGCCTTCGGAAACGGCCAACACCTAAAGAAGATTCAGAAAAGAAGAAAACAACCCACTCAGTTGAGCCTACCATTGGAATCAGACAATCAATCGCTGGTCGGATCCAAACACGACATATATTCATTCCCACTTGGGCTCACTACACGGATTCCTCCAGCAACACCACACGGTGGAACTGGAAAAGTAGTGGAATAAAAATGGATTTTAGCCGCAGGCCGTGAGGCGGAAAAAGGCAGGTTCGATTCCTGAGAGTAGTGAGCAGGATAGCAGGCTTTCTAATGTGAGTGTCAGGTTTTTAGTAGTTGTCTGAATTCGCAGACCAGGGTAGCTACTGGCGAATGAACCGGGGAGAAGAGAAGCCCCTACCTGTAGCTGGATTGAATCCCCCTCTGGGGGAGCCCCTATAGACGTCAAGGTTCCGAAGGAATGGCAGTTGCGTCAGCGGTAAAGACAAGGGACGTGGGATAATGATAGGAATAGCTCCTAGGAAATAAGCAGTCGAGGTTGCGACTTTATGAAGCAAGATAGATTTGCCCGTGCTACGGCCGGGAATGGGGAGAAGGCATAATAGAATGTCCTTCCTTCTTTTGAGATAGATGTTACGGAGCCCTTTCCCAGAGAATCTTTAAGGATAAGGATAAGGATTATCCCGGAAAATCTCACGTTTAGGGAATCAGATGAGGAATCCACAAGAAACGTACCTGAAGACGCAGTCTAACGCTAACGAAAGCCCTTATGGCTTGTTCCTGAGTTCCAGATCTGATTGATAGTTCAGACCATGAGAAATCCAATCCTTTTTACCCACAAGGGAATGGCCAAGCTGAGTCCACCAATAGGGATCCCCTCGGGAAGAGGAAGGAATTAGAGTAAAGAGGTTATTAGGATCCTAGCCTAGCTAAACGCAACGGAAAGGAAAAGAGCTCAACGAAAAGCAAAGATCTCTCTTACAACACTTAAGACTTAAGCCAGTCGGAATCATGAGATTTCGGCTACTGGCATGGCTGTGAACGTTACCCTTGCAATTTCTCATACTCATCGGATATAGAACATTATCTCGTTTCCGCTTATTCTTCCCCCATGAAATTCCATAGTGTTGCTTCTACGTAGGTAATAGATGCTGTTCATGATCTATACACGGCTGGAAAGGTTACAACGGTTCTGCCCAGAGCATGCCGGAAAAGTGAAATTTCGCCTTAACCATATAACAGTGACAGTTACCATCCACGAGACAGAGGAGAAAGAGAAGGAATTGAAAGAGTATGAGATAAAACAGTTCCTCTATCCGCCCTTGTTCGATATGTATATGCCCTAAAGAGGACTGATTAAGAGAACCTCACATCAGACTAAGAAGGCAATGAGGAAGACCCTTAGATAGGCACCTATTGAAAGCAGATTCATGGTGAGATTAGGAGTCTAAAGAGCATGCTTCTCTTTCAACATTCCCTTAGCTAGGAGGGACTTTGAGAAGAGTTCAAACAGTGAGTTCGTAGCCTTCGATTGGCATTCCAGCGAACGATTCCCCTTTCTTCCCTTGTTTATACCGGGCGGGCTAAGGCTTTAAGAGCGGATGGAAAGTTAATAACAAAATGTATCATTGGTTTAAAGAGTATTGGCTGCGACACCTTGAGCTAAATGAGCCGTCAAGATCTACTAATAAGATAGCTGTTTCATCTTCTACAACTAGTAGTATATCAGCTACAAAGCGTATAGTGACTTATAAAGCAGCTGGTATAGGTCTAGGTTCAATAAGATCTGACGGTCAGGGGTTTTAGTTGGTGCCACCACGTAATCCTATTCTAGGTCGGCCTTCAATATCTACTAGACTCTCTCAGCCTGTGAAATATCCCTCTAAAAAATCACCAGAAAAAGCGAAAGGGAAAGCTGACAGGCCTGCTCACCCGTAGCAGATTCGTTAAGGGTATTTCTCCTATTTCATCAAGTATCGCCGTAAAGCACTCGCTTCGCGCTATAGACTTGTAAGGCCCTTCCGGTCCGAACTTCCCGAGTGGACCGGGGAAGAAGTTCTTTCTTGCAGAACCTGGAATCGGCGTTCTAACACCTTCTTCTCGTAGAATCCGGAAATCCGGCGTTGATATGCTTGTGCGTGATGCGCCGCTTTCAATCTCCTCTCGTCTAGCAGCTCTAGTTGGGCGTTACGCTCTTTACGCCATTCATCTTCTGTTTGCTGCCCCTCGACTGGGATTTTCAGTGAAGGCCGGGGGCGCCACTTCAGATCCATAGACAAAAGAGAACGGTGTCGTGTTGGTTGGAGCTCTGATTGACGTGCGATAGGATCATAGTGAGTGCAAACGGCAACTTTTCATGCCTATCTCTTCCAGATTCCACCATCTATCTTATTAATCGTTGTTCTAATCAATCTTTTGTTGGTTGCTTCTGCCTGCCGGGGGATAGTAGGGGGCAGAGAAATGGTGGTTGATTTTTAATTAAAGCGCTTGCTTGCATAGGTCTGCGACCCTCTTGCTCTTGAAATTGGGACCATTATATATTAATCTATTTCGCGTGGCACGCGGCAGACTCAATGCTATAAGCCAAAAGTCAATTTGTTCCAAACCTCAATCCGTAGCGAAAAAGCCTGCCGTCATAGTATCCCATGTCACTCAACCTTATCAATTCAATCTTCTACCTAAATCATCCCGGTAGTTTCCACTCAGCTTAGACAATTCACTCCTCAATTAACTCCAAAAACCTATCAACAACCAGTAGCTCAACCATCTCCGGTATCTAATCCTACCCAGACTGTAGCACCTCAGACCACTCAACCTCAGGGGACCGGATGACTGCGTCCGACTTGAGGAGGATGATTAGAGACCTCATGAAAGAGCCTACGCCACTGACCCAAAAGCCGGAGATTCTCGCGCAGGGTCCTACGCGAAACTTTCCCTAAATAAAAGCTAAACACACCGGTCCCGAAGAGATGAAGCGGAATAGCAATGACAATGCCTTCTCCGACGGAGAAGATGCTGAGAGAAAAAGGGCTTCAGCAAAGACGATTCGTTGCATCTATCTAGGGTTCTGGCTTTAAATCGAGAAAGAATATGAGGCGAGGAATCCTGCAATATTAAGAACTTCCTCCAACATCATTCCTGAGTATGCCTTTTCTATTTACTGTCAGATTGTGCGGAAGCCGGCCACTCGCTACGCCGTGTGCGTAGAAAAGCTGTTAAAGTTTAAAAGCATAAATAAAGTCAGAAGGAAATGCGCCTTCTCCGATTAGAAGGTTACGGGACGTATTTTCATACACAATTTACTACGATAGGGTAGGGAGGAATGGAATGAGAGACTATGAAAGTGAGTCAAACCCACAGAAGGAAAGAACTCAATCTAATCACTCCAGGAAAAGCAAGTGTACCTTTGAGAATCCGACTAAAGGTTAGGGGGATGGGAACACAACTGCAAGCACAGAATCTCGCTATACGAATGGTTCTCCACCCGCTTACACATCCCCTCGATCTCCTTACAAGCTGTCCGACTGGACGCGAGACATAGTCCGCCCTCAATAAAGATTTATCCCCCTAGGGGCTCTTTCCACCAATAGAAAGTGAGGCAGAAGGGGTCGTCAGTCTTCATCGTCCACGAGCATTGGGCCAACAGTCAGTCTAGCTCTCGCTCGTGTCCAATTTCCTTATCCTTTATTTAGGGGCGTAGTAGGCACTATGTCTTTTTTGCATGCGTACCCACTTGTGAGACTCACGAAATGGAAGCTAAATGAAAATCGGAACTTACGTTCTTACAGGATCCTTAAGGAACTGTGGACTGTTGCACCTTTCTGTTTATGTTTCACTTGAGTTATCAGATAGTTTTCTCTCCTCGTCAAAGACTTCCATTCCACTAGAACAGTTTAAGAAAGAGAGTGACTCTTTCTTTTGAGCCAAGCTCTCTTCTTTCTTAAGCTGACTTTCACACTACTCTACTACAGTTTGACACCCCTCAGGGATATAGTCAGGTTCGTCGCTCGTCCATTCTCGATGCATTTGCTCTTCCTTACCCTAAAGTAGATTGGGATCAGATCAGACTGTGATTACAGTAGTAAGAACTCTATGTCTAGCTAGTCTTACTAAGAACTATAGCTAGATAGTAGTGTTCATAACTAGTAGTACTAAGATTAGAGCTATCCCCATCTTCTCGCTCTAGAAGTAGTAGGACTATCATCTTCAATCTTTCTTTCTGAAGCTCGCTTTCTAGCGGTAGAATGCGGATTAGGGGACGTCTCTTGGTGATTCCCCAAGAGTTTAAGCGACTCCAAGCCCAGGGAGCGGCGATGTTCTTCCTTCTACCTTTCCTGCTGTGCTTTAGAAGCGGAAGGACAACTGAGAGAAAAACTTGAATCGGGCAAAATCAGACTCTTGTTAAAGTGCCACAACCTCCTTTCTTCTTGATTCCCTTCTACTAGGGAATCCCAATCTTGAGGGTCAAACTAAGATTAAATGAATTCAATCAATAGGAAGAGACGAACTCAGATCTCGCTACTTAATTACCTTCTTTGAGGGACGGGATTTGAACCCGCAACTACTACTACTATAAGGGACTGCTTGCTTTCCAATCACAAATAGATGCCGGGAATACAGTTATAGAATGGGATGAGAGCGTCAGACCAAAAGGAGTAGATCCTTCTTTCAATCTTATATTCTCGTAGAAGAAGTAGATCGGTTCTATTAGAAGGAAGCATGGTCCCAGCTTTTCGGATAAGATGGTCAGAGAAGTTTGATGTGATAGCCTTAGTAAGGAGTTATACCGGGAGTTAAGAAGGATAGGCCAAGCTAAGCACGGGCTAGTTTAACAGGCTAGGAAGTGAAAACATTTATATAAGGAGAGTAAGGTGCGGGATATCCAACAATCTTTGCCATAATGATGAAGCCTGGAGTGAAGCAAACATAAGACTTTGCCTACCTTCTTAGCCTATTGGGATTAGTCCCCGTACCTCTTTCATTGGCAACATCTTTCTTTTCCGCTTTCTTTAAATCATTCGCCGAGGAAAGCAACCTATAAGATAAGAGTGGCAAGCCCTGCTCATGCTATTGGAAAATCTGTAAACCTGCCCTTGTTATATAAGGAGATCTGGTTTGAGCAGTCCCTATTGAAATGGAAAGAAGTTCCTAGCTCGAAGTCCCGCGTAAAGGATATTCTCGCAGCCGTAAGCAGTAGGAAAAGACTAAGCATTGGCCGAAGTCCCTCGCTAATCAGATCTATCAATCCATTCCTTTCTTGATTGGATTGAGCCCTGCCTGTGATCTCTTTCTTTCTAAGCGGGAATACCAAACGTAGTGACCGAGATTAAGGGAGTACGCGGATGAAGGCTCTTCTTTCAACTACTATAAAAAATAGAAACGAGGTTGTGCAGTGCAACAAAAGATCAGAAAAAAATGCTGAACAAAAAAAAGGTGAATAAAAAAAGCGTGACGAGAAGTTTCAATTCAAGTTATGAAAGTTCAATTTCAATTTGGCAAAAAAGTCAAGTGGTTGAAATGGTTGAAATTTAAAAACCACGTCCCAACCCAGCCAAAAATCCCCAACTGAATGGCTGAAGTGGACCTGCCACAGGCACAGGCCGACGATTCGGCGGATGTTTTACGAGAAAAGGCAGCCATCATTCTCGAAGCTTTCACCAATTCAGAGTCCGATTCTTTAATTCATCGAGACCACTACACCTGGTTGGACGTGGCTCAAAAACTAGCACAAGGGATGAGCGCGGGAGAAATCGTAACCCGGGATGATCTCCATATGCTGGTCGACCAATTACAAAACCCAAGCAGTGAGTTATATCTTAAAGCCCTGGAGCTCATTATGAGCAGAACCTGATGCTATAAGTGGCAGGATAGGATTCTTGGTTTTGGCTAGAGAGGCCCCGAAGCGCAGTAAGAATTCGTTCACGCAGCCGTTTGGTTTCGTTGAGTTTTTTTTTCGGTATGAAGCTCCGCGAGCAAGGAGTGTCAAGCACGAGCGGAGCGAAAAGAAAACTAAGCAAGGTTGATGATAACCAACTTCGATTTTTTGGGGAGGCAATGAAATTGATTGCGTATTGAATATAGATCCATGTCTTTTCTGTTCCACTAGCTAGGACCAATTTCTCACATGTCCGTTTTGTTATTACAATCTTCTTTTTTGATGTCAAAGACCAGAAGCTACGCGCAAATTCTCATTGGATCTTGGTTGTTCTTAACAGCGATGGCTATTCATTTAAGTCTTTGGGTAGCACCACTAGATCTTCAACAAGGTGGAAATTCTCGTATTCTCTATGTACATGTTCCTGCGGCTCGGATGAGTATTCTTGTTTATATCGTTACGGCTATTAACACTTTCTTGTTCTTATTAACAAAACATCCTCTTTTTCTTCGCTCTTCCGGAACCGGTACAGAAATGGGTGCTTTTTCTACGTTGTTTACTTTAATTACTGGGGGTTTTCGGGGAAGACCTATGTGGGGCACCTTTTGGGTGTGGGATGCTCGTTTAACTTCTGTATTCATCTCGTTCCTTATTTACCTGGGTGCACTGTGTTTTCAAAAGCTTCCTGTCGAACCGGCTCCTATTTCAATCCGTGCTGGACTGATCGATATACCAATAATAAAGTCTCCAGTCAACTGGTGGAATACATCGCATCAACCTGCGAGCATTAGCCGATCTGCTACATCAATACATGTTCCTATGCCCATTCCAATCTTGTCCAACTTTGCTAACTTCCTCTTCTCAACCCGTATCTTGTTCGTTCTGGAAACACGTCTTCCTATTCCATCTTTTCCCGAATCTCCTTTAACGGAAGAAATAGAAGCTCGAGAAAGGAATAAAAAAACCTAGTTCACTCGCTGAGTCTCTTTGCATCCATGGCTGAATGGTTAAAGTGCCCAACTCATAATTGGCGAATTCGTAGGTTCAATTCCTACTGGATGCATGCCAATGGGACCCCCGGCTAAGTCTATTGGAATTGGCTCTGTATCAATGGAATCTCATCATACATAAGGAATTGGCGTGGTATATTCATATAATAACATATGAACAGTAAGAACTAGCATTCTTATTGAGACTAGAACTAATAGGGAATAAAATCTATTTATGGATAGAATCAAATACTCATTTTTACAGACAAAAGTTCTCGGTTAGTGGAGAAAAAGAAATAGACTTTTAATTAGAATCAGGATCAACTAAAACAGAAAGAAAACATTGGGTCGATCAATCGACTCGATCTACCATTACTGCTGTTTATCTTCCCCTATGTCCTGCCCGCGGAATCGAAGGAAAGGTCTGGGGCACTCGATCTCATGAAATAGAAAGCAAAATCCATCCCGAGCTCTGTAGTGATGACCCTGTTCTCCCAGGCCTAAACCTCTACTCTAGCTAGTGACATACACCGGCGCTCGGGCATAAGTATATGCATCGGAATCGGCTAAAGCATCGGAGTGTGGATTTCCATCCTGCAATCCGCTGATCACTCTCTACCGCGCAACCATGCTAATGTGCCTGGATGCCATTTGTTTGTATGCCTGGAAGAACTTCACTATGGTAAAGGAAGAATAAGTCGAAAGGAACTTCCAAGCGGGAGTCCTATTTCTGTGGGTGATCGTGGTGTGCCACGTCAGAGGACTAATTGAATGCTTTCTGATTGAAACTAGCTGGAGAAGGGGGAACCTACCTTTCCTAATACATTGGGTGTGCTTGGGCCCCTAATTCCTTATTCCATCTTTCCACAGGTACAGATATTAGCCGGATGAGCTGAATCCGTACGGGGTCGCCCTCTTCCTCCATTCTTCAAGACAGAAAGATGGACCGCCCTAACTCATATATTATGGGGAAATCCGCTTTGAAAGTGATTCCAGAGACCATAAGAACGACCTTCCCCAAGGGGTGGCGGGCTACGCAGCAGAAGCATTGAGATTCGCTCGTTCAGAGATGCGTCAAAGTATAACCAATGCATTCCGCGAAGAATAACCAACCGGATTTTCAGGGAGCGTGGAAAGCGTCACTCTTTCTTTTCTTGCAGAACCTTACGCCGATTCAGGAGCGATTGAAGCCAATACAATAAGAGAATGCAAGGGAAGTAAGGAATTGAAGCCTTGACTATCCTAAGCCCGTATCAGGTCTTGATAATCGGGCCGCTTATCAGAATCACTGAGTCGAAAGGGCGTTCGGGGTAGACCGTTGTGTCGGTTTGGGTGTAACTTACAAATAGAAATTATCAGAAAACATTGTGGAAGAATCTTCTGAGAAATCGTCCGTGATATACCTGCTCGATATATAATATCATGAAAAATGGATACAAATTTGATCCTGCTACTTAGTATCGGCAATGGGTCTGAAAAAGCATGTAAAAGGGTTCAATTTCTATATTTGCACCCTGTCGAAGTAAGGAACCATGGCATGTTTGGAACAGATTCCATCTTGCGAGATTTGAAAAAGCACTATCTCGTTGAAAGGTTCTATACATCTGCCCTTTCTCAACGCATTTCTTTAGACAAAGATTCCAATGAATTGTACTCAATCTTGATTAGAAAGAATATCTGCGAGTTTGAATTGAATGAGATACTGATGCAAGGCGTAGCCCTTCTGAATAAGATAGATGAAGATCTGCAAGAGGTGATTCCATCAATAAGTGCTTTCAAAATTGACTTCAACTAAGAAAAAAAAGAGAAGAAACAAGAAATGCCTGCGATCGAGTGAAGAGCTCTACTAACGAATAGATCGGATCGAGTTGGAGGAAAGATTTTGCCCTATTTCGATAATCTCCATTGGATTAGGAAAGGCTGTGGAAGATGGCAACTAAAGCAATGCATTCCACGCAACTCTATTCTATTAAGTAAGGCTTCTTCTTTTAATATAATAGTTGAGACATCAGCACGTGAACGATGCTCTTCAATAGTGAAATCTTTCAATCTGTGTAGATGCGAGATCAACTGCAAGGAATGGGAAGAAAGTAACCAACCTTACCGCCTGCCATTGAAGGAAGTAGAAGGTTGTGCAACAAAAGAAAGAAGTAGAGAGTATGGCATCTATAGGAGTAGCAGCAGTAGAATTCTCAGTCAATTGAGGACGGTGAATGACTTAATTCGCATACTTTTACTGAGACAAGATTAGGAGAGGCAGCAACTTCAATACCCAAGAAGTAAGGGAGAGGTTTGGAACAAAATCCTTCATTTCAAATTCATGAAGAAGATCTTGCTTCACTTCCAAAATACCCGTAGAGTCCTGTGATGATCATATCTTCCACATACAAGAGAAGAGGGTCCAGAAGAAGATTGACACAGAAATAGAGCTGAATCATGTGCGCAAGAAAGAAAACCTTAAAGCCAACAATTACCATACGGGCTTATTAGAAAAGAGGGGAAAGCGTTCATACCATGCACGAGGAGCTTGCTTAAGACCATAAAGAGCTCGACGTAAGCGACATAGATGACCATTTTTTTGAACTAAGCCAGTGAAGGGGACGCATATAAACTTCCCTTTTTTAAGTGAGGAGATGGCCATTCACATTCAAGAAGGCATTATTAAGAGT
Organism: Heliamphora exappendiculata; assembly: GCA_034768845.1. Classification (NCBI taxonomy): domain Eukaryota; kingdom Viridiplantae; phylum Streptophyta; class Magnoliopsida; order Ericales; family Sarraceniaceae; genus Heliamphora; species Heliamphora exappendiculata. The sequence goes on from JAOTRH010000001.1 coordinate 28,052,258, forward strand.
AATTTGAGGGCAATTGTGTATGGGCGGATAGCTGCGCCTTAGTCATAAGCCTTGATTGAGGTGCGTACAGTTGTCATTTTTTAATAGTTTTCGGGAAGAAATTCATTCTATAATGTGGTTTACCTACCTAACAAATGAATAGCTACTCTTATTCCCGCGGGATAGGAAGACTCAACCCTTCCTTCCTATACTAATTATACAGACGGATGGGCTTACCTCCAATACAAGACATCCATCATACCCGATTCTCCGAAAAAGAGTGTCGATTCGCCGAGGATAGAGAGGTGGAGCTATGCTATGGTACGCCTCTTTAAGCGCGTCTATTGATGGGAGTAGTCGGTGCTATGGCAGTGGTTTGCCTCCTAGATCTGACGATTCTCAGTGACGATCCACATCGGTAGTTGTTGGCTGTTATGCGTCTTGTGCTGATATGGTAACTGTCCTAGGGGGAATAGGAAGTGGTGGTAGTGATGGAAATGGTGCATCGGGAAATCTACGAAACGAGAGTCCCTAGCGGTGAATCGGAGAATGAATTCCACTACTCAAACTATCCCGTCAGTCAGAGGGAAGCAAGAGTGCCTATGGGTAAATCGTTAGTTCCAAGCAGGGAATTGGCTGTTCCACACCGCATAGCTGTCAGCTCAAAAGTGGACTAGTTTAGGAGCCATATTCTCGAGACTTCCCTTCCCGCTTCGCTAAGGAAGTTTTTCCTTCTTCAAGTATTCCCCGAAAGCAAAGCACGGGGAGCATTCTTTGGTACTCTTTCCCCTTCGAAGAAGGAAGGGGTGAGCAGCGACTAGCTATGGACTTTTCTCGCTTCTGACGGACTTCTATTTGATCTTTTTTTCACACCTTTCTTTCAGGAAGGGTGGCTCGCCAGTGGCACGTGATTCTTGCCGAATCCCTGTGGAAGTTTGGTTTTTCCAAAGAACGGGTCGTGTGTCTCCCGTTTAGTAGGAAGCCTATATACTAGTATAGGTTCTGCAATCAAGGCTGTGCAACAAAATAACTAGTTCAAATTCGCGATAACCGGCGATCCGAAGCACATAGGAAGTAGTGACCCTTCAAGGAATTCTAAGTATTGGGGATCAGATTCCAATGATCTTACGCACTACAGCCCTGTCCTGCCTAAGTTAAGAGGTCAGGCTTAGTAACTAGTGTCGCTAGACACTTTAAATGAAAGTGTAGGTTGAGTTGGATCATCGAAAGAAACATTTCCTAAAGTAGGGGACTCCGACATTCAGTGAATTTTGAGATAGCCGGAAAGAAAAGAAAATAGTACAGATTCGGTTATTAGAAATCTAGCTTGAAACTAGCTGCAATTCACAGAGATTCGATAAGTAATTGGTCTTCCCTGGCTATTTCCCCCTTGACCCTTAGCCTGCTTTCAACCGGATTGCTAGCCTTTCTGCCCCGGTAGCGAGGTTCTTTAGAAGGCAATAGTGATGCGCATCTAGGTGATACCTAGACCGAGCGAACCTGACCGTAGCGTACCATACTGAGTGAAAGCGTGCCGAAGCAAGGGAAGGAGCGCAACAAGCAAGCATTCTACTTTAAAGCGAGAGGTGTAAGAGACCTCTAACTTCCTTTCACTGCGATCTTCCCAGCTCCGACTGAGACAGCTCAGTTCGTTCGATAGTGATCTTTAAATCTTAAGGCTTAACTCCTTCGGTAATCAGTGTGATGAATCGATCTTTGAACAATCAACCTACGCATTCCTCAATATCAATTTGAGTAGCAGTCGTATAGGTATAGGCTAGCGCTTCCTTGCTCAGGAAAGTCAGAAGTACAGGTTGTGCAACAAAAGAAAAGAAAAGAATTAGCATTTATTGGAAAGCTTCTTCTCCAGATTCCACAAGTCGGATCATTAGGCTTTTTAAACCTTCCCTCAGGGATCGCGGAGTCAGGTAGATCAACTACTTGTACATATCTCCTGGCCCTCAAAAAACCTAAAAATATCCCATCCCGAGGTTGGCGCCGAGACAAGGCTCCATGTTGTCGCTCCTCGCCCTATAAGAAAAGAGCTCTATGTAGCGCTTTAGCTTTTGCGCTTTACAAAGAAGGAGCTAAGCAAGGGCGGTTATGCTTCAAATCTGCTAAGAGCATGTCCTCTTCTGAAAAGGTGATGGCTGTGGTTGGCTTTGCTCCTTGCCTACAAAGCGGAGCGAGTTCAGTCGTCTTCCACTAAAAACGAGGTTCTGGAAGAAAGAAAGAAGAAGTTCAGTCTACGCTAGGAACGAGTTCCGGGCTAAGGACGAAGCAAGTGCTTTTACCCTCCTATTGATTCTTTCTGGTAAATCCCTCTTCGCCTCTCGAAAGAGGCTACGTACCTGTTAAACGATAAGCGCTACGCTTTTCCCTAGGGCTTTGACTTCTTGTCTACAGCAGTTCAAGTACGAGAAAATGAATTCCTCTAGCTAAGTTCCCTTAGAGAGGGAAGAAAGGAGAATTGACTTCGGGGCTTAAGGTAGTTCAGTCACCCTCAGGTCATAATAGAGTCTAGTATGACATCGGTAGGAAGATAATGCAGCTAAGCCGAGACTTGCTTCTGAGGCATTTCAGACTTGACTTGCTGTTGCCGATATGATCTTTTCTCTTGTTTCAGAAGTGGAGTTTGCTGCTATTGTAGATAAGAGTGACGGAATTGATAGAGCGAAATCCAATCCAATTCCCTAGCTAGGTTTGAAAGGAAAGAAGAACTGCAGCTCGATTTGAGATGAAATCTGGCAATAGCTCTAGGGCAGGTTCGGATCACTTCAATCCAATAAAGTAGCTTGCCTGCCGATCCCGGAAAAAAAGCACCTCTTTCTGTTCTGCCGCTTTCCTCCCTTCTTCCTGGAAGTGAGAACACTGCTGCCCGACCCCGGTCACTCCCCGTCTTCATCCGTCACGCCACTGGTACTATGAATCTATATATTCCTGACTCCTGCTTTCTCCCCAATGGCTTATGGGGCTTACCCTAGAGCAGAGCTTAAGTAAGAAAAGCAGCCTTGACTTTCATATATTCGCTCGCCTGGAAATGAATGAGAGGGAACTGCCTAGACCAACATGTGAAAGAATTCTAAGCGAGAAATCCCACTGCAACCAGTTAAAACTCCTTTTTTCGCGAATCATTCCTCGGCACGGACACTGTAATGGGATGGCAGATAAAAAAAAGATTGATTGAATTTATAAGCTGGGCTGGTTCTATAGCGAAATTTTCTAGGCTGGCAACTTTCACTGGAAGCTGACCCAGAAATTACAGTAGCACTTGAACTATTAACTCTTCCCACAAGCAAGGGAATACTCGCAATCTCACCATGTTCCATTCCTCCCTTCCCCCCAGACGGAGGGCTTCTCGAAAGAAAGTACCGCTTACCCCTTAAGGTCTCACACCGGTGTAACAAGCAGTTACATTCAAAAAGTTGAAAAAGCTATTGAAAAAGGTGAATAAATAGTTATCTTCTCGTTAGCCCTAAGAAAGAGGAAGAACCCCCTAGCCTAGCCCTTCTCAAACTAGAATTGAATGAAGGTAATGCAATTAAAGAAGCAATTTCTCCCATTGGGAGCTCGATTCGGACTGCTGGCTTTCTCAGTATAGTAATTGCACATTGGTTGACGTTCGTACCGAGTTCTTTCGTTTCATGACTAGGATCCATCGCCTGGCGCCAAACCTGAACTGGTAAGCTCACTACTGCGGCAAAGGGAATCTGGAATACCTAGCTCTTGCTCTGTCGATGGGTGAAGACCGGGAATGAGATTCTCGAACTAGGTGGCAAAAAAAGAGAGCCGAGGACTATATAATAGCAGTTGGGCCCCCAATTCTTCGGTTCGTGCAATGGGAATGGAGCTAGTAGCTGTGATTGAATTCCTCTTCTTGTTGTTCCAAATGTGACCTTGCCATCACTCCCCGCCCCCTTCTTCATTGTATTGTTTGCGCGACATGCCTCGTATAATAAAATAAGTGAACGTTCAAACGAAACATCTGCCTAGGACCAAGTCTTTGTTTGGAAACCATATTAAGTTCGAGTGCCAGCCGCAGCTATTTAAGACTTTGGTAATCTTGCTTCTTCCAGTCCTACCCTATCACTGGCATTTACTATACCATGCCGACCCCACCCCAGTCGGGACCTGAGACAGGCCTCTTCTCCCTTTAGACAGATAGAAGGAAGGGAAAGCAGCGTTGATGTAGTTGCTTTCATCTATTCGCGCAAACAAAGGTTAGAAGCCAAGAAAAGTCAGAGTGCCCGTACTCTAGTTTACATTTTAGGAGGTCGGCCAACCACGGAATGAGTGCATGGAATGGTTCGAAGGTCGTCGTAACTATTGTCTTGGATGCGGCGCGCGCACAAGAGTGCTTCGTAGAAATTGCCACAAACATCTCTTTTTTATAGGTTCTACGGACCGATGCCTCCTGCTTTATCTGCGCAATTATGAGAGAGTTCTTTTTTCAGGAGAAGGCTAAGGTGAACAAGACCCCAGACGGCTAGCATGGCCTTGAAGGCAAGAGTTGGTATATCCGGACACCTTCGCAGCTAATTCTTTCAAGTAGTTGCTGACTTGGGCAGGGCCGAGGGCGTGGTCGCCAACTCCAACTGGACTAGTAATGATCCTTCTACCCTCTTCATCATGTTTTCGTGGGATACTTGGAGCTCATCCAAATGGACGTGGAGCTTCCACCTTGCTTGTGCCAACGAAAACCTGGCTATCTTGTTGTTCGATGTTCTATGCGCTACAATAACGCCTTCATGAAAGCTTTTACTGACAACCTTCAACATCAGCTTGGAGCGTATTAGTAGGAGCATAGATTCTCCCTCATACAGTACCTTTATGATACGGGGCCAGCAATCATATTACCTTAAGCCCCGATGCTTTCCCATTCTATCAATCTCTGCTCCATATTAAGGTAATAGAAAAGAAGAAAGAATGGCAACCCCAAGCTGAAATCACTAGCAGGAAAGCTTGGTCTTACGCCGGCATCTACTCTGGTCCAACGGTTCGGAAGAGAAGAAGGCACCTATGAATAGGAAAGAAGTCAGCCCTCATTCGTTCAAGAAGTGAGTCTCGCTCTCTGTCCCTATAGAAGTGGTAAGATCTTCCTACCCCTCGTGAAATAAAAGAATGGACTAAGCACTAGGAAGATGTCAAAGCAAGCTAGCCCGATTAAAGTGGATGCCCTTCCCTCTCGTAAGGTTAAAACCCCTATTATAGAACTAAGCCCAACCTATTTAAAAGAAGCTAATCCCTAATATAACATCTAACAAACAGGCCGAAAAGCCTAAGTAAAAAGAAATCCCTTACTCGATGGCTAGTTAAAAGAAAGAGGAATAGCCTTTTAAGGGCAGATGGATCAGTCTATTAAATAATCTCCCTCAAGTTTCTCTGTTAGTTAATGATATAAGATGCTAATAAGAGCTCCTTGCTAAATCCTTCAGTTCTTGCTATCATCTCTCTCACCTCTCTTAGCTCTCTCTATCTCCTCTCTCTTTCTAATTCTTTCTTCTTGATGTTTACACCAAATACTGTATGGCAATGGGTTGAATTCTTAGTGGAAAGAGGGTTGATTACGCTTAGCCAGGATTTTGATCTGAGTGCTATTTATGCTACTAAGAAAAAAGGTAGTGACTACTATCCCAAATTGACGCTATATGTAATTTCGATATGTCACTTCTTCCAATCAAACTCAATCTCCCTATGGTCTGTGAGCCTTTGGATTGGTTTTGTATAAAGCCTAATGCGGAATATCTATCTGATATGCGCGGTGGGTACCTACGCACTCCTGTATCTGATATGTATCTGCAGCGACATAGCTTATTGACATCCAATGACTACGAGCATTTCTATATAAAGTTTCATACCTTTGAGCTGGATAATTTGTGTCAAGTCATGAGCAAGTTGCAGAAGCATCTGTTTACTATTAATACCGATGTCTTAAGGTTTATTCAACAGAATTACGAGCTCTTAGTTCAAGCTGGACTCCTTGTGCCCAGGTTTCTAGCATCATTGCATATGTCTGAGGTGAATAGTCTATAAGGTGTACGTGTTATACCTTGCTCTCCTTATGCGCTCTTTCTCCCATTCGGGTGCTGTTTGCTGGTGAACAGTATTCTCCTTTCTGGTCGGTGTTGGATGAGCCCATTGAACTGCCATCATTGCTTCTCCGTGCCTTCTTCGCTCTATTGCTCGGTCCTTAGTTCTCCTAAAAATCTCATTTGGGATCGTCAACCGCTGTAATTAACCGCAGAGACGGTGGAAGGTGAAGAGGTCGAGTCAGAGGTCAGGGTTGAAGGCTAAGCTTAATAATCTGTGACCTCATCTTCATTTCATTTTCTGAACATTCAGACTATTAAGGGTAGCAAGCAAGCCCATACCACATACCATAAGTGCAGTCCCAAAACAGACCGTTTAGAAGAAAGAAAGGGGATCCCGTAATATATGTTTCAATAGGCTTGTCCTCTTACGATTCGATCCAGTAAGTTCTTCCTTTGGACTCCATCCCGTCACTAGTCACAGTTCCATAGTATGATAGTTGTTGTTAAGCAGTTAGATATCCAATAAGAAGATAGAATCTAACATATAAATACTGGTTTCTTGATTAAGCATAATAGCACATAAGCATTCATAAAGAAGGTTGATAGGAAAGAAATGTTCCAACAGAAGCAGAAGCTGTATCTGAGGTATATGATGTATGATCAATAGTTCAAGGTTTAGCTTGATCAACCATTAACGAGTAATCCTAATGTGGGCGGATAAGCAAACTATACAGGCAAGAACTCACTTAGTTTGATCCGTCCCTTTCCGAATGGTTCATCCCAATCGGTAGGGTCGGTCATAAGTTTAAAAACCCAACTATCTCAGTGCAGCTTGTTTAAATACGGTACATACAAAAGAAAGTATAAAAAAGTCACAAAATCATCTCATTTTCCCGGGTTTTTTCAATGAAAATAGAGATTTTACCACTTTGAAATCTATTCTCGTAAGATAGGATGTGTAATATCTACTACTTATACTGAATAGGGAAGTTCAAAGACAATTCTCTTATTAAGGATTGATCAGCGAAGCGGTTTTACTGAGTTCAATAGTTCGCTACGCTCATCAAGGATTGAAATAGGTCGATACGCTAAATCATGTTACCAATGAAATATCAAACTACCTAGAAGAAAGGAATGAAATTGCCTGTAACGACTGCATGTCAACCAATCAACAGTTAAGGGCGGAAGAACGAAAAGGACTAGCTTCAGCCTGATCCATCTATGCTAAGGAAGTATGCTATCCGCCAGGCGAGGGTGGTCCGGTGTTCACGATGACAGGGAAGGAAGTAGGCCAAGCCAGTGGCATCTCTTAAAGAATTCTTCTATTTCTCATGATTTTAGTTCCTCAGGACAGGTCATAAGCAATGGTCAGGTCTGAACCTTGGAAGAGCGGCAGTAAGGCAAACTAAATAGGATAGAGCTAGTTCATCTAGTTTTTTCCATTCCTCAACTCCCAGTAATCTTAGTGGATACGATCCCTTGTGTTGGAAGGTTTTCTTTTGCTATAAAAAGTTTACGCATCAAACCAATAGGTCTTCTTTTCACAGGATAAGGTGGTAGGCGAGGAAATCTATCCCGACTGGAACCGGTGTAAAGTACCATTCATTCTCGCTGGGCTCTTATTGTTGGCAGAGTTGTGGAGCGACTCTCAAAAGGCGGGTAGACTCGGCTCGTTACCAGGTTCCTTTTCTATACCAGGATCTGAAAGATCATTTTGATATTCTATGGGACAGGTTTCTTCATAGCCAGGGAGATCGGTAAATCGTGCTTTGCACAAAGAATTATCCACCAGGTCAGGATAAACTATGTCTTTCAATGTTGCCAGGGCTGTAGCAGGTGATATGCCTGATTCCTTTTTCCAATCTATAGCACGCATCCTTTCCGGGTAGGAGTTGTAAGGTCGTCTTCTTCGCCCTTAGGAGAATATGTCTGGGAAGAAATGGAAGGCAGTACGCCAATAATCAATCCGGTCTATAAGCTACGTTTCGAGCCTCAAACTTGGAATCCGGTTTTCCCCATAACCCTTGAAAACTCCAGATTTGATTAAGCGCTTTTTGCTTCTCTGTCTATTTCTTCTATCGAGTGCTACACCTCTTCTCTGGTATGGCTTCCTTTCTTTTCAAGTCTATGTTGTGGTAAGCGAAATCCATCTCCCACGAAGCCATATCAATCAAGAACATCGGGTGAATAACGACAGGAGCTGCGGTACCACTCCCGAGTTCAGTAACATTCTAAATAGAGGTGGGTTTAAAAGATCTTTCTTGATCTTTTGGAAGGCTTCATCACATTCTTGAGTCCAAAGGGCATGACTCGATAGCAGAACCCAAGGTCTAGTTCAAGCTTTCCCGATCTTCTTCATCAAGCTGGGTTGTATCCTATCCTGAGAATCCATCCATGAAGGAGAACATTTCATGGCCCGCGACGTTGTCGACCAGAATGTCGATGTGTGGCAATGGAAAATCATCCTTGTCAACTGCCCTTGAGAAAGGGGATTCCCCTGATTCGACTGAGATCTCGATCTCTTCTTTCTGCGGTACGGCTATTAGTCTTATTAGAGTCAGTAGCTGGGAATCTCTTCTTCCGCCTATTAGTGGTGTGACTTTCTTCTTGAAAAGACTGCTTGACTTGGCTAGAAGGTAGTGAGTGCATTGATGCAGAGAAGTTGGAATATAGTAAGTGTGCCACGAGCTTGACTGATTGGTGCTTTTTTTTCTACCCTGCTCGCTTCCAAAGCTTATTAAATACATGAGGAAAGCCTAATGGGTATACTTGGCTACAAAAGGAAGAAGAAAGATCAAATTTATGACTAATCTGGTTCGATGGCTTAATGTCACACAATCCCGTTCTGAGAATTAGAAAGTAGGCCGGCCACCTAGGCCAGGTCTAGAATGAGGGGCAAGGGGAGAGAAAAAGGAGTGCCGCCTAGCTAGTGATGAGAATCAGCCGCCCTGTAAATAAATGCACGTGCCCTATGAATTTTGAAGAGGAGGAGAAAGCTATAAAAGGCATATAAACTTTCTTGCTAGCTTATCCGGGTAAACTTCAACAGACTCTCTCTCAGTTGAATGAAGAAAGTCAAATGCAGAAAAAGGGGGCGCCCCTTTACATGGAAACAGTGGCCTTTCCCCGCCCCAAGTTCAAACAACCCAACCTGCAGTCTTTTGACGGGAGAGGGTCCCCTATCTATAGGCAGCATCCTTTTCATTTTAAGGCATTGCCGGAAACGACGCCTTGATGATACGTCTTTTCGTAAGCACCCTCCGCGAGACTGCATTCGATTGGTATGCCAGGTTGCCTGCTGGAACCAGAAATTCATGGGCGGATGAGGTTTTTCTTTCTTACGCATTTTTTCGATGAGGACGAGAAATCCACCACAGCCCAGCTGTGTGCCACTAAGCAAGCGCACAATGATTCAGTCGCTTCCCTATCTCAATCTCACTTCCCTTCTTCAATTGCAAGATCTCTGATATCGGACCTTACATATCGAAGGAGAACTTCACACTAATATCTGTCTTGTTACGACGAACAACTGTAACCTAAAAAGAAATCTGCTTCGCCTTCTTCCTTCTTACTTCCTTCATCGAAGGCAAAGCCAGTTCAAAAAACAACTATCTCAGTTAAGTCCCTTACGCCGATTCAGGAGCGATTGAAGCCAATACAATAAGAGAATGCAAGGTTTGTTAAGACCAATATCCGCTTCTTCTTTGAGATGACACAGCTCCCCACTAGACGCAAATTGCCGAATCAACCCCAGGCAGGATATCTTAGGGAGGCAAGGAAGAAGAAGTGAAGGATAGCTAGCGCTTTCAGTAATGATAGGTAAGGCTAATCTTGAACTTGAAGATGTTAGCACCCTTATTATTCCTCTTCATCATAATAGGAGAAAGATCATTCATTCAGATCAATCCCAGCCTCGCCATCTCCTTAGCTTGAGCTTGATACAGACCCAGCCCTTTCAGTTTACCCATCAGAGACAGAGCTTTAATATACAAGGCGGGGGCGTAAGTTAGATTAGTCGAAGGTTGTGCAGTGCAACAAAAGAAAAAAAACGGAAGATGAGTGATCTGCCCCTAGAGAAGTGGGTGAACCGTAGTTTAACCCTTCTTTCTTACTCATATAAGTACTAAGAGGTGATCCTGTCATTATGAGTTGAGAAGTGCGCTCTTAGTTGCGAGGTGAATTAGACCATAAGATAGGTGAGATGTGGAAATAGGAAATGGGACCTGGTCTTTTGACCGACGAAATGCGTAGGAAGTGGTGATGCTACGTGCAATGTTATTGAAGGATGGTCTCAGACTGAAGTGAGAATTTGGTGGTTCAGCTTTGGACGAACCCTCTGAGTCCTTCTAGTTAGATAGCGGTTCAACTCCAGACGGAAATGCTGAAAAACGCTTTCATTGGCCCCTTTTTGATTGATTCTTATTGAAGATCTGATGCTCGCATCTTGAATCGATCATCAACCGGATTCCTGGAATTCCTGCTCCCTTTCCCGACTTTGAAATTCAATCTATATTGGTCTCACTTCCCGTTCTATATTGTGTTCTATTTCCATCTTTGAATAGCCCCCTTTTAGTTCCATAGTTCAGGTAGCGAAGTTTAGAAGACAGAAAGCAAAGCCAAGAGGTGGTGCTGCTATAAGCCTAACTAAGATTCCTGTGATTAATGAAGAATCAATCCTTTGTGCTCTAGCTCTATCATTTACTCATTTTTTTGGCACTGAACAAAGATGTCGAGCAATAAGGAGCTTATTCATTTTCTAAAATTTGAGATGTTAAGAATCCAACAAAGCCGATCCATGTCCTTGAACAAGTCAGACTTTGCTTTTTTGCTTTCTACTCTATCCTTTCTTCAATCAAATGAAGTTGTACCATAACTAACATAAGCCCTGGTATGTAAGAATAAGTAAGGAATAAGGAATTCATAGTCATTGGCTTAATCGACACACATATACATAATAGCCCATACTTGCGTGTACTTCTTGCTCTATCTTCATATCTATAAGATAGGTTTGTTTTGTTATCTGCTGTAGTAGAAGAAGTCTCATCTCTGCAAGCAAGGATCTAATTGTATACCCCGCAGTCTCTCATTATAGATGACATTTGCATTTTATAGAGACAGAGTTCTAAACGAATAAGCGCAGGTTGTTGCTAAACACTTCCATCTGCATACATCTTACTTAGCTCAGATCACTCATTAAGAATTCTTTCGATTTAGAATAAGAAGCTAAAGAAGGGGCTATTTCTTAAATATTAGCATTCCCATACAGGCAGCCAGCATATTAAAAAAAACTATTATGACCTGTCGTAAGTGACTCGAGAAGATATGGTTGAGATAGATTTCTCACATCTTTATTCTCCCTTTACATTTGACAAGTATGGAAAGAATGGATCGCTCGGTACTCTTCTCTTATTATAGCATGAATAGTTTAGGAGTGGTTTTCTTGCTCTCTTGGATTTCAGGTGCAAGGGTGACCGGAACCCTTAATTCTTGTTTTGGGGGGTAAGCACTTCCCAATCGTCATCCTCATTGAGATCGGGGTCTCCCCACATTATATCTCCATCTGGGCTATTGACGGCTACCAACCCCCGCTCTATCTCTTCTGAGTCATCAGGGAATAGAAAGCGAATAGTTTAAGGCGGGGATAAAGATAGGAAGATATTTAGGGGCTAGAGAAGAAGACCTGGAAGCCGCCAAAACATCGTTAAAGCTCAGATCCTCTATTCTGCTTTCTAACTTCCTCATAGCCCAATAGGACTCGTTTTCCTCATATACCGGGGAAGACGGAGATATCGGATAAGACTGAAATGCAGGGACTGAGATAGGCGAGACTACTTTCTTTGAACCAGACTCTGCTGCTTGATCGATAGGCATAGTACGAGGGACTTCTTTCTAGTAGTTATGGTTCACCAAGGCTTCCTGGGTCGACCGCTTCTTCAACTATTTCCAGATCTTCCGAATGAGATGCTAGAACGAGGGGAGATGGTACTGATGTACCTGCCTTCTTATTATGAGGGTAATTCTTTCCACTATAATTCTCATTATCGGGCATCTTTCCAATTTCAATGAGGGGTAATGTCTTTTCGATGCTCTTTCTTTCCGGCTAGCATTCTTCCCCGGACTTTCGGATTGCAGTTAGGCTTTCATGCTAGTGATTCAAGTTCTTCCTTTAATAGGCCCATTTGAATAGCACTTTCCGAACTTCTTGATTGAATGCTATGAGGGACTTGAACTATGACTGGGTGAACCCATTGACTGAGAGACCCATGAATGGGATGGTAGCTCATACTTCTAATAGGGATTCCTCTTGCGAGCCTTACACCTATCTCCAGTCGATAAAAAGAAGTCAGCGGGTAACGTCAGCTATATAATCCGCATTGAATGCAACCTCAGCAGCAAGAATAGCAAAAGCAGGAAAGACAGAAAGTTGGGCTTGGGTTCATAGAATACGGGAATGAAACTCTGCTTTGAAAAAGAAAATGAAGTAAGAGTAAGCAAGGCTTGAAGGGGCTTTGGAATCGAACAAGAAGGAAGGTAGTGTGCACAGAAGGGATTGTTACCAAGTACAGAGTCAGACTGGCATCTTCTAATGGAGAGAACTCTCAGGTATAGGCACTTGAAAGGGAAAAAGCGAGAAGCTTTGGCTGTAAGTCATTTCCTTAAGATGAAGCATTAATCTATCTATTCAAGTAGAACGGACTCCTATGAGACAAAGCGCCCAATCCCATCCCTGAGACAGAAAACGGGTAGCACACAAAAAGAAAGAGCGCAGTGAATCAAATAAGGCGAAACCTACATAAGTGCAAGTCTACCCTAATGATACAGGACCGATCCACTCCACGCACGATTGAATTACCTCATCCGATCAAAACGCCAGAAAGAGACTTAGCCCGTTAATGAAAGAAAAGACCAACCTGGGAATGAGTGATACACAGATCCACCAACAACAATAGTGAAAGTCTGAGCTTTAAGCCATTACGCCAGAAAAGAAAGTACGCAGCAAAACTCTACTTACTCGAATACCAATCGTGCCGAGTTGCGATCATCTCTTCTCGAAACTAGAGAGATATAGGAGCAAGGAACACCTACGGCCAACTTCCTTATAAGCGGTGAATACGACTTCTTTCCCAATAACTAGAGCATTCTAATATCTAAGATTTTTGAACTGAACGCACCAATTCCTATCTTCGGATTTACGAACAAAAGCTTCGCAGTGAAACATGAAGCACATGAGCCCATTCTTTCCCTTTTGGATTGTCTTTGTCCCTCACCCTTGCGGGGGTTACCCATGATGCGTATACCAAGGAGCTCGAATTTTGACCAACCGTTTTCCGTCTGCTTGATTTTCTTGTTCAATCGAACCTGGTATCATCCAGAGAGGTGAACCAGCAACCAGCAAATAGAGATTCTTTCTAGCCCTAGGGCCTATTTGCCATTATTCAATAACACGCAACATAGAAACTGGTGCTCTCATTCTTCCTAGGTGGGTATAGATTGGTAGGAATAAGGTCAATTCAATAAGTAGAGTTGGGTACTATTTCCCGGTAGAATCACTTGAACTATCACATTCATGAGGACTCGATTTCTCTTATGAGATGACTTGGCCTATTCACATTGAATTTCCTTATGAAATGGTTGGAAACACTTGTTCTACCAGGATAATTGACTGGAAATACGGATGTTCGATGCCGGATATATGAAAGTGGGACACTTTTTTAGTATTAGTAAAGAAAGGGGATGCTGCAGTAGTAGTTTCAGTTGAAGCAGGATGCCCCAGCTTGCTTTTGAATACCTTGCTGTTGATCCGGATCCGGAGTGATGAAGGGTAGGAAGGCAGTGACTTACAAGAGGTAAAAGGGAAAGTAGAACTTATTCGGTAAAGGGCTAAAAGCGAGTAGGGGTTATGAGACTACTTGGTCAAGCCTGAGGAGATTACACAACAAACAAAGGGCAGGTAAGTGTAATTTAGGACTTTCTAAGTCTAAGACTGAGTTCGGGATACTGAAATGAATCAAATGGCTTTTGTTGAAGGCTTCAAGAGTGAGGAAGGTTTTGACGCCACCGGTGACCGGCTCAATGAGCACAAGTGGGCAATGGTTTTTCCATCCGAGATCTCACTTAAAGAAAGAAAGCGTCAGAAAGCAGGGTGGTCAGCCAAACTCCCACACTAGTTAGAGAAACCTTTCTCTACAATATAAGTCATCTGTTAAGGACGGCCATAAATCTTCAGATAAGATGTACCAGAGGCTAGGCAGATAGCTACCATCATTATTATATATGTCATTCCATAATAAGTGGCTGCCTTCCAAGTCAAAGGAAAGTACTATAGGAAGCGGAGGGGAGGATAACAGGGGAAGGAGACTGGCCCCGGAGCTTACCAGCCCAAGCTCAGTAGGCGAAAGCTTTGGGGAGTACAGTGAGTGTCGGAATTCGCCCGTGTAGGGAACTGTCCTAGCCAATTGCAAATGTCTTTCTTTCTGAGTTCGAATTCTATGTCTTAAGCATAGTGCACGAAAGAAGAGTATGGCATCTCTGCTTTATGCTTTCTAGTTCAAGTGAAGTGGGTAAGCCAGTCAGCAAGCCTATTCATTCCATGCAAGCAAGCTAGCCAAGGGGCAAAAGAGTATACGGCTTTAAAAGAATCTCCTTCCCTACTGTCAAAGGAAAAGAAAAGATATGGCACGTATTCTTGGTGGTTGTTGTGGTCCTCTTGCAAGGGATCAAACGCGACAACACTGAAAAAGGAGGTTGTTTCGAAAGGAAATAGGGATAGCCAGGTACCATTTCAATCGTTAACTATACCGATTCGAATTGAGAAGTGGCAATAGATTCCACATCCACGCCGGAGACTGCTAGTGCCACTAGAAAAGAAAGACCTACCATCATGCAAAGCGCCGAGACTCTTTTCTTACCGGACCCGGTATTTACAGGATCATCGAAAACCTCCACAGAAGACGGTCCCGCATGCATACAGGGCTGCGTTGGTTGCGATCTACCCAACTCGTAAAGGGAAGACTCCTTTAATAACTCCAAAAATGCAGTGGGAGCCCAGGAATAGGGAAAATCAGAAACGTTATTGGGCGAAAGAGAGACCGACAATCAAGACTTCCGCTTACATTAAAAGCGCGCCCAGGATAGTTGACTTGTCCAAAATTTCTATGGAAACTCATTCCCATATCATACGATGGAATGGGCGACAGAGAGCATCTTTAGTCCGCCTGACGTTAGAGTCATAAACTTAGAAGACATCCACATAGATTCCCATTGTAACCCCACATCCATGGGGATTTCAAACAGCTTAGAGACATACCGTTCATAAACTGGACACAGCGTGCTCTAAAGAATTCTTAATTAATAATTCGACTGGAACAACCAACGGCTGGAGACTTTACGATCGATTCAAATTCCTCGTTTTCTTGCGTATTAAGATTCATTTTGAAAGTTCAAATAGTGATAGGCGCGTTAGCTAAAGGGAATCCCTGTTTGTTTGTTGGATCTTCTATTTTAGGTTTCGTTCGCGGACTAGGCTTAGTAGGAATCGAGATCCCGCCGATGTGTACTCTCCCATGAGCGCTGACTGAACAAATTAGATCCAGCTTATGGAATACCCGAAGTAACCTCTTCCTATTCCACTCTTCGTCCTTCTCTGGTTTCATAGTCGAGGTCTTCTCTTTTAATAGAACCTTTTCATTGCATAAATGATGGGCACCACAAGCAGAAGCAATCAAAAGCGCATAACATAAATGATGGCACGATCCTATGTGAAGCTGATTGTCCGTCCAACCATTTCAACTTCGAACTTCCCGAATTGAGAAAGGTTCTGAAAGAAGGGCGACCTGTCACTCATCAAAAAGTGGTTCTATGGCCAATCGACGTAAGCAATCCGGGAGTGCCGAAGAAAGAAAAACGAAGATTCTACAGTAGCGAATGCCTCTTTCTCGCCAAGCCTAATCTTTCTAATTTCAATAATAGGAAGCTTCGATCAAGCCAAAGAAAGAGAAAATTCACAAGACTATTATAAGCTTTTCTTGTCCAATTGCAACTTCTAACTCGAATTCTTTTCCATTCACCGAGACTGTCCCGAGACGCCGGACCATGAAAACGTTCTAATCCACCTTCCGATGAGTTTTGATGGTTGGAAACCCCTTTTAGATTGGAAGAACCTATCTCCTCTCTAGTGCTTCTCTTAACGAAGCAAAAGGAAGACATAGGTAGGTGGACGTATATAAGGTTGCCAGTGTCTAACGAGACCCACGGAGTAAACATCGAATGCTTTCCTTGAGCTGAATATGATTGGCCCATTCTACATCTCCAGTTCTGGTCGCCGAAGGAAGCAAGGCCACAGGAAGGACCTTCGTGATCCTATTGACAAGACAGAGTCTATTTCTTCTTGATTGTGGAAGAAAATAGGATGAAGTTGCCTCCCTCCGACTACAAGGTTCAGCCAACGATTAGTTGTTATATAGGTTTTGTAGATCTTTAGCAAGCAATAAGGGTCATGGTACGAGGTACTGTTTTGACCTTCAGGTTCTGAAAGAAAGCCTTTCGAGATAATACATTTTTGAAGACGAGTCCGACCCACACCACTCTTGAATCAAGTAGCTTAAAAGCCCTCAACCAAATAGTCTGACGTAGCAAAAAGCCAGTTGATACTGATTCTCTTTTTAATTGCCCAGAACAGGGAAAGGGAACTAAATCGCTTAAGATCCCAAAGTAGCATATTTCGAATCTTCTTCCACATCCGTAACCCTTAAAACTTTCACTTTACTATAACGAGAACGAGTTCCAGTTCTCGCTCCGTAACCTCTACTATAACGGGTTTAGTTAAAGGGCCATTAATCTGGTCCTTAAGGTCAAAAGTAGATTGCTGAACTTCCTTGCCTAAGAGTTCATTAATCTTGAATAAATTACCTGCTGCTCTCAACAAATAAGGAAGCAGTGGTTAAAAGAACCGGAGCTAGTATAGGAGGAGCCTTGTCCTACGAAGGAGGTTTATTACATTCCAGTAAAAAAGTCTCATCTTTCTATTCTGAGAAAGAAGATGAAGAATCACTGGCTAAAGTAAGATCAGATAGAAGTTCAACTTAAGAAATTGAAATACCTATTTTATTAACCCTCAGAGAGAAAGAATCCGATTTCACTGGGTAAGCAGTAGAATAAGTTCCTGTAAGACCTTAGCCTAACAGAACGCAGAACTGAGAGCACGGCTCCCGAAGTGCAGCCTGGGGGCACAGTTATTGAAGCAGGTGCAGAAGGCCCAAACAGCACATCTTCCAAAGCGGATACCAGCTGCCATGGGTATGGGCATGAAAAATCTATCAAGGTGCTAGTTTCTTTACACTACTGATTCAAACTCGGATCTAAAGAAATCGAAATTACAATAGCTTGATCAGGTCACCAATCATTAGTATAAAGGCTCTGTGGCAAGGTCTCCCAGTGTGCGATAGGTGCCATACTTATTCCGCCTTCTACGTATCAAAGTCTATTCCCAGGGCCTTGGCCTTAACTTTCCATCTATGCCCCTATCATTCTAATAGTCAGTTAGGAGATTTTTCAAAGAAAAGGCATCCCACACCCATTTCCACATGATCGGCAGTAGTGGCTGCTAGCTGGTGCTCTCAGTTCGGTGATGGGAATGAAGGTCGATCTTTCAATCCGTAGCTAAGATCAGAAGTCATAGAGTGTGAGGTAGATAGCGAGTACCTTCCTCCATCGAGGATCTATCGAGACCTCTGTCAATTCCACATCAGAATCAGTCCCATCTGGGATTGATAATATAATAAGGCTACGAGTTAACAAAGGCTCATCGCCTTTATGTTGATCCTGAAGTCATTGGTGGATGCAGGCCGGGGCCTTTACTGAGGTAGCAACGTATAAGACCGCGGAGTAGAAGAGAGATACAACCCAGAGAGCTATTATGTAACCTCTCTAAAAAAGCCAACTACAATAGGTACGGGATCCTGTACAAACGATCGTAGCTTCCTCACGAGTTTCCATATATAAAGCCTTCAGTGTGCGATAGGCCACTGAAACTCCCACAACAACTCGAAGAATACCGGGTAGTAAGCAAAGTAGCGATTAGAATAAGGCCCTTAGCTTAGTATGGTCCAGATCTGCCATTATTAATGGGGGCTCCCCACATATTCATCTTAATCCAATAACCTTTCATCCGCTGCGCCTACTCCCTCTATTGAGCTTACATCAGCTTCGTTAGTTGACCAGGAGTAGGAACTTCCTCGTTTTGCTTCTTCCCCATTGTGAAAAGCGTGCTCTCTAAGAGCTTCTCTCTTTAAGCAGCTTATACCTTCCTCATTTACTTAGCCTTCTAACCTCAAGCTAGGCATCTTCTGCTTCCTCGAGGGTCGGTTCCGGTTTTCTATAGTTTTCCCATCTGGACTCCTTTGCCAATCCTTGCCTCAAAGGTAGACAGTGGTCTTTCTTTAGAGATGTACCCACAGACCTGCATGGCTTCTCGCTACGTTTGTTCGAGGGTTTACCTTCCACTCTTGGGGCTAACTTCAGTGAGGTCTACCCCCTCTGATCTACAAATAGGCTATGATCTCAAATCTTAGGGGAAGAAAGAATTACCTTTCTCCGAAAGAAAAGTGGGAATCCAAAAATCGTAAATAGAGATCTTAGAAGCTTAGAAAATCCGACTGTGAGGCCAGTAGCCTCTGCTTATTGACCATCTTGAGTTAACCTTGTGACAGACCAACCTAGTTACCATCCTTCCTATCCCCCCATCCTGAGAATTTCTAGCTTAAGAAGAAAGCGTCTGGGCGTACCTATGTCCCACCAGCGCCCGATCCGTGGCTAGGCTTTGTTTTACCATCTCCTATTGGTCCCGCACCTCGTATGGTTCTAGAACATCTGAGACACCTGCCCAACGAGTCTAAGACCGGTAGACGACTAGGCCACCCTAGGATTCTGACTTGGAATGCTACCTCATACCTATACCTTGGACCCTGATATACTTGTACAGGGACCTAAGCTTAAGCTAACATATGTGCTTCTGTGGCCTATCGGAGCTGCTCGCTTCTGTTCCTCGATTCGACCTCACACACAGTTATAAAAGATGGTACATGAGCTGCACCCATACACCAAGCACAGGCGGATCTATGTCCTTGATCGCCCATCCGGCTTAGAGTACTCAGCCTGCCCCCATTGTTTTCTATTCTAGCACCAAGCGAGCTCCCAAGAGCAGACTTCGTTTGAAGCTTTGCAATTTGTTGGTCATCAAGATGATGCCCACTAGACTGCTTCAAGCATCTCTTATGCAATTTCGATTTGACTCCACCAGAACAATCTCCATGAGTCTAACTCTTCAGAGAAGTCAAGTCGTGTTTTCTCTTCCCGGACTCGAGTGCTTTTAGCTCACGGTGAGTCCCGTCCTTGCTTTTCTGTTAGTGGAATAAGGCCTTTCCCTCTCTGTGTGGGAGAGTGGGTCGCTAGTAGATATCTGATAATAGGAGCATCTCGGGATAGCCTCCATTGAGATTCTATTGCCAGTTCCGTGTAGAAAAAGATAGAGGTTAAGGCATCTCACATAGAAAGTAATATTCATAAAAGAGTTTAGATCGTTGCAAGGAAAAGCTATGACGGAAGAAACTACCAAAGAAGAAGAAGAGCCTGCTTGGCGTAAGTGAACAAGCGAGTGAGTGACAGAGCGCAGATAGAGGAGTGGATCCGAGTGTGGTTGTAGCGAATTCTTTAATCTGTAACCCCACTCCGGACTACCGACTCCAGTAGCTAGTAGTTAAAGGTGGGGGTTCGGGCTTCCCGTATTGAGATCATCGATCGACAGGGTGCTACGTAGGTTCGAAACTCACCCCTTTCGTCATCTTTGTCGAAGGAAGTGAAATATGTGATGGCGGTTTTACAATGTATGCTTAAGCTCCCTACTGATGGCACATTCGACCAATTAAGACCTTTATACCCTTTTGTCGGTTTTAAGGAGTCTTATTCTTTCGATTTAAAGTAAGCACTCTTAAAATAGGGGGATGGCCGTTGACTTTTATGCATTTCAATTACATATGCTTGGATGAATCTTAGGTTACGATATAGTCATCTTGGACTCGCTAGTTGCTGCCAAATATCGCGAGTTGTTGGACGACCCCTTACATAGATATAATATGTTCAAATAGAAGCAATTAAGTCTTTATCTCTCGAATTGGCGCTCTTGAGTTTGCAAAACGATTCTGGGTCTCTTTAATCGTAAGGGATAAAGAAAGTCACCTATTTCTCTCCGTTTAGTTCTCTTGACTTACTACTTTCAGATGGAGATCCGCCCGATATATAAGCCAAATTCCTCTCTCTAGGCCAATAGCTATCCCCTGTCATCGCTTGCCTTCTTCACAGGCTGAAACTAACTCCGTCAACTACGGCTTTTCAGGCCGGTTGAAGAAAAGTCATCGAAGTCGGAGGAGTAGGAACAACAGGTATTCCCTCCCGCACCCTCTCCCCGGATTGCTTTACAGGCAGGCAGGGGCGTCGTAGGTGAAAAGACAGAGGCAGAAGAACAAGCAGAAGCAGGAGATACTAGAGCATACCTCCTTCAAATACTTAGCTACTTAACTACTTACCTCGGTAACTGCCTTCTTAGGACAATCACCTATCCGTTTTCTCTCTTTCTACTTGTTAAGATCTTCAGTTCCTAAATCCTTTAATAAAGAAAAGAAATACCGAAACAGAACAAGGGACACACATTGGAGGTGGTCTTACGAGCCTAAGTCCTTTAATGAGAAAGAATGAAAAAGACCTTATCCTTAATGCAATTGTTTTTTTCTTCTAGTTTGAAAACGAAGGTGATCCCGGTGTCACTATAGAAATAGCTTCCTCGCTTCCCTATCGCTTGTGAACCGTGATCTGCTTACCCAGCTAGTGAGTTGACCTGGCCTTCAAAGTTTCATCAGTCTAGAATGCAAGCATGTTACTCTCTTCCTATGGCGCGGGATCCCCTATAGGTGGGTGATCCGCTTTTTCCTTTTGTTTGCTTGCGGAAATAAGCGAGATCTTAACTTAACAGGCTCTCCTTCCCCGGGGGAAGACCTATCCCTAGACGAAGTTCCGGGCAGAGGTGACTCACTAAATCGTCTTAATAGATTCGCATGGTTTCACGCGTAGTGTGAAGTTCAGGCTTAACTCAAGTCACAATTCCCTACCTTGGTCAGGAGATTTAGGAAAGTAGTTTGATTTCATCTAGTCTCCAGTTCTGTCACTATTCCTTATTTCATTCATCTCTTCCTTTGCTATGAAATTGGTTCTTTGATCTCGAGAGAAAGTCACTATTCAATTGCTTCGGCTTCTTCTTCAGCATACTTAGATGCTTCACCGGATGGAGCCCTGGATAAAGATGTATTTCTTCGCAACGCTAAAAGGATTGGGTTGTTCTTCAGTTTCAAGATCTCTTTCTTGGCTACGTAACTTCGGCTTATAAGTACCCAAACCATCAAGTCAAAAGTCTGGCCCAATCTCAGGCCAAAAGTGAGTTTTCCTTAGGCGAGGTTTGACGTAGTTAACTTTCTTGAAGTTTGCTCGGATTACTCAGTTGAGCATTCAAACGGCTCTCGTTCCTGGGAATCGACATCGTAGTAATAAAGATCGTCGCCCGTAGGTAGGCGCCCTTCGTTCTTCTATCTATCTCAACCGGAGGGATGCGCGCGACTGTGGTTTTCAAACTAATAGGGGCTTACGTCGACAAAGGACGAATTGCGTCGAAAGAGAACCCGCTCGTCTCGTCTTTGGTGACAAAACTTCTTTCGTCCATCTCCGTCTGTGAAAAGCATTGGAATTCTAATTCCATTACCTTCTCCTCGTCTTAGGAAGATGAAGAGGCGCAGATTTGAAGAGGAACTCTTGGCATTCTTTGACGACGAGATCGTAAATAGCGTAAATAGAGTCAATCTCTTAGGATGTAGCTATTAAGGCAGACCGTACTCTCCGGTTAATCCAAAGATTGGGTGGTCTAATAACGAATCGTAATAATCTTAGTACAAGGGGGGGCGTCTACCTCAGCTTCCCAGCCAGAATGGATCGCAGTCTCAGACAATGATATTGCGCCCGAGAGCCTGCGCTCTAAGGTAAAATCTGAGTTAATTATCCTCTGGAATATCGGGCCTTTCCGAAAAAACCATCGAGAATTACATAGAACCATTAAATTGACCCAAGGCTTCTTAATACCATCTCTTTTTTTCTCCCATGCTTGACGTTGGTCAACAACCAACAAAAAAGTGTTCTATATCCTTCTTAACTACTCCTACATTCTGTCTGGAGGGAAGAATTTGATTGAGATCAATCATGCCTCAACTGGATAAATTCACTTATTTTACACAATTCTTCTGGTCATGCCTTTTCCTCTTTACTTTCTATATTGCCATATGCAATGATGGAGATGGAGTACTTGGGATCAGCAGAATTCTAAAACTACGGAACCAACTGGTTTCATACCGGGAGAAGAACATCCAAAGCAAGGACCCCAACAGTTTGGAAGATATCTTGATAAAAGGTTTTAGCACCGGTGTATCCTATATGTACTCTACTTTATTCGAAGTATCCCAATGGTGTAAGGCCGTCGACTTATTGGGAAAAAGGAAGAAAATCACTTTGATCTCTTGTTTCGGAGAAATAAGTGGCTCACGAGGAATGGAAAGAAACATCTTCTATTTGATCTCGAAGTCTTCATATAGCACTTTTTCCAATCCTGGATGGGGGATCACTTGTAAGAATGACATAATGCTAATCCATGTTCCACACGGCCAAGGAAGCATCGTTTTTTAATCTCATTATGATTTGGTCGTTCGGAAGAGATTCTTTCTCGATAAAAAAAAAAAATAGTAGAATCGAAGGCACTAAAAAGAATATATACTCCTTTTCAAATTCAAATCGCCCTGCGAAGACGGACGTTCAGAAAGGTTCTCGAGATTCTCAATATCTCTTTTTAGTAGAGAAGAATAGTGCGGGAAGGTTCTTCAAGCTCGCCGAACCACTAGGTAATTCAATTCCCACGTGTCAAGTTGAATAAATGAATGCAGTCTCAACCAGAGAGATCAACCAGCACCTTTGATTTTAGGCCGCCGGCGGCGCAGAACGAACTAATCTGCGACCAGCAAGTTTTCCGAAACCGAACTGAATGGAATTTTGACTTAAAAAAAAAATGCTTGCTGAAAATCAAAGAAAGAAGGTCCATTTTCCCACGTAGTTCGTCGGTAAAACCAACGATTTTCTTGTCTAAGTAATAGAGAGATAGTTAGACTTCTATCAATGCAATGAAAGAACCATCCCTTCCTATTTCTTTGTCTTGTCAGATAGAAAGAAAATGAGACCCCGAGATCTTTACCACTTTAGGGGTGGAGGTGAAGGGGGGTTTACATACAACTGAGGCAAAGTAGGTTATGATTGAATCTCAAAGGCATTCTTATCATTTGGTAGATCCAAGTCCATGGCCTATTTCGGGTTCACTCGGAGCTTTGGCAACCACCGTAGGAGGTGTGATGTACATGCACTCCTTTCAAGGGGGTGCAACACTTCTCAGTTTGGGCCTCGTATTTCTCCTATATACCATGTTTGTATGGTGGCGTGATGTTCTACGTGAATCCACATTGGAAGGACATCATACCAAAGTCGTACAATTAGGACTTCGATATGGTTTTCTTCTGTTTATCGTATCGGAGGTTATGTTCTTTTTTGCTCTTTTTTGGGCTTCTTCTCATTCTTCTTTGGCACCTACGGTAGAGATCGGAGGTATTTGGCCCCCAAAAGGGATTGGGGTTTTAGATCCTTGGGAAATCCCTTTTCTTAATACCCTTATTCTCCCTTCATCCGGAGCTGCCGTAACTTGGGCTCATCATGCTATACTCGCGGGGAAAGAAAAACGAGCAGTTTACGCTTTAGTAGCTACCGTTTCACTGGCTCTAGTATTCACTGGCTTTCAAGGAATGGAATATTATCAAGCACCCTTCACTATTTCGGATAGTATTTATGGTTCTACCTTTTTCTTAGCAACTGGCTTTCATGGTTTTCATGTGATTATAGGTACTCTTTTCTTGATCATATGTGGTATTCGCCAATATTTTGGTCATCTGACCAAGGAGCATCACGTTGGCTTTGAAGCAGCTGCATGGTACTGGCATTTTGTAGACGTGGTTTGGTTATTCTTATTTGTCTCTATCTATTGGTGGGGAGGTATATGAAGGAACGAATTAGTGGATTGAAGAATGAAAGCTCGAAGACAAAGAGAATCGGGCTTTTCCAAAGAATGACTGCAGCTTTCCCACTTCCTTTGATTATCATATACAAAAAAGTCTCTGTCACTTTCCTACTGAATCTCTCTGTATTCTGGCACATAAATGAAGGAATCGAAGAGATTCTGGCAGATTATGTTCACCAAGAAATGACCCGAAATTGGATCTTGGTCTATTTGAGATTGTTTCTTTTAATCGTAATCAAAGATGTTTTCTTGTCTCTCGTTTCTTTTCCAAACAAATCGAAGAACCTAATGGATCGAATTTCTTTTTCTTTTATAAGAATGCAAGACGGGGGGCTATGGTAGACCTTACTAAGCTCGGTCGTGAAACGATTCCCTCTTTGTCGTTCAACGAGTACTGATTGAAAGGTTGGGCGGCCAGAATTGACTCTGTAAAAGGGTTTCAGCTATTTCGTACATCTCACTTATGGCTGAGAGATTCCTGAAGATCATGATTCCATCAGTCAGAAAGGCGGGTAGGATTCTATTGTGGGATCCCATCTGTCTACTGATAGGCGCCTGCTGTGGCGAAAGAAAGAATTTTGAGGCTCCTTCTAGCCAAAAGGCCCTACGAGCTGCCTCCTTGCTTGTCAGTCACAGGGGGATTGACCGGGACCTATTCTCTGGGAACTGGAGCCTCCTTAGCCAATCCACCTTATTCAGGATAGTTCGGTATGAATGGTATTCTTTTTAGTCTTAATCCTAAGACTTCTATCATGGTATTAGTCTAGTACTGTTAGGAGAATGCCCAATAGCCCTTGAGCATGGAAGGAATGATACGAAAATAGCTAATTTGCTTATTAGGAGTAGAAGCACTTTTCGATAGTAAGATAGATATAGATCTAAAGGGCCTAGCAGTTCTTACAATACCAGTAGTAATAGATAGGATACCATACGGAGATACCTATAATACCAATGAGACTAGTTAGAGTTTCTCAATAAAGCTTAGGAAAGCTGGTTTAGGAAAGGCAGTTTCACCAGTGTCTAAGTAAGAAAAGTCAAGTTAGTCATCTAAGGAAAGCTTTGGGCGAAAGAAAAACCGCCTTTTCTCTGCCCCTTTCTATAGTATAGAAATAGACTTTCAATAACTAGACTTTAATAAAAAAAATCCCTTTTTTTTTCAAAACCTCAAGTCAAGTATAATATCATAAGTAGTAGATGCTACTGAAAGAGGTATGTCATAAGTAGTTACTTCTTCCATTTTGACTGTAATAGAGTTCAAGTAGTTGATAGCGCCAGTCTAAGTAGTTCTCTCTGTTCTCTTTCGGAGAAGTAGTAAACTATGCGTAAGCAGTATTTGCCTATTCCTAAGTAGTTATTGACTATCCATAACTTTTCTCAGTATCTGACCTCTTGGTCAAGCCAGAATCAGTAATTCTTAAAAGCCTTTCTCTTTACCTCTTTCTTTCCTCCGTCTAAGGCCAGTCATTTTCCTTCTCATAAGTTGCTTATGGTGAGTGCTAATTCCTTCCAATTGCAGTCCTTCGAGGTGGTATATGAAAGACCTTAGGAGACAGGTATCGATGCTTGCCAGCATGAGAAAGATCACTAGGTTCAGTCTCTGATCTGATCAATAGGGTTCCCTAGGTACATTCCGTTTTCTGGAAATCCTGCAGGCCTTTTCAAGTGCATAGCATAGCATATATCTTACTTGCGACTTGCCAATATGTAGATAAGTGAGTGTAAAAAGTCAATGTCCGACCGTGGCTATTGAATCGTCGCTATCGTACCATACTGACTGACCGTAGCGTACCATAGACGAGTGTAATATTCATAAGACCTAAGCTTACTGAGCGTAGTTACCAATTGAAAACCATTATGAAATTCCAATGGTTATAGTACCCAAAAATTTCGGAATGCAATATTGACTAGTCCCTAATTTGACGTTATTTGCCCCCTTCAAGAGTCACATTAGGTCTGGGTGTCGGGTTGCGACCTACCTTTCTTGCTTTAGTTATAGTAAGGGCCTTTCTCCTTGCAAGCGATAGATATGTCTTAAAGTTTCAGGCAAGTGACTTATCGCATTCTTTCCTGTCTGGCCCCACTACTCTACTCATAGGCTGAACCTGTCCTCTCCTTCCCTCCCTAAACTCCCCCGCGGCGCAGCTTGATCTGCTCATGGTACACCGACTAACGACTCCTTTTTATCGGCTAACGGGGATGAATTATTGACTTGCTGACGTGGTGATGACTCTTGTCGGCGTCGGATCGATTCTCGTTCTGGTCAATCTCATTCTTTTGAGGGGTCGGTTCAAGAGCGTAGGAATTCAATCCAAAGGGCATTCTTTCAGAACCTAGTTCTTTCTAAGTTGTCACAGCAAGGTATCTTTGCCGGGAAAGATTACCAAGCCATAAGCTTAGCAGCAGACATAGATTTAATCTAATCACGCTGTTCTTCCAGGGAATCCGTCTTTGATAGAGCACTTGCCCGAGAGATCTTTGCTTTTCGTTGAGCTCTTTTCCGATATAAGAAATTCGTTTGGTCTCGTCGTGAGTAACCTTCCGCACCCACTGAATGAACGTATAAAACCGATCCTTAAGCTAGTGACGCTTCTGGAGAGAGAAAGAAACTTCCCGAGCTCATGGACTTCCCAATCTCCTTATTAAGGGAATGATTTCAGTGATTGATTGGGTTAACCTATTAGGTCCTTCTTTCTTACTTATGGAAGTATGAGAACCCTTGACCTCATATGACCAGGAAGTATTCACAATTGGGGCTAAAAAGTCCATGTCATAGTAAGGATGACGTTGTCTTCCCATCGAACTGGTATTTTGGTTGTTGGGATCGTACTTAGTACTCTCTAAAAAGAAAAGGCTATGGTCACTACTATGGCTGTGATCAGCTTGGCGTCTACTCTATGTCTTGCAATTGGAAAGAGGGCTTTATACCCTTGCATACCAGCCGTTGCAAACTAGAAAGCAGTAGAAGGGGGTTATCCCATTTCTGTATTTGCTGCCCTTGTGATCTTCATCGTTTGCCCAAGCAACCTGGGGACTCTTGTTAATCTCTTTCCTGTTCTTATTCCTCCTTATTAGAATCTTGAGTTTGTTACTTTAATATTAATATGGGTGCCTTCTCCAAAGAATGCGCGTCTGAGGTTGCATGCCCGTCTGGCAGTCTACCTGTTCGAAACTTATTCAAAAGTCATTGATAGACTAAACTGGGTCAGGAAGGTTCGCAACTCGTATTACCAATTGCCACCCGGAAGAAGAAGGTGCATCGAACGCGCTCTTAGTACTAATCCGTTGTGCCTTAAGCGTCAGAGGTGCTTTCTTTTGTTGCACAACCTCGTATCTTTCTCCTAAGCTGCTATCGGCGCTATGCTTACTATTACAGTACAGTGCAACCAGGGATGCCCGAGCTGCAGCATCAGTCAATCAATAGCATTCAATTTCTCCCAGTTGCAGTTTTCACTTTCTTAGTGATGTTCTTGAACAGCGGGTTGGTCTTTATCAAATTCATATCCTCAAAGCTAAGATCCTTACTGTTATTAGCCTAATTCTTTCTTTGGTCTACCAAATGAAGACCACTTTTGAGCACAATTAGTCAGAGAGAAGTCTTAAGGCCAAGCACATCACTCTTGTATATAGTAAGAGGATGGATGCCTTGGCATTGAGAAGTACGGACGCTCTTAGGGAAATGGAAAGCAAAGACCACCTCTCCCTTATTTAGCTAGAGATATCTGAAGTCAGAAGGAAGCCAGAACGAGCCACCTTCCACTAGTAGGGAGACGCGAAACCTTGCCCTAGAACGACCGGCTAGCAAGACCAAGATAGAGAAGAAAGAAGGGTGTACGAGTCCCGGTTCATATTACAATTGAAAAACTTCCCACTTAAGATAGTATTCGACCTTGAGGGAAAGTATGGGCCTAAGAGCACAGAACTAAGCGCCTTCTGCTTTATCTCTTCTTTTGTTAGAGACCTACTTGGACTATTCAAAGACTGTCAACTTTGTATCTGTGTTCATAGGCAGTGTAGTTACGATGTACGAGCTAGGTAGAGAGATCTGTCTTGTTCAACTCAAGAACTCCGTTCCACAAACTCAGACTCTTTCTTTATAGAATCATATACATATACTACGCCATTCATGGTATTTCTTTATTACATGAATTCACTGCTCTTAATCTTGCTTTAAGCAGGGAATGGGAATGTGAGAAGTTGAACAGCTTAGCTAGATGGGTGGAAGGACTTGCTATGGGTGCCTTATGGCTGCCCCGCTCTTCTGATCTTGTTCTTGCTTGAGGAAGAGAAAGACTGCTAAACTTATTATATAGAGAGAGAACTTCATTCTTTTGCCTTACAAGAGGTAAATAGAATAAATTCTTCTATTAAGAAGAATTCCCCTACCGGCCAGAAAGAAGAATTTGAGATAGTATAGCGTTGGCTATGGTGCCATTTGCGAAGAAATGAGTTTATGCGCTTTCTTCTTAGTGATGTTATTGTCGATAAACGATGGGATCTTGATTGGATTCAAAGGCCGCTGCCAACTTACTTCTTTACTTCTCCACCACACAGTCTATAGCCTGCCTGCCTTGGTATGAGTTGAGAGGATCAGACTGACGAGGTAAGGAACGCCCCCTAACTCAAATGCCACTTCACCAACGAGGGATTCCTTGACTCCTTATGTTCATCCTGTCGGTTCGTCCGGAGTAAGAGCAATCTACCGAAGTCTCGCCGTCTGGTTGTTTATCGGTTCCCATCTTTTTTCCTGTCGAATTCAGAAAGGACTCAGTCTCACCCGTCCCTTGGGGCGTGCCTCAACAAAAGCAGTCGTTCAACCAGTTATTCTATAAAGAAAAAGGAGGGGTATGGGCACTAGAAGGATGCAATAGGCTTGATACCCGGGCGTTAACTAATTTGTTTGTGAATTCCATCCCTACCGCCCACTCTCTCCCATCTGCTGAATGAAGCGCAGGTTAGCCCATCAATCGATAAGGGTTACTGGTTGCTGGCCACTGCTAATAGAAAGGGGAAGGACTAGACGTTGGGACTAGATAGATAGTGAGGGATCGTAGGGACTAGGACTTACTAGACGCTCGCAGCTACCAGGTTAGCCGACCCAAGACAGGATCGGTTATCAGAAGGACATTCTCTCCATTATAAGGACTTTCTCTCTATCGCTTACCGAGAAAGTCAGTACTTCTTTGTGGGAAGCACTTGATCTCTTGGGACTTCTTCGTTAGGGAGTTCTGATATGAAACCGATTCGTCTTACCATAACGCCTCCTTCGGACACAACGTCTCGCTTTTTCGTTACAGCTCTCCTACCATTCTTGACTGCCCGCTGCACCGACACCCTACTTTCCTGACATAGGAGACTACCATCTTTCCTAGGGTAATATGCCCTCATGAACTAGCTATTTGCGGGCTAAGACTGACATACTACTATTTCTATATTAGATTCACTTTCGAACTGACTCATAGGAACGATGTAGCGAGGGATTGAACAGTTGCTTCGTTGCCTTCTTCTTCCTATTTAATAAAGAGGGCTAGCATTCTTAGTGAACCTGATTACTATGTTCCCACCCTTCTTCCTTGACTAGGCTAATGATTCCACCTGGTTATCCCTTTGCTTTCAGGCCAGTAGCTACTTACTTCATCTCCGACTCTTACGCTGATAGACTTTAAGTGTTTGATAAGGGCCAAAAGTGACATTGAGTTAATCTCGAGCGAGAGGCTTCTTTCAATTCGATTTTTGGCAGTTCATATATATGCAAAAGTCATAAAAAGCCCATCTGAGACGAGATCATAAAACTAGGTAGGTCAAATAGATGACGGCGAGGTTGTGCAACAAATGAAAATCTAAAGACCCTTTCCACTAAAATTCATTAGATAGAGTTTCGGGAGCAGATTCGCCAGTTCTTCTTGCCCTTCCTGGTTATACAGCCATGGGTTACGGATGATGGTCAAAAGGCAACTGAAAATGGTCTTGTTTTTCAAACAACTAATTGGTTTAGAGGATTGTCTGGCCCACCCATACATAGTAAATGGCCGAGGTCCCTTGTTCATCGCCTGGAAGCCGTTGGCACTCTGCCGTACACCTAGAAAGAGAGAAAAGCAAATCCATGCATAGTAGGTTGGTTATTCCCAAGCATTCGATATAAGAAAATGTCCCTAAAGTGAATGAAAGACCGTAAAAAAGGCCCTCCACTACCATTTACCTCGATAGCCCTGTCTCAAAATGCTCCAAAATAGGTTGTTTTGGCCCTAGGTGAGCGTCAAAGTTTCAATCTCAAGATCCTGGCCCTCGAAGCGGACTATCCCCAGTGAAAGGTCTTTGTTGCCGAGTAAAGAAGAAAGCCAAGTCCCGGTTGGCATACCTCGGACTCCCCTTTCTTTCTGCAATTTGATGCCGTCCACTGGTTGATAAAGTCAGATCCAGACTTTCGAGTTGGAAGGCTCGTACTCTGTCTTTCGCCGGGAGGCTTGATCTGGTAAAGTCTGTTCTCTATAGCCTCCAGACCTATTGGGCTTCGGCTTTCCACCTCCCCCGGTCAATTATGAAAGAGGTTGAAGTTTTGTTGATGAATTTCCTTTTGAGCTAACTAAGAATGTCCAAAGATCCATTGCATTAGCGGGTCTTCTGTTTGTCGGCCTAAGAGGAGGGCTTAGCTTGCGCAGGTTACACGCCTGGAATGATGCTGCCAAAACAAAAAGCTGCTCTGGTTCCTAATCTGTGATAACAGATCTCTATGGGTGAAATGGTGCAGGTTTGTATTTCAGCAAGGAAAGCATAACTCCAGTCTCGCCTAAAGCTAAAGACAGTTGGGTCTGGAAAGGTATATTTTGAATCCTATATAATGCCGCATCCGCTATTTCCATCTTATTGGAAACGGCTAAACCACCAAGCTTTTATAGCAGAACAAGGCATGAGGGAACCGAACCCTCATGGAATTCTTAATCAGCTCGTCCGCCTTTGATTGGATTTGATTTTTTGAGAGGTAACTGCAACGTCAGCGTCCTTATTCGGGAAGAGAAATGGCACCGTCCTAATCCAAATTCCCCGGATCTTAACGCCCTCTGGCCCCTAATTTCTGCAGTGGAGTTTCCAGCTAATGGTCCCCCGGATAGGGTAGTTCGGACTAAAGAACCGATCCAACCTTCAGTTGCCTTTAGATCTGCCTGGGTTTGGCAAGTCTGCCGCCTCAAACTGGGACTTAAGCAGAACGAGACGATAGGGAAACTTGTTTAAATGACACCTACTTGGTGCGTCATAGTCTACTTACCAATTTAAGTAAAAGAAGTTTTGCCAGGTTCCGAAAGGAAATCAAGCTCACAGACCTAGATGGACCCGCCACTTTTCAACTGAACTGAGCCTATTAGTGTATGCTGCTTCCTCCTCATCCACTTCAATCGAAGAGATTGATTGAGTTACAACAGAAAAAGAAATGGTTCTTTAGTAAAGGAATGTTCCGCGTCTTGTCTCCCTACTCCGGGATCGGAAAAAGAACCTCTTTCTGTTAAAAAAAAACGAGGTTGTGAAACAAAAGAAAAGAACGAACGAAGCAACGACCTAAGGATTGAATGACTGAATGCCTGAAGCTTTCGCTCTTCCTTTTGTTCGCGTCCCAGTAGTACCTTGCTGTGAGTCCTCTAGATTGAGAGTAGCTTGTTGATGCAGGCAAGCCAGCTAAGGCTTAAGTTGTTGGTGAAAACCTTGTCGATATCGATGTCTACTCCCGTTGGCTTTGTTAAGGTGAAACACAGATTTGTAGGAACTAAACTGACGACTAAGGCCTTGCTGACTAGGACTCCCTCCCTTACTTACTGTACTTCCGAGATGACTTCCTTCCTTAATCATAGATCTTACATAATCTCATATATATATATATATATATATAGAATCACATAAGAGGTGAAATCCACTCCTTAGTAAAAAGAGGTTTGGAACCCATATCTATATCGACGCCCGAAACGGTAGGCTAGATAGAAAGCATTCCAAATGAAATGAGTAATTCAAATAGGGGCAAACTCACTTCTCACATTCCCAAGTTCTCTGTCATACCTTTTATAGCGGTAGGGTATTCTCGGTAGACAGTGCTTTCACTGGAAATGAATCCCTCTACTAAACCCCTCTGGCAGGTCGCAACTTCAATCAGGTACCCATTAACTTAGGGCAACGAAGGAAGAAAGCTAGAGGTGGGCATACCACAAGCAATGTAGGCAAACGTTTTTTCAGGAGCCTTAGAACTATGGAAAGGTTGTGCAACAAAAGAAAGACTATGAAATTCGTAGCGTCAAGCGACTTCAAGGAGACATCATAGATGGAACGAAAGAAGCGAAGTGTCTATTTAAGAAAAGGTAGCGACAAAGCAACTAACTCTTTCACTTTTGCAGGAAAGCACCCCTAAAATGGTTAAACAACCCGGACTACCTTCCGACTTCGTCTAGCAGCCATACAATCTGACGTCGTCTAGCATTGAGACCCTGGGCACCAGTAAAGTACGTTTCAGGATCTTTCTTCGACTAGCGCTAATCCGCCCTCGCTCGATGGACAACTACTTCTACTTTTTTAATAGGGAACAACAAGATCAATTGCTTTTGAACTCTACACTTCCCCTATCTTGATAGACTCTTTCCCGAGCAACGATCGTAAGAGAACTTCATTCGTGTAGGCACCTTCTTTCGTTTTAGTAGGCACCTGTGATTGTAATAGGCACAGCCGGGAACTCCGAACAGTAATACCAGATACTGGGAAATGTAAGAATCACTATCTGGCCTGGTGAACTATGATATAACCACCTCTGGCCGGATAGATTAGCTGAAAGCTCCAACACCTATTGTATTTCAAGGGGAATCTCTATTCTAAAGGGGAAATGAACAAAAAGAAATCAATGACGCAACCGGAATCCAAGTTTGGAAATTGAGTTCACGGGCCGATCCCCGCACTTCTATACTAGAAATGTGCTCCCTTACGCAGGATCTACTAAGTTCGTATGCCCGCACTAATGAGAACTTGATCTATTATATAAAGCTATTACTTCTCGTAAGATGGGTTCTCTAAAGCTATTTCTTCGACGGCCTCTCAACGAAATTCTCGATTTTGTTTGCTTTGGCTTTCCACTTTCTTCCCTTTTCTTAGTTCCATTCTTCCGCCTATTATCAGTCCTAGCTCCTAGCTTAGTTCTTTCTTATTAGAACGAGAATGCCTTTTCTTTTCTGGTGGAAAAAACCACCTAAATTGTTTAAAAAAGTCTCTTTCTTTTTAGAGAGACAAGGAGAGGCCTGTCTTTGAGGCAGGGGTCAAGGTGTTAAAAGTGGGCCTTTACCATGAGATTGAACAGGTAGGTCAATCCATCTACTATTGGCAAGGAGCGACAACATGGAGCCTATCCCAATAAAGGAGATCAAAATTGGCAATTTCAGTGATGACGGTACGAAGGCGAGAAAGACGAACAAGTATTGTCTGTCAGCCCTGTGATTGCAAAACTATGAGATTAGCTAGGCTGGGAACTCCCTAAAAGGGGGCGAAGGAGATTCAATCTTGCTGAAATAAGGAGCTTAGATACCCTATAAGGCACGCTAATGAGTAGTGAACTGTAAGTTATATAAAAAGTGACTTAAGTACATATAAGAAGTGAGTTACCGCGGAAGAGCTAAGAGTTCTAGTTCCATCGTTCGCCGTTATAGTAGTGAGAACGAGAGTTCGATTTCATAGTACCCTGAAAGGGGGTATATAAGCCCCGGTTCGAAGAGAAAGCAAAATCAGAGTTTAGGTCCAAGGTAATCTCTTTTCTTCCTTTAGTGCGGGGACCGGTGGGACGAACTAACGCTTGAGATGCTTTCCAGTTAGGGCATTAGTAGTTCCACCCCCTACTAACTAGAACGAAGGAACTCTTGAACTAGCTAGAAAAGAAACTCTTCCGCTCAAAGCTCTCACTTTCCCCTTCGTAGAGCATCTCTTTATTTTCAAAAAAGTGATTCAACCCAGCATTTTCGATTGATTTCCACTTTTTGAGTGAAACCCGGGATTTTCAATTGATTTGACCTTCCCCACTGGAGGATCCTGTAACCACTAGATTCTTTCTAGGGCTTGGCTTGAAGATAGTAAAGGTTATGAAATGCAGACTCCTCACATAGGGGCCCGGACGAAGGGATTTCAAACACACTAATGGACTATAACGAGCTGAGTAGTTCCGTACAAAAGCCCTGAGTGACTCTTGGCTGCCTTCAGTGATAGACGCAATTACTTTGACTACTCTATTCCTACGAAACGAGCCAATAAAGAGTGGGGGAAGGGCTTCGTGCTGTGCCTGTCTTTTCTTTAGCGAAAAAAGCGAGAAGGTGACGCGAGGAAAATGCCTAAGAAAGAATGACAGCTAGGGTTTCGACAGATCATCGGCCACCATGTCTTAAGAACCCCGAAGAGAGCCTGATGATGGGTTTTTTATTTCATGATCAGCTCGAGAGGATGGAAATTGGAGCAGGGATTTGACCGCTCGAGCATCAAGTCTTCTTTGCCGGGCTCAAAACCCATTGGGAGGGGATCCTTTTTTGGCGGCTCTTCAGGTTAAGGTACAGGAGGTTGGATTCAGTTAGTCATTTCCCCAGTCCTCGTGATGGGTTGGTTGATTTGAGGGTACCAATGATGGGGGATCGAATGATTGGTTGGACGGATGAGACCCCTAGGATTGACATATTGATTAAGGTCTTCCACTTCCTCCGTTAGAACATAACCTCGATCTTTCTGGCTTTAGGTTTGGCTGGGGGAGGCTA
Source organism: Heliamphora exappendiculata (assembly GCA_034768845.1). NCBI lineage: Eukaryota > Viridiplantae > Streptophyta > Magnoliopsida > Ericales > Sarraceniaceae > Heliamphora > Heliamphora exappendiculata. The sequence continues at coordinate 28,087,222 of JAOTRH010000001.1, forward strand.
GATTCTTTCTTCAAGAGGTTAGACTTTTTCTTGCAGAACCTCCATTCCACAGGGGACTCCTCGTAGGTCCAATTGGGTTTACTCTTCGGGACCCGGACCAACGGGAGGAGTCTCTTCTGCAGTTCATGGATACTTCTTCCGAAGAATTCATCAATTTCTTGGATCTATGGGAAGAAGCAAGCCTACTCTCCAACCATTGCCCCTGGGAAAAGGGGAGAAGGGAAAGCAGGAGCGGTAGAAGAATAAGTAAAGGGACTTTTTGCTCCCGTTAAAGGAAGTGATCTGACTCTTTCAGAAAGACGGAACTCCGAGTGAACAAAGCAAAGAACCAGACTGAGACTGACTGACATTCCTTCAGTAGGGGATAAAAAGTGGATTAGCTTTCGTTAACAGAGATGAAAAGCATCAAATCCGAATCTGAGATCTTGAGAGATCGAATCATAGCTATGTAAAGTAGCCTTGGGCTGAGACGTGACCTCTTCTCCTCGTTTTCATTGGGTCACTCACTCGCCTACAGGTGAGAGAAGAAAGAAGAGTGAACAGCTTATGAAACCATAGCTATTATTGTTCCCACGAAAGCAAGAGTGAAGAGTCGACAAAAGTTCACCACAGAAAGCAGCTCGCACTCGGTAATAAGACTTGAACATGGATTCTTTCCCATCGACTGGACCTTTCACAGGGACCAGGACGAATAGGGATTTTCGTTTCGGGATTTGAGTGGGTAAGGGCAGCGGGACCAGCAAGATGAACAATCGGACCAAGCAAGCTATTAAGCCAACTAACAAAGCCACAAGCTACAGGCAGGATCCTTTGTTAGCTCTACGATTAGGGAGTACGTCACCTTCCCTTCTCTTGAGGAGCCTCTTGCTCTTTCTCGGGAAATAGTTGGCGTAAAAGAGTCTTTCCTTTCTTTGCCTCTGGTTAAGCCCCTTCTTACGTAAGGGGGGAGATCATCTTTCTTACAACATTTATGGAAAATGACATCAACTTCTTCTTTCCGTTCATCCTTATCAATAAAGGCGTACACTAGTCCCAACTACTTTCTCAGAGCTAAGCCTATGAGAGGGCTGTGGAAACGAAAGCACTATCGGCAGCACTTCCTCTCTTACGCAATCGCAATTCTTCGATCAGAGCAGTTCGCGTGAAATTACATACGAGCTGTGGCTGGTCAAGCTATAATCGAAGGCGCCTGACATTGTGCCTATTGATTACGGGTCTTTAACCATCTGAGGTCCCAAACGGTGATTTCTCTGTAGTGAAGTGAAGGTCCATTCTATGATTCCGGAACTCCGTATGTGGCATCTTGGCACCGAAGACCACCTTGACTTGAATATTAATAGGCTTGCGGCATCCAGTGGGCGTAATAAAGGCGGTAGTAGGGGACGGGGTGGTATGAGAGTTGGTGTACTACAACTGTACAGATGTATGAAGGGAATCTCATTCTACTAGGAGTATAGAAGATGCCAAGGGATGAACAGCCACCATACCAAGGTTAGAACCAGGTGTGAGACCTTATACATCATTCACAATCTATAGGCTTGGGCTTGGTATCTATAGGGAGTCAAAAATGGCATAGAGGCATTAGGAAGGGAAGTATGTAGTCTGATATATGAGCTGATCTAAGTCCTCAATTTAGAAAGAGTAAGATGCTTAACACATCCAATGTCAATCTCCGGTCTAATGTCATCTCTAAAGCTTCCTACTATAAGAACTACCATAAGCTATAAGTATAAGAACTACTATAACTATAAGAAGAGAGATCTAAAATGCCAACGAAGACTCCTTAAATCTAGACCCTGTGTTTTACACATCTGATGCCCCAAAACAAACTTTCTCTTTAGACACGGCTTCCTAGCTCTTATTCTAAGTCCTCCGATAGGTCTCTTTAGATCCCAAGATTTTCATATTCATGCTCATCTCTTTAAAAGAGTTTAGCTAAAGGAAGGGGATTTGACGATAGGGGGATGGTAGACCTGAGAGAATTCCAAAGCAGCTTTCGAGATTGGAAGGCAGATCTACGAGAGTAGGAAAGAAGGTCCTGAATGCGATCTAAGAAGGAAGCACGCGGGACATAAACAAGTCTAAAGACCCTTTCACTTCTGTTCCGGAGGTAATAGGATTTGAACCCATGATACAAGATGTATGCCGGTTTTCAAGACCGGTGCTTTCAACCACTCATAAGACCTCCAACTTCTTTATTGAAGGAAATCAAAGTCAACTCCAATTAGAATAGATAGGCTCCTTCGTCACCCCTCAAGATCCATGAAAGAGATCAGTGCTTGATGCGGGAAGGTATGCCCGGCCCGGATATTCAAATAAAAGGCCTGATTAGGATCAAGCGGTGGCTCAAGGCAAGCACGTGTAGAAGTGATGGGTTGCCGATCGGCGGTGAAGGTATTCTGGCTCAAGTCGATCTTTGTCGAAGCTATATTTCATGTTAGCCAAGGCCATATCTTAGGTCTTTGCCTCGTCCAAGCTATCGATGCGGGGAGCTAGGCACGGAGCGTAGGGACCGGCAAGAAGCACATTATATATAGAGCGCCGCGGTCTTCTCTCGGCTTTGGCCTTGGTTCCTTAGGTCAGTTTTCGAGTTGTTGATTTTGCTCTTCGCTCTTTGGGTTTAGGATTTGAGAACCCCACCCTTATCGATAGTTGGGGTTGTAGCCTCATTAATGTAGCTCGATCTCTGATTTGAGTGCTGTTAAAACCAACTCTTGTCTTATTGCCAATCCCTCTTAGCTATCGAATAAGCTGTTCGGGATTAACCTGATTGACTAATATGCCCGCAAGAAGGAACTGCAATCGAATATGCCTCTAGTCAATATACGAGATAAGCAAGGATCAATCAATTGTAAAGATACCCACGGGCAGATGTTCTCGACTAATCTGCAGCTGTTACAGAAGGAGCAGCTATAGCTATTGAATCAGCAGCACATTCATGCCCAGAATCTCCCCTGTTCTCACTGATTGACCATAAATCCGGACCTATATAAGTTTCATGAATGGCAATTGAGAATCAGCAGTTTTCGCAATGGAATCAGAAGAGGAAGAAGAGGCTCGGACATTCAGACACACACAAACACAAGACAACCGGGGCACGTTGCTAAGGATGGGCTCCTGCTTTGACTATAGAATAGATGAGCGTGACACATGCCATGATCAGAAACGAAAAGAGAATGAATCGAGACCGACAGCATGGAATTGTCACTTTCTTTATGGAATTGTTTTGTTTTCTACTGGCTGGCGTCCTTAGCTTAGGAGGTTTTCCTCGAGATGTAATTAACTGCTAGACCATGTCCCCTCCTTGAGAAAGCTGCAGAACGAGAGAGTGAATGGCGAGCGCGTGCGCGCAATAAGAAAGATGTGACGAAGCACAATTAGCGTAACATAAGGGAAAGCAGCTAGCGCGAAACGAAAGCAAGGCGGGGAAGGAATGAAAAGCCTATAAGGCATGAGACTCGGATCTAGGATCAAAACACTCACATCCTCCGGGCTCCCATTCGGATTCAGTCAATTCAAACAAGCTCGGAAGCAGACCTCAAAGCCGACCTTTCGCTTGACTCCAATAGGGCTTTCATAAGCTCCTTGACTCTAGTAGGGTCTGGTCTTATATGATGATGGTGGATACGTGTACATGTGCAAATAGCTACGCACGAAGTATACCGTATAGCTGGATGGCTACAAGGCATCTAACAATATGGCTAGGGTCTTATCCAGTAAAAGCGAAGGGTCTCGTGTTGGGTTTGGCGAGTGAGAGGTTTTTGAAGAGGTTTCATGAAATATGGAAGAAGGAATAGCGGGGAATCGAAAAAGGGCATACTGTATCAATCATGACAATTTCCCTCTTTCTATAGGCTATAGCAGATAGGTGACTTTCAGCTACAATAAGGGAAAGCAGGTTATTGTCTCACTTGCCTTCTTATCTGACATCAGTAACTGACATGAAAGCCGGATTGGAGGTGGTCTACCTCAAGTCTCTAAACAGATCGGATGGTCGGAAAAGGGGATGTGACCATGAAGAGGTTGGGCTGGTTTTGAGCTGCCCTTAGACCGATTCTCTCTTTCGGTAGCAGACACCGAGATAGGCTTACAATCTATCGATGGACTCTTTTCCGTAGTGAACTGAACGTACTTTCCAATTGGAAGTTCATTATCGGACATACAAAGAGATTAATCAAAAAGTGAAAGAAAAAGCTCAATAACCCCGTCTTTTTTGAATGATTTGCCCTAGATTCTTAGTTTCTCTACTATTCTCGTAATATATGATGTTCTATTTGATTCGAAGTCTTGATCGCTAAAGTATAATACGAAGAAGATCTGCCTTCCCGATATTTAGTAAGTGGTAAGCTCATAAACTCGCCCCTCTCATTTTGTGATTGCACTTTTGGGAGATTCGGAACCAATTCGTCTACCCTATGAGAACGGGTCTGAAAGCTGCCGCCTCCGCTCTCTTTCTCTAGTAAGCGAAGTTCACTGGTCGATCGTTGCCGGTAAGGTAGCTTCTTCCGTCCTTCGGGTGTGGTAGATTGGGCCTATCCAATCTTCTAGGGATATTGAACCACGGGTTAACTAGAATTCATCAAAGAAAGATGGTGGCTTTACTATGGATAGAAAGCAGCTCAAAGGCGGGAGCGAGGTAATCAGACTACGTCTTTTGAGAGTTAGGGGTTCGGTTACAATTAGATGAGTCTTCTGTGAGCTACCTTCCTTCCTGTTTTAGCTGCCTATCTGTCTTCACTCCCATTCATAGCTGCAATCACGGCTTATAGGAAAGAGGCTCCATTTGAGTAGTTCATTTACATGAATCTTTCTGGTTTGCGAAAAAGAAAGCCTAAAAAGTCGAAGACCTTACAACTTTCGCGCCTTTAAAAGTGCAAGTTTCTACCCCTGAAACGGAAACTTAAGAGCCCTAATTAGTACAACTATTTACCCATTAAATGAAACTTTTCCCAATTAAGCACAATTTCAATATATCTTTTCAAAACCAATGTGATATTATCAAGACAATCATCAAACGAATTACCATAGACACTAAAATCATCCATGAACACTTCTATGATGTTCTCGATGTACTCAAAAAATAGACTGACCTCTGAAAAGTACCAGGAGCATTACAAAGACCAAAAGGCATCCTTCGATAAGTAAACGTACCGAATGGGCATGTGAAAGTAGTCTTTTCTTGATCTTCCGGTGCAATTGCAATCTAGAAGTAACCTTACTGAAAATCCATCTAGAAAACATCCGCACGACCTGCTAGTCTCTCAAGCATTTGATCAATAAAAGGAAGAGGAAAATTCTCTTTTCAGGTTACTTAATTAAGTTTCCCATTCAAATCCGGTTACGACTCACCCATCGTCTGACTTTCTCACCAAAGCTAGCAAGAAGGAAAGAGAACCGGTTACGAAGTAAGAGAAAGACACTTTGACAGGGACCCACGCCCCTTACAACCAGTAATAGATATCCCTCACTGCGAGCCAACAAAGAATGAAAGAAGTAGGCCAGCGAGCGAGTAAGGAAGTAGGAGAGGATGGAAAAGACTCACTTCAATGGGTTGTTGGGTGTAAGGCTTAGATCAAGATTGAGAAGATACTTGTCCTTGGCTTGATACTAGTTAGTGAGTCAAGCGCGTAAGCTCTTATTCAATGGCCCATCCTGAACGTCGAAGAGATTCTGTGATTCCTTTCCGGACTTATTTAGCTCTTAACTAAAGATGGGATGCCTCTATTCTCTGTGCCTGAAAAGACTGGCTGCAGGAGACTCCCTAATGGAAAAAGAATATGAAAGAGATCCTCACTAACGAAATTCCTTGCTTTTCCGCGTGCGTGTAAGCATCTTATTCTCTTTAAATGAAAAGAAAAAGAAAGATTTGAATGAAGTTCGTTACCTCACTTCCCTGAGAGGTCTTACCTGCCACAATAAGTGAAAGAGGGCCCAATCCCGGAAGTCGTTGAGCTCAACTCAACTTCCCCTCTCCGATGATGGTCGATCAAGTACAACTTACTTGAAATTAGCCTTGAATGATCGTGCTCTCTATCCGGGGTCTTGCTTCAAAGCTTGATTTTATCCAGTTGAGCTTACCTCTTAGAAGATGGATCTCCTTCTCGCGCTCATCTAAAAATGAACAGAAGGGCAAAGGGTAGTACTAACTAACTCACCTTATAGCCCTTCATATCTATCCAATTGGGTTTGGGTTGGGCCTCTCCTTTCAAACTCCAAGCAGGATTCTGACTCAATGCCTATTCTTTCCTTAGGACCTCTCGCAAGTTACTTCTCCCTCTTAGGCCTCAATCTGAACTCTTCCTTTCTTGGGTGATCTAAAAGGGCTGGTGCATCTTATAAGCTCTAATCTCTTTCCGATCTAAGGGGCTTGGCCAGTGCTGATTGAGAGAGGAGGGGGAATAATAGGCAAACTCTCTCTTTAGCACCCGATCCGTAGGTATCTACGTATTCACCATAGCCCTCAACCCCCGTGGATTGCCTATTTCACCCTTTCCCATGTAGATAGGATGCTTAAGCCCTAGCACGCCTAACTGCTGTGACTAGAAAGTGAGAAAGAAAAGAACTCATTTGTTGGCATGTCACAAGACGAAGTCAGGCTCCTTCGTCACCCCTTAACTTCTCGTACCGGATAGGCTCTTGGACTTGGAGCTCACAAATGCGCTATTTGAGTGAACGAATGCGCTGTTGAGCCTATAGTAAGTACGCTAAGGAGTTTGAGTTTTTTCTGATGAAGTCGTAGAAGAGGATGGAAGAGGAGGTAGCGGTTCGTGCTTGAGTTGAATCACTTGACTTTGGTCCTATCTTTCTATTTAGATAAGTAGTAGATCCCCTTAAAGGGAAAGAATCTAGGTAAAAGCTATTGGCAGCTACCTGGTAGGCAACTTGAATATATCCCCGATAGGCCAATCCAATTAGACGGAACAAGCAAGGGATTGAGCGCCCGGTTCACGTATACATCTTATATTAATCAGATCCTTTCCTTCTCTTACGAGAAGTCAGAGAACAGTTTTCATGTTTAGTTAGACTCTTCGGCTTTTAATGCCGTAACCACTCCTCCCTTTCAATCTTCCTCAAGTGGTGAATCCTCACCTCAGCCCGACAAAGAATTCCCCTTTTCCAGGTCTACCTTGTCCCCCGGAGCCCCAAGGTTGGCGATCGAAGCAATCCGTTCTCACACGAGTCAAGAAGGAATTGATGAGAAATTGCCTATACAAGTAATAGACTGAACTTCAGCACTATCCATCTTTCTTTCTTGGCTAATCCTTCTTTCTTTCTTTCTATATCATGAATGAACAATCTTTGTCTATAGGGCGCCAGTACTAGCCCGGTTGAAGAGCGAATTCACCAATGAATAGGAAAGAGAGCCCAGAAGCTAGCCATCGTCTGTCCAATGCATGACTTTAGCTTATAAAATAGGGAAAGGTCAATAATGCACCGATAAGTCATGAAGGAGTGCGGAAAGGGAATGAATCGCGATCTTCCTTTTCTTAGTCTTTCTCCCGCTTTCCTTTGTTTTGCATGACTAAGAAAGTCCTTTAGCGCGTACTCCCGTTCTCTTTCTTTCTCAGAAACTGTACCCACTGAATCAGCTCCCATCCCAGAGAATCTTCAATCAAAAAGCCAATCCTCGAAGAAGAATTAGTGTTGGGTAGTCCGTCAGGACTACCTGCTAAGCTAGTCGTACTAGTACCGAGACATTGCGTCATGCCTCGCTCGTTAGGGCTTTCTTCGTTGCATCTCATTTATCCGGTCGTACACAAGATCTTTAACCTTGACTCGCTATAGCTACAAGCAACTTCTACTATTTAGTTTGTGATTGCTGGTAAACCGCTACTGCCTAAGATGAGTCATTTTGACAGAAATTACTCTGGACTTCTCGGAACTGAAATTACTAAAATCGGTGAAATCCAGTCTTTAGGCTTCATTAAAGTCTGGGGATCATTTCCAGGCCGGTTGGTTTTCCATTTATTAGTGGAAAAACTAGCCAGTCATATTCATCTAAGTGGGTGGAAGGAAAAAAAGAAAACGTCTATTTGCCTGCTTCCTTTTCTTGTTCAGAGGCTTCGTGAAATGGCTTTGACCAACTATCAAGCAAGCAAAGTAGCAAGAAGAAGGGGCTTCCCCGCTCCTTTACGAGACTTGACTTTGACCTCGGGAAAGAAAAGAAATAGGTCACAGAGCACCGATACCTATAATCACCTGATTACCTTTCATTTCTATTTTCTCTTTGTCGTGCTTTGTCCTATGACTTGAGACCTCGAATTCGAATACAATAGGATTTCACACCAGGCAAATCGATGACTTGATCGATAGAGCCACCCGGCAAATCATTTGACATTAGTAGTCCTATGCATAGTATGTACTATTTGGAATAGGGACTGGAGGAGGATAGTAGTCTGATTCTCCCTTATGCGAGAGAGGCTAATAGTAGTTCCGGCAAGCAATCGGCAATCCGCCTTGGCCCTATCTATACAAGGGATGCGATTAATATCCGTTGCTTGTTGGTACCCGAGGCAGAAATGAGAATCGTTGGTTTCATAGCGATCTTCAATCAATCCGTCTTCTTTCCACTTTCATCACAGGCAAGAAAGGGTATGTCCGAGCTATGCCAACCGGGACTTGGCTTTCTTCTTTACTCGGCAACAAAGACTTCTATGTGGCCTGGGGCTACTGATCTCGGGGAGGTTTCTTAAGAAAAAGAAGCAAAAGTCAATCGATTTTACGGAGGCCAAGCTCTTTTAGAAGAAATTAGGTATCGAGAGTTCCATCGCGTGCTTGGGTTCTTTTTCTTTTTTAGAAGCGTTGAAGGTGGAAATAGGGGTCTTCGCCTCCTTGCTCGAGCCCTAGTGGACAAAGAAAGAAGGAAATATTCTGTGATTGAGCCATAAGATGAAAGCAGCTCTAGAAAGAGATTCACGGAAAGCACTCAGAAAGTCAAGAAGAAATCGATTTTCTAGAAGAAAGGTGAGGTGCCAAGCCGAGAACGGATTAGTGGCCGAGATTCTCTGATTCAGGACTTGGGCCTTGAACTGGAATTGACCTGAGAACTGAGACGACAAGACGGAAAGTGGATGTTGAACTTTGTTAAAGAAAAAGAGATGCCCTCGAACGGATTTCCGCTTTTTTGACTTTCTTCACTTTGACCTAGACCATGAGTCCATTTCTGACTGATAGCGCTAAGAGCAATGCGAAGAGGACACAACTCTTATTATATAAATAGTTGAATGCTGAAAAGACTTTCACCACGGCTAAGAAGACATCCTACTTGTTGGTCGAAGACATCCATCTTTCTTGCTTTCAACTGGAACTGGATTTGAAAGACCTGGCAAAGTCGACCCTAGAAGTCTATCTGGCCTATTTCCATTCTCATGACTTGATGACCGTCCTACCTCACTTATTGTTATAGCTTTTCTCTATGTTGATAAGAACCTCGGGGCGAGATCCGCTAGGGTCTATTGAAACCTTAGCTTCCTGACTTGATGCGGTCTTTAGTAGGCTTCCTTTTTGATTAGTCTATTTAGCCAGGATATGCAGGTAGCCTTGACTTACTGCTCTTTGAGCCTCTAATGGGAGGACTTCTCACAAGTTATCTCCTTCTGGGTCCATATAACCCTCCTTTATTCAACGAGGAAAGGAGTCTATCGAAGCCAACCAAGAAAAAGTCAACTTCAAGCTGGCGAGGAAAGAAGGCCGAAGACTGATCATATGCCGCAGACTGATAAGGCGAAGAAGGAATGAACCCCGACTCTTTGAAAGCGCCTTTCATCCTCAAACAGATGGACAGCCCTAATAGTAAGTTGGTAGTCAATATACGTTTGGGTGATTTGTTGAGGCTTGAAGAGGTTGGGGATCACCTTTCTAGTTGGGATAGAGTCTTGCCTATTATGAGTTTGCGTATAATAGTTCGGTTAACCGCTCTACTGGAGCAAGCACCTACTGAAGGTTAATGGTTTACCTTTTCAATAGGGTATCAGCCTAGGAAGCCCATTTCTTTGATTCCCCTCCATGCTGCCTACAAGTCTAGTGAGTCTGCAGAGTCTTTTGCGCGTCACATTCATGATTTGCATGCTGAGATAAGGAAGAAGATTAATTTAAGCAATGAAAATGAGAAGTCTGCTGCAATTGGAATCGTGGATTAGTTCTTATTGAAGGTAGGTAGTGATGACTAGGTTTTTCCATAGTCTTGGTAGGAGCCGCCCATAGGGGAATCAGCACCCACCGGAGCTGCTTACTGACCCGAGGACGGGCTTTCACCAGTTCCCATGCTACTGCTACTGTGACTTCAACTCCACATCTACGAAGAAAAAAAAACGTAGTGGGTAAGCCAAAAGTCAATACCAATGAAGACCAGACCTGGAATTTCAAACAAGAAAACGTAGTAGCCTAACCGAGGTTTTTATTCCCAACTAGATAGTCTAGTGGAAAATAGAGTGGAAAACTACGCTTCCAAATCAAGCTCAAAAAACGATCCCCCAACTAATCTATTCCCCATGAAAGTGACCTTTTGGATTAGCCTCTGAGACCTAAGATCGAAGAGCTGCTAACAAAAGGGCGAAGGCAGGATGGAACTGATTGTGTGATTGCTCGGAGGATGCAGAACAGCATCGCTCGCTTCGTTCTTCTCCTTCACCACACTAGCCGGAGGCACGACTGCCGTTGTCATGCCTCCTACATCCTCTCAGACGCCGAGAGCTATTATTCCACTCCAAGTCAAAGAGAACGCTTTCTCCACTCCTTCCGCATAGATCACTATCATGCCCGGATGCCATGCGCGCACTATGCTTATCCTAAGAATCGATTCCGGTGATCCTCCAGGGACTCAGAATGCAAAACATAGAGAGTGATCGAAAGAGGGGCTTGACTGGATGTGTCAGCTCATACAGCAGCAGGAGCAGGACAAAGAACTCATTTTGTTCCTGGAAAGCGGGTTGCGATCTCTGGCCGGACAGCATTCTCTCTATAGCAGAAGCAGGTTGTGTTTCCGATCCACTTTTCTACCTACTAGTACTTAGGCAGTTGATTGAAAACTCATCACCAGTTCGAAAATCAGAAGAGTGTTGGTATTGAAGAGTGGGTTCGGCGCTTTCAACTGGGGAAGCTCGGAAAGGAGAGGTTTTTGAAGCAAAAGCAGGTGTCGCTCTCAAGCTACTATGAATGGATAACCACCCGTCACCGCTCCTGTGGTTGGTCTATCACTTCACTCAGACGCTCATGAACGAGATTCGTCAATCGTAATGTTTCTTTCCTTGGTAGACTATGACTAAATTGTGGGAACCATCACTACTGTGAATAAGGGCACTCGCTTTACTTGACTCTTCTTTCTGATCGAAATGGATGGTCGGCAGGCCTGACTTCTGGCGCAATCTATCCCCCTATGTAGTGAGAAAGGGTAGGCACTTCAAACGCTTCACGGGACAAGGAAATGGTGTAAGCAGAAGGGAAGGCGCAGAAAGAGAAGAAACTATCGGGATTGCATCTTCCACTTGCTATGGTGCCATTGTCAACCCAAGCCGATCTACCATAGTCTCCGCACCGACCTCTTTCGCTTCCGCTCGATCTTGCTTTTCTCTCATCTATGTTATGGCTTTTCCCTGAACTCTTCCTTTCAAGAGTTTTTTGCCGGGCTCGACACTCAAGGTTCTGCAATCAAGACACTAAACCTAAAAGTCGCTTCAAAACTACAGGGCGCACTAACCCAATACGGCTTGATTCTAAGCCCTTGTGACGCCTACCGCTCAATCCCTTACTTCTTGCCCCCTTTGGAGGGTGCTTATCAGCGTCAGTTGGGGGTGAGCAAGACCGATAGGGACCAGAATCGCTATAACCAGTTACAACTCCTTATCCGTGAAGCTGCACTGCAAAGACTGATACAAAGCAGGGGTCTTACAAAGTGCCCATTCGCATACGAATATAGGTGAGGTCTTCGACGTGAAAAGACCCGAACCCGCTCGATATAATATGTGGAATCGTCTTGCGCCACGTCATATGATATGTACTGCAATTCTTCGGCTTCCATGAAGTGGGAGAATGGAAAACTACGCGAGGTGTTAATCACTCATCCCCGAAGGCTATATGCTGCCTATAACCTTTCCCTTAGCTGCCACAAGACGTTCAAGCGCTGCGAGTCGTCCTTGACGCGAGGAAGCACTCCTCTTAGCTCCTATGGGATATGCCTTCACTAAGACTTTTAAAGGGAAAGAAGAAAGTAGATGAGTTTACGCTTTGCAAACACAAAGAAGAGGTTTGGAACAAAAAGAACTAGACGAAGGAGAGATTTCCTGTCCCAACTCATTTCGTTGATTCAACTAAGATCGTATACAATGATCATCTAACATCATGTGCCATATGCAAGCCAAAGACGGAACTGATCCTCGTGATCTAGGCTTAAGCTAATAAGCTAAGCTAGTCCGGATCAGGCTTAACCGGATAATTGCGTAGATAATCAAAGCGGCTATCGTACTCTGAAACTGAGAGAGAGGATCGAGAAACCTTCGCCCAAAGGTGCTTTTTGAAAGCCGGTCACCGTTGGTGTTCCAAACCTCACTTGTGATGTGAAGCCGCATTTTTCCATTTCAAATGGAAGTTGTGTACAGTGAGGATATCGAGATTCTCTTAAAAGAAAAGCTAGTAGACTAATAAAACAAAGAAATCAGTGGAGCTAGCTCCAGGCATTGGCCCGTGGGCTCCCCATTCGTCCCGTCTTGAAAGACGTACCAAGGAGTCTGACATGTGTGCGAGTCAACGGGTGGGTAAACGCGTTCGGCGCAAGGAAGCTGATTGGCTCCTTCGTCTGACTTGGGTATAGGGGCGAAAGACTAATCGAACCGTCTAGTAGCTGGTTCCCTCCGAAGTCTCCCTCAGGATAGCTGGAGCTCACATGCGAGTTCTATCGGGTAAAGCCAATGATTAGAGGCATAGGTTAGCCCTCGACCTATTCTCAAACTTCAAATAGGTAGGACGGCTCGGCTGCTCCGTTGAGCCGTGCCGCGGAATCGAGAGCTCCAAGTGGGCAATTTTTGGTAAGCAGAACTGGCGATGCCGGATGAACCGGAAGTTGGGTTACGGGAAAGGGCTTCGGTTGAGTTCCGTTTCGACGGCTTTCGTTTTGAGGAGTAGCGACGGAACTCCTACCTTACAGTAGGAATGATGACAACAGATGCGGATGAAAGAAAGTCCGGAATCTAAATCAAGATTTCAGTCTAAAAAAGCTCGTCCTTCTGCTCCTGATTCGTTCGTTGGGTCACTCTCTCTTTAGAGTCGTTTCCAGACTTTCATGAAAGAAGGTTTCTTTTTCACAGTCACCAATTCCAAAGCGGAAGGGGAGATCTTGGTTCGCGCTTTATGGCATTGCGATTCCAAGAAAAAGGAATAAATATGGCAATTTCTTGGTTTTAGGTTTTTTGGATATTTTTTTTTCTCAACTTAAATGACTTTGGTTCTTATTTCTATTTTTTTTTTACCGCTCTAGGTCTAGGGGGTAGTGACGAAAAGCCCCTTCCGGGGGACTGGCCAGGGAGATTTCTTTGGTGGAAAAAGTGTGTGGTGGGTACGGTCAAGCTGTACCACCTGCTTTCCCACTATCATAAAACGAAGAAGTAAGGAAATGAGACGACTCTTTTTTGAACTATATCATAAACAGATCTTCTTCTCCACACCAATCACGAGTTTTTCTTCATTCCTATCGTATATTGTCGTAACCCCCTTAATGCTAGGTTTTGAAAAAGACTTTTCATGTCATTTCCATTTAGGTCCGATTCGGATCCCTCCGTTGTTTCCTTTTCCTTCCGCACCCTTTCCTCGAAATGAGAAAGAAGATGGTACACTCGAATTGTATTATTTAAGTGCTTCTTGCTTGCCAAAGATCCTACTTCTACAATTGGTAGGTCACCGGGTTATTCAAATAAGTCGTGTTTTCTGTAGTTTTCCCATGTTACAACTTCTGTACCAATTCGGTCGATCCGGAATGGATCGGTTAAACATTCTATTAGGGAGTCTGGTCTTGACTCTTCTGTGTGGTATTCATTCTCGTTCGGCTCTTGGAATCACATCCAGCAGTGGTTGGAACAGCTCGCAAAATTCAACCACTTCACCTACTTCATTGCCCTCAACCCTTTCTCGTACCTCTATTGAAACAGAATGGTTTCATGTTCTTTCATCGATTGGTTATTCTTTTCCGTTCGTATCTCTTTTTCCAATTTCGGTCTCGATTAGTTCACAAGATTGAATGGCCAATTGTCCTTCTTCACTCACGCGAACCTCGATTCGATTGTTTTCCAAGAATGTTGAGCCGGGTATGTAAGCCATGTATCTGGGAATCACTTCAAAGTCAAAGAGAGGAGACAAGCCATTTCTGATTCCAGCCGAGAAGACTAGTCAAAGGAAGGATCAATCATGTCATATATTTCAGGAGCTAGATCAGTTGCCGATGAAAAAGTAAAAATTGCCTCAACAAAAATTGATCTGAAACGAAGCACTTCGTCTATGGGCATTGTAGAAAGGATAGAATATGACCCTAATCGTTCTTCTTGGATGTTCTGGTTCTTTCTCATTCTTGTTCCTGTTCTGTCGGGCCTCCTAAACCCCGATTTCGTTTTTGCTGCTGGCGACGGCGCAAGTTCAAGCGCGCAAGGCGTCCACATTCTAGAGGGGATGCCTATATCTGATTTTTGGGACCATTATTGGGTCACGCCCGAGGCCCAGGCACGGTACTTTTCCACACAGGTGCACGTACCGGGGGAGATCGAGGACCCAATAAGAATTGAAAGAGTGGGGAAACTCAATGGCTATCTCTTATTTTGGGAAGAAAAAAACCAAGTAAGGGACCTGGGGTACAGTAAGTCAATCCAACTTGAGCTGGACCGAAGGCCCCAGAGTGAACTCGCTGCTACACTGCAGTATTTTATAGATCTTGAAGAATTGCGATATGCAAAGTCTCAATTGTTTGATCAATTATGGGATGAGTATATCAAATCCCCCTATCAGATAGCCTACGTTAACCGGGGCATGTTCGATACCTGTGTTCACAGGACCCTAGAATCATATAATGCAAATTCAGATTTTTGTCAAATAAAGAAATTCCAGGTTGATTTGCATCTAAGGACTAGATATTGCAAAATCTTTGACGATGTTATGCGAAACCTTTATGTTTCTTATTTGAAGGGAAGCAACCAATTGACCTTGTGACTTCTTTCTTTGGTCGAGCGTTCTTCGGACGTCGATCAATCTCTTACTCGCCGCTCTGTCATTGTCTGATTTTTGGTTGTTTGATCACACTCGAAATTATGTATTTACTTATCGTATTTTTGCCCTTGCTCGGTAGTTCCGTAGCTGCTATTTTAGGACGTTTTCTAGGATCAGAAGGAACCGCTATAATTACTACTACGTGCGTTTCATTCTCTTCGATCTTCTCTTTGATTGCTTTTTATGAAGTCGCACCGGGAGCTAGTGCTTGCTATCTAAGAATTGCTCCATGGATTTCATCGGAAATGTTTGATGCTTCTTGGGGCTTCTTTGGCGACCGTGAAGTCACCGGATGAATTGCCGAGTAGATAGATCAGATCCGGACGCGGCTGTTGCTCCGCGGCGATACGGACTCGACCCGCTCCTACCCACCACGGGGCACCATAGCATGTCGGGAATAAGGGAGGACATACTGGACGTAACCACTCCCTTGGTTGGGGGCTGTACCACCCTGCCTTTCGATCGATACACAGTTGAGGAGGCCGATCACGAACGCTACAGGTGTGGGAGCGATCCTAGTCAGGGAAGGCTAAGACGGCGCCTCGCATATGGGTAGCAAGAGGGCGCTTATGCCCAGACGGTGGGGCCTTATGGGGAAGGGCCCGGCCCAATAGGGACAGCACACCCCCCACTTCAAGCGCACCTTTGTATCGACTGAATCACTCGCCAGGTCTAGTCGGTGGAACCGGTGAACCACACGAGCTGGTTAGATGCGTGGGGCAGAGGGCTCGTAGTACCCCCTGATCTTTCAGAACCTTTTATTCGCTTCGGTAGTGAATCACCTACTAAAAAAAAGGTTCTTTAGCTCGCCTGCACGCTCTATTTGAGACTAATAAGGCTTTAACAGCCTTACCTTCATTAGGGAAGGGAAGAAGGGGCCTAAGCACGGCAGATGCCGTACACTTGAGTGGCAAAGGCGCTGCAAGCGAGACCGTACCTGTTTTTCCAGGCCTGTTTGGACATAAGGTTTCCGCAGAAAATCAAGTTGGTGAGCCGTGTGATGGGAAACCTTCCCGCACGGTTCGGAGAGCACTGAATTCGAATGAGAGGTTCACCACCACATCATTGCATGCAAGGGTAGCTCGCTCGATTCGCAGATTGGTCCGACTCGTAATTCACTTCTGACTCCGTGTTCGATAGCCCGACCGTAGTGATGTTAATTGTGGTTACATTCATAAGTAGCTTGGTCCATCTTTATTCTATTTCATATATGTCTGAGGATCCGCATAGCCCTCGATTTATGTGTTATTTATCCATTCTTACTTTTTTTATGCCAATGTTGGTGACTGGAGATAACTCTCTTCAATTATTCTTGGGATGGGAGGGAGTAGGTCTTGCTTCATATTTGTTAATTCATTTTTGGTTTACACGACTTCAGGCAGATAAAGCAGCTATAAAAGCTATGCTTGTCAATCGAGTAGGTGATTTTGGATTAGCTCCTGGGATTTCGGGTCGTTTTACTCTATTTCAAACAGTAGACTTTTCTACCATTTTTGCTTGTGCTAGTGTCCCTAGAAATTCTTGGATTTCTCGCAATATGAGATTGAATGCCATAACTCTTATTTGTATTTTACTTTTTATTGGTGCTGTTGGAAAATCTGCACAGATAGGATCGCATACTTGGTTACCCGATGCTATGGAGGGTCCCACTCCAGTATCCGCTTTGATTCATGCAGCTACTATGGTAACAGCTGGCGTTTTCA
>JAOTRH010000001.1:28111798-28122853 GCA_034768845.1 Heliamphora exappendiculata
TGCCTAGAGGTTTAAGTAGGATCTTTAAAAAAATAGCCATTATCAATGTCACTAATATCCGAGCATCTTTCAACCTATTGCAGGGAAGGATGTGGCTCCACGACAACGCAGGCATTAGCTATTCCCAGAGTTGGCTTCAAAGCCAAAGGGTCAAGGAAGGTTAGGATCTTTTCAATCCCAAATGCTCTGAAACAGACTTTAGTGCGACCAACGCATGATTGGTGTATGTGGGTCCTGCATACCATTCCTAATGATGGAATGGAACATTTGACCAGCTACGACCACTGCGTCTAATCGAGAAGTGTCAAAAGTTGAGGTCGTATGACCTCTCTTCGGCAACTGATCGATTTCCTTTGTTAGTTCAAAGGAAAGTCGTCAAATGCTTGTTTAACCAAACAACTGCTCATGTGTGGACCTATAGTGGTCTAGAAGTTAATGTATTC
This sequence comes from Heliamphora exappendiculata, assembly GCA_034768845.1. NCBI lineage: Eukaryota > Viridiplantae > Streptophyta > Magnoliopsida > Ericales > Sarraceniaceae > Heliamphora > Heliamphora exappendiculata. Next base: position 28,112,242 of record JAOTRH010000001.1, read on the forward strand.
CGGGTCCCTCAAAGTACCCTTAAAGAAGATATAAAGTTTCTAAAGTTCTCTACTGGGCAACCTCTTACTTTCCTTTTGTCTTGGCCACTTTTCGCGCTATGCCATCAGTTAGTAGTGTGGATGGCTGCTGATAGAGTGTATCCAGGGAGGAGATTCACAGAGTACTCATTGCTTAGCGATGACATTGTCATTTTTTTTTTGTAATTAAATGTAACATAAAAGATGAAAAAAATGTATAAGATTTCAAGGGGCATACCCTAGGAAGATACCACATAAAACTAAATAACAAAACAACATTAACCAGTTAACACACATATCCCCGGCTCACCAGCGGGGAAACAGTTCAAGGACCACCAAAGGACCGCTTCTTTTTCTTTTTGCTATTACTATCCTTCAATCCTGACTTGTGATGGACTGTAGATACCGGATTTTCCTCATCAGCGACATCCAAAAGGGCTCAAAATGAATTGGAGGAGAGAACTTCATTTACCACTTGCTCCCTTGCACTCACAACGGCAGCAACCGATTCTGGGGTATGTTCAGGAACACAATCTAGTAACCGTTGCAATTTCGCTCTGATGGCTTCATATACTTCCTCAAAAAATAGCTGGAGGCCAGAATGGACAACTTGCTCTTCCTTCTCAATCAATTCATCGACGCTAGAAAGGACATTTTGCAACCGGCTAAACATCGGAGACCGAGCATCACCTGGCTCCCTGTCAACCATCTCTGCTGGAGTTGTTGCCACAGAAATTGCTTTCTTTCTAGGAACCACATAATCACCCGCATCCACATGTGAAGGAGGAACTTTATGCTCCACCATAGAACCATCCATCTCAGCATTAATCACCTCAATTACATTGGGGTGAGACTCTGGCACCATAACCTCAACAGTGTCCACTTCCTTCTGACCACTCTTGTCCACCTTCTTCCCTTTACCAATCCGAGTCCACTCTTTCTGGCTCGCAATTGGAGAATCCTTGCATTTACTCAAATCGTGGCCAAACGCTTGACAGCGAGAGAAAATCGAGGGTAAACCTTGGTATTCCACACGAACATCCACAACCTCACCTTCACATTTAACCAAGACTGAATGTGATAACTCCTTAGCGGCATCAATTTCAACGCAAACCCGAGCATATGAGATGCGTTGCTTCAAATTCGTGGCTCGATCAAGATAGAGAGGGACACCGACTGCACTTGCAATTCTACTCATACACTCAGCATTCCAGAATTCAATGGGAAGTTCATGGAATTTAACCCAAACAAGAATTTCAGAGATAGCCTCTTTTGAAAGCTTAAGTTTCTTCTTCTATCGACTCAAGATCAAGAGCCTACCTGAGAAGTGCCAAGAGCCCTTATCTAGGATGGTCTCCATAGCTTCTATACTACAAAATTTGAAAATGTAAAAGCCCTTGTCAGTCCCATATACATCCACCAAACCCTCTTGCCCCCACAATGTTCTAGCCGTGGCTCTAACCAACCCAAAAGCCATGTCGATGTCTAAAAAATAACCCACAATGCTCAGTTCCCAAGGCTTATCATCAACTAAATCACCTGTAATTTCAACAACCTCAAGATGGTTAGGGTCCTTAGATTCCACAAATTCAAGTTTAGAGCTAGATACACTTCGGTTCATGAGTAAAGAGGCCCAGGAGACATTGTCATTGGTGATGCAGCGGTGGCGAATGTATACCTTAAGTACATCAAAGCTTTAGGTGCGGGTCTTTCCCTACCTAAGTCTTTGGTGTCTGGCACTGGTTACTTTGAGTTTGCAAAGAAATTTCGAAGGTCCAGTGTGGATCTGTCGCCGATATCAATAAAGATGTTAAGATTGGCACGGTTCACGGTAATGGCCATGCCTATTTTTAAGGCTATTAGAGTAAGGGACTTGTCCATGTCCATACATTTACGCGGTGCAGGTTTTAGGAGCTATACAAAGGCTCCACATCACGTTAAAAGGACTTCTAATAAGCATTGGTTTAGACATATCGTCGTCGCCTATTCCCCTGCTGGTATCATTCCATTACCATTCCCGTTCTGGTTAGGTTTCCGGGAAGGAATTCTGATAACCTACTATGAATTGGGGATGTTAAGATGGATGCTCCTTTTTCATTGTGCCCCTAACTGGAGGTTTGCTGAAAAGCTATCAGCACATCTTGAGTTAGTGTGGCAATGAAATGAGGATACTGGTTTCTTGATTGAGAAGTTAGAACTCCTATGGTGGGTTCAATCTCTCGTCAAGTACTATGCATGGTATTATCAGGCCAGCATCAATTACTCGGTGCCCCTTGAGGTATTCTTAGACCCGCCTGCAGCGTATTTTCGTCCGGAGAATAGGGTCGGGGCAATTAAATAAGTTTCATAAGTATGGCCTACTCTTTAGATGTTATGACATGGTGCGGGAGAGGGTCCCTCCTATACCGATAGGGATTCTTCCAAAGGGCGAACGGTCATTACCTATTCCATCATCTACAACAAATCGAATGAAACCTGGCAAAAAAGAAGTCAGGTTTTGAACTACCGCAGACTTGTTTCATCACTAATTATGACGGTTCAACTTCCGTCCAAAATTTTGGAAGCATCTTCACTTCTCAGGAGGAAGTCCGAAGGTGGAAATGGGTCGGATGGAAAGCCCCCCTCTCTTCCCGCTGATCCTCCTCTAAAGAGGGATATGGCTGTACTGCCAACTCCCCTGCAAGGTGAGGAATCCATCATGTAACTCAACCTTTCTATATGCTGTCTATAGAGATTCCTCTGTCTCACTCAAGTTCATTTTCATTCTATTAGGAAATGATTTTGTGCCCAGCTTGCTCGTAGATAAAAAGTCCAGAGAACAATAACACTACGCTCATCTAATCTTGATTCGTCCTAGCTTAGGAAAAGATGTTTGGCCATAGCAAGCTTTAATATCTATATGAAGCAAGCCTCCACACCTCCAGTAGCTAAGTAGCTCGGTTGTTATAGAGCATCCTAAAGCATGTGCAAAATTGAATATCCTAGAAGAGGATAGAAGGTCATTCCACGGCAATATAGCTCGGATATAATAGACCAAAGAAAGAAGACTGAATGAAAGAATCAAAGGTAGGCATGTGCCCAACTTCCACCATTATAGGATAAGAAGACGGTCAATTGGATAGAGACAAAAATGAGAGCACTACCACGAAATGATTGAGAACTCTTTACTTCCTAAGCACCATTGTGTAATCATGGATCATCAACAAATCCCTAAATTACAGGTGACATCAAAAAGGCCATCATTAGGGCAAACAATGCAATAGCTTGCTAAACAAGAGATCGAAAGGTGGAGAGGGGATTGTAGGCCTCAAATACAGGGTTAGAGGGTTGATGCGGCATTCTCAGGTCCCATAACAAGAAAAAAGTTCCCGCTACTAGATGAAGTGGAAATGTCATGAAGGCCATCAGTCAAAGCATATAAGCAAGCCAATTATAGGAATCCGAGGTAAAAAGAACGTACTTTTCTAGGGTAAAGCATAACCTAGGAGGAGGAAGTCAGAAGAGAGAAGCTGGAACTGGAAGGGCTATAACCCAATTTGGGAGAGGCGAGTCGAGATCTAGGCAAGACGCTTTCCAAAGCAGGTAAGAAAGACAAAAAACTGCCAAATAAAGAAGACATAACAAACAGGAAGTGGGGGCAGAAAACCAGAATAGTTCACGCCCCCGAAAGAGCGAAGAAGTAAGGAAATGAATGCGAAATGAAAGGAAGGAAAGAGACAGGGACTCAACCACATGCTCCACCGCTTGGGAACAAGCAAGGAAGATGCCAATAAGCAGGTAAGAACGTACCTCACTGGAAGCTAAGAGTCAACCTCACTCAAGAAAAGGGCATTTAACAATATCTGACTCAATCAGTCTATCAACCGGGCCCCAGCTATGGAATTGTGCTGGAGCAAGAAGACGTATGAAAGTCGATCTTCTCGAGAGCATTCCAATCGCTGATCATCAAGAGTCAAAAAAAGCCCACGGAGCTCGACCCAAGTATGTATGCGCGCTAGCCTACCGAGCCCAATCAAAAGTGGTAGGTTTTGGTTTATTAAAGAATCCTCCTTTTTGGGATCCATCCCAGGAAGATATGAAAGGAAAAAAAAACAAGAATCCAAATCACTTTTCAGCAGGCATGAAGGGCGCGGAAGCTACCGTTTCTAGAATGCAAGCAAGGTAGCTTGCTTACTCTTCTAGTCCGCAAGTCCATACCAATCTCGACGAAAAAAAATCAAACTACAAGCAAGGAGTCCACTCTAGCAATTAAACCGGATGGAAGCTAAAAGATGGGATAAAGTAGTATATATATAGTTATAGAAAGATTGATTATAATCTGGTTATAAGGATGACTGGGCAGACTGAAGGCTGAACTGAGCGGGAGTCAATCGTGCACATTCATGATATACCAATTAGAATGGAGGGTCCTGCCTAGAATAAAAACCAACAGACCATGTCTTTTCTTTTCTTTTTCAGATAAAAGTGTTTCCCCTGGTAACTATTGATGAAGAGACATTCAACCTGGATGATCTCGAAGAAAGAAGGAAACGGGCGACGATTTGACCGCCGCCAGCAGCAACAAGAAAGCAAGAAAACGTGACGCGATGTCAGAATTTGCTCAAATAAAGGGGAGCACCTCATGGAGTGTCCAGAAACTAAAGGAGCAAGATCGAATAGCGTAACATCAAGAAAAGGACCCTGCGAATCAAAGCAGTGGGAGAGTAACAACTTTCCAAACAAAAAGAGTGTTGAAGGAAAGACAAGCAAGGACGGGAATCCCCTCTGAGAGGAAGGCAATCAGTCCTGCAGGCCTCAAGGAATCTAAGAATATAAGATAGGACTAGCTACGAAGAGCAAAGAATAAAGTCACTCAAAGCACATATACTAATCTCACTCTTCAATATTAGCTCGTCGAGCTTCTGGGCAGAAATAGTTCCAGCCTTTAGAAGTAGGATGGCTCCCCAAATTTTGCCTCTTCAAAAAGCAAAGGAAAACGAGAAAAATTCCTAACAAAAGATCTTTCTCCTTCGCCTTGCTCCATCTTCCTTTTCTAATTGAAAGTAGCAAGTGACTCCACTACTGGTACAGAGGCCAGATAGAAGGTTGCTTCTTCTAGATGTTCAGGCAAAGAACATCTAAAAGCTAGCTCTTGTCTTGTAAGCAACCATGCCTAAGAATCAAATTTTGCTTACCAAAGTGGTCTTACTAAAAATAAGTAAGCAACCAGTTCCGTTCCAAGTGACATGGCTTTTCACTCTTTTTTTCTAAAGAAGGTTGCTCATCTAGCCCAGTGGATCCATTGTTTATGCGGCAGTGCAATGCAGCTGAAAAACGTAAGCCCCTTTTTATTAAGTTTAGTAAGGAATAGGTTGGGGAAAACTCCAAAACTAGGGTTCAAAAAAACTTACCAACTCTTAGACAAAAGCTTGAGAAAGTGGCACCCCTACTATACCCCTAAACTACAAGCCAGCGCGTAACAGATTTTCAGCCGTTGTTGCTTGCTACTTGCAGGCTCAAAAATCTCTCTTTCGCTTCTCTCTATCTCCATTCTGATTGATTCGCTTCTTCATTCGCACAAGCGCTTGGTTTGCCCCTTGTTGTGTTGCATTTTTGGATCCTCCGCTTCAGTCTGCGTTTTTTAGATAGCCGGGATCCGACGTTGATTTCTAATTTAAATGTAAGCTCCAGGTTTTGGGCGGCCCATCTGGTTAGTTCAGCTATCACTGCTGGAAGCCCCTGCGATTGTTCGGCTGAACTTGTTGGCTCCGCGCTCTATTCGGTCAAAACCCGATGCGAGAACCTTCTTTCATAGATTCCCTTCACCAAGTCATCACCAGCAATCAGCTCTTATCCCTTGGTGCCAAAGGGCGAGTTCATTTCTTGTCTTGCCCAAAAACTTTTTGGATTCTCATTGGAGAAAGACTCTCCCGCGGCAAGGTTTTACACATAGGGTTAGTCCGTTAGCGCCTTTCGGTTAGGGTCCGCACCGGGGGTTAGACCGCTTGGGTTATATTTTATAGTATCGAAGGCAGTCAACGTGTTAGCCATTCTTCTCCCATTAGACTTGTAAATCCTTTGCTCTCTTCCAGTTCTCTCCCTTTACTTTATTTGACAGGGGTGGAGAATACCACTCTCTATCAATAACAAGAAAAAAGCAGTAATTCAGTTTCAAATGATTTAAGCATGGAAGAAACCTGCTATCTATCGATAGGCGAGAACAGACTGCTATTGGATCCTTTGCCTATCTATTCTATTATAGGAAGTGGTGGCCAGCTTAGTGGCAAAGCTGCCAACAATGCCCCACTGCCCCAGGGTTCGACCCCTGGGGTGTTCCATGCCCCCTTCCCCACTTACCCTACCCAAAAAAAATATCTATTCTATTATGTATGGTCGGCTTAAAGACATCAGAGGAAGACCATCATCTCTATTCGGGTATGATCATAGCTTCTTTCATTCGTTGAACCTTGGGGATAATCATTAGCATTGAAGTAAATCACCACACCACCTCTATCATACATACGACATTAGACGATGCGAAAGTGCATGGTCAACACACACCTAAAACGCCTACGTTCCGCTTGCAGCCAATACAACCACAACCTAACTTGCACGAGATTCAATAACCAAAGCTACTGGTAGTCCCGAGGGGACGGCATCCTCCTATAATAAATAGTTAGCAGTATTGAACAAGCAAGTCATCGGTCTGGGAAAAGAAAAGGACAGCCTTTGAAAAAAAATGAGTAAGAGAAGATGGTCTGCTCATCAGATGCTATCTAACAAACAAGCTACCTAGCTTCCCAAAGCGCTCTAATCTATTGTTTGCACACGTGACTAGGAATCGAATCTCAGAAACTTAGCTTTCACGGCACGAAAGTAGAAGAATCCCAAAGCTCAAGCCTGAGTCTGAATTCAATGATAAAGAAAAGGGTTGAGTTCCCGCCTCATTACTGTCAATTGAGTGGAATTCTTAGTTTCATCAGGATTGAAAGTTGGAGTATCTACACTGAGGAAGCAAGTGTTGAACTGAGTTGCCCTCAGGACTTTGATTTCTTAGGTGAACCTTCCTTGCTTGGCTGGTCACTTTCATAAAGAATTCATAAACTGCTTCCCTCCATTCAAGACAGGAGGATTGGTTTGGTTAAGGTGTCAAGTCACAGGAAGGTGTCAGGTCAAAGTCAGTAGGAATGGGCCAACCCAAGCAAAGGTCAGGGAGTCGTCCCAAAGTTGAAAGATTCGTCGCACCTACGTCGAAAAGGTGCAATTCGAGAGTCATTCAAAAGGTTTAAAAGGGCTGGAAGCTCTTTCTGCTCAGTCTCCATTTTTGTATTGTCCCCAAGCAGCATCCCTTCAAGTCCCTGCTATCTCGATAAGGGAGGCCGCTTCTCCTTCCCTGGAGATGGGTTTGCGGGCATCGCTCAGTAGTTTAATCTAGTGAGGGAAAACCTACTTATCATCAATAGAAAAAGAAAGAGGGGGAACATAACAAAAGATTTGCTCTGAGCGCACTTAAGAATTTCTTAGATTGGGACATGAAAGTGTGGAGACTCAAAAGGATAGATTTCGCCAACGGATTTCGTTAGAGACTAAGTTTTGTACCCTACTAGTCCGATAATCTTCCTCAAGGCCAGAGTCTCGGTCCATCTTTCGCACCTGCATTTTCTTCTTTTTTGTAATGAATGGTGTGGTCCTTCTTATCCTATCTAATATAGAAAGTCTAGTCCTCAAAGCCCGTCCGACAGCTAGACATCTTGAATGATCAAACAATAATTCCTTACTTTCTATAGAGAGAAAGCATCTCACCAAGGGGACTTCCTAGCCCGGTAAACCCGACATTCATAGTTAGCCCGCTCACTCCGATTCCTAATAGATGGGCACAATCAAAGGACAAGAAGAAGGAATTTGTTTCCCTAAACTAAATAGGGTTTCTTTGTCTATGTCCCATAATCTTTCTATCCCCGAGCGCAATAGCACTAGAAAGAGTAGGGGCATATCTAAGTCCACAAATGATTATTTGTGTAAGAGACTAGTCGGCAATTGTTCGCTCCTACAGGAAAGAGGGGCGTGCCCTACTAATTTGATTGTGTAAGAGACTAGTTCGCTCTTCAAGTTTCTAGTGCTAGTTGGACTACTCTTTTAGTACTAGTAGCGGTCCATTATGCTAGATCAATCTAAATAAGAGTCTTGTAAGAGAATGGTGTGCTCTCCTCCTGATCTCAGATGAGCTTAGCTCTGAAGTTTGGCATTCGTGAGGACACAACACCGTCCCAGTTATCTGGATCGGGCATTCATTCATGGGTCTCAGTTTGTTGTCATTTTCTCCGTTGCTTTTTCTTCAAGTGGAGATCTTAATTCAAGTCTCGGAGGATTGGAACTAGAAATGAGACTGGATATGAAATCACAGTTATCATACTGCACTGCTCTTAATATGAATGATACGGAACAGAAAAAGAATTCCACTCGGGACTGCACATTCACCCGAACACCCGAACAATAGATAAAAGGGAAAACCATATAGAGGGTAGCGACATTCATAGATTCCAATGAGAACTTGCTTATGAGTACTATTTTCTCACACGAAACTGCTATTAAGATGAATAATCGACATAACAGAGCACTGAACTAGAATCAGACTGATACGCCACTTGCGCTCTCTTTGAGGGAGGGCTTGTGACAGGGTGAAAGCTGCCCAACCCAAACCAAGGGGCAAACCAACAACAACTATGTGTCCCAGGGTAAAGGGGAAAGCATGGATATCCCGATATTGATATTGAGTCAACCCCGGTTATCCCGACTTCCAGTTGCTAGTTTTTAGTTCCTATCCGACTAAAGAGAAGAGGGGTAACCGCAACCGATGATATATTCGCTGCTGCTTATCCGCTGTTTTTCCTCTAGGTAGGAGTACCGGCTCATTTTTTGAATATAAGTAAATGAATTCTTTTTCCATAAGAGTCTACCTTTGGCAATCAAATACAATAATGGAGGTTTGCCTTCCCTTATCTATTCCGAGGACTGAGAACTAAACTCAATAATGCACTTACGCTAAAGAAACTGTTTACTTTACTTTTAACTTCTTTTCTATCTTCCGTTCACTCCTTCCTCTGCCCTTACTATAATTTTGAAAAATGAGACTGACAAACATATTTTGACTCACGAGCTCCTTACCTTCGCTAACCCGGCAGCGAGAAAGCACCACCACCCTGTCATGGCACTAACCGACAACGGCTATGCGCCCGACTGCGTCGGCACACTTTTTGATCTTCCTCCATGTAGCCAGCATCCAAACCATGTGACATAAGTAACAGGCAGCCTCAACTCAAAAAAATTCAAATAAACTGGAAAGGTGTTGGCTAGTAGGCATAAGGCAAGATGCTAGATGTTTGGCATTGGTATAAGGCAGTTGGGAGCAAGGCAAGCTAGCAGCTACTTGTTTGGAGTATAAAAAAACTCGCTACCTACTTACCACTAAAGAACCTTCAATTAGATAGAAAGCCAGAGGGGTAGGTTTTTTTTTACTAAGTTGCTCTCGTCAAGTAGATGTCTGTAGGCATATTACTCTTAACGAAGAAATGAACAGAGGGCAATGTTGCCAGCCTTCCATTGATGTGATGGACTCGCACACGGTCAGGTTCCTTCTCTGCAACTGATGAAGCTGAAAACTTCCATTCCTCTTCGTTTGGCTGAGCGTTAATGATCTAGAACATCGGTTCCAGTCTTCTTTCCCGACCCGATTCATTCCTTGGCTATCATTTGCATATAACTAGCAAATGCTACTGGGGATGCCCTTGGTGGATTCTATCTTCTCTTGGTGGAGTAACTTGCTTACTACACAGGGCATCGTCAGTCGTGAATCCTATAAATGCCTATATAATGATATGGGAAGGGATTATCAAGTGGAAAAAGACTATTCAATTCGCCTTGACCGGATCACATAGCATTAACGAAGTGGTAAACTTCGCAGCAGGAGCAGTCTTTTACTTTACTACGGATAAACCGTGTTCACGTGGTCGAATAGAAAAAAACCTTGCTGCTCGCTCAACTCACGTTAAGTATTCCTCTATCGTGCTTGTGGAGCCCTTTTGAGTTGAGCTTAGCAAGACCTTATCCGCTTCGGTCTTATTCCTACCTTATCTTATGTTCCTTGGGTACGAGTGGACAACTACCGATATATACCTGAATAACCCCCTTTTGTTTTGCCGAATTATTACCGATGTAAGTGGCCTAGATTCTTACACCATATTTTTCCATGTTGTTGCGAAGTTGCTCAATTGTTAGTATGCGATTTATTATTCTTATAACCAAGATAGATTGGGTGTATCTCTTCTTATCTTTTCTTTTATTTATCTTATGTATGTCCCCGTAACTTCGGGAGAAGGGGTGCTATCCTATCTTTTGATTGTGTGCAAAGAGGAAAGCTATCTATCAAAAGTCTTCAGGAATACAGGAAATCAAGGATAGATAGGGCAGACTGAAAGAGTCATCTGGATCAGACAGTAGCTTGCAATAGAGGGATAAAGGGATAAGAATCGGTCGACCAATAGCGAAGGAGTTAGGGCTTTTCGGGGTTCCGCCTTGATATAGGTTGGGGAAGGGGCAAGGAGAGTTACTGATCTAA